>CM039129.1:34713023-34741375 GCA_022036555.1 Microstegium vimineum | reverse complement strand
CACGTCTTATTGTACGTGCCATGATTCCGTTGTGAAGTAGCAGCTCTGTAATGTTATTCACAGCATGTACGATTGCACAGAAACAGCTGCACATTGCCCTTTAAAGCTGTATTTTTTTTTTGGTCGAGAGAGCAACTAGCTACCACATGTGCTAGCAGATTATATTGCCTTCTCAAGGGTCAAGGCAACAACCAGCATGCAGCTTGAAGGACATGTGTTGTGCAACAGAGGTATTTTGGTTGTGAGATAGAGCTAGCTACTAGCAGATTGACTCGTCAAGGGTCCAGGCATGCCATCTTCAAGTAATAGATGCCAGATTGCTATTCAAGGCATGTGTGTTGGTGCAGCACCAAGTTGTGTTGGGAGCTATATATCGACTCAAGAGGTTCCTGTTAACAAGCACCATTTTAACATGTGGTTGTTAGTGCCTAACAAGAATCATGTACTTCGATTTATGCTAGCTGTACCTAACTAGAAGGCTAAGTAGGAGGCAGTAACTGTAATTTAGCTTTGGATTGACTTGTATTTGTTATGAACAACTTGAATGATCCAAGACTGCTGTAGTACTTGAGTATGGATGAATGGTTCAATGAACTGCTATAATATTGCTGCAATTACTTGTTAACAGTATCTTTAATGGCTCAAATAAGCTATATTTTTGGATCTGCAAACAAACAGGAAAGTAATCCTGTCAAATCTATACCAGCCCTGATGGTTGTGAACCAACGGGGAAGAAAAATTTTCCCTGACGGTGGTGTACTGCCTGGCGGAGAAAGTTTGAACTTTCCCTGACGGGTTAGCCACTAACAGGGAATATTTTCTGACGGTTTGGTACCTGACAGGGAATATTTTCTGACGGAGCTCCCAGCAGCCGTTCGCGCCAGATCTTTCCCGAAGGTCCAATTTTCCCGTCAGTCTGACCCTGACAGCTGTTCCCTGACGGTTCTAACCGTCACGGAAAAATCTGTCTGGGGTAGTGCATATATACCCCTATAGTTTGCATAGGAAGCAATAAATTACATACATCAATATGAACCGAATCGATCGATCGTGTCGTTATCTATATATCTATTTGTGCAACTTAAAAAATAATTATGGAGAGAGAAGATCTACCTGGCGTGCATGCTGCATGTCGTGCGACACACACGCACGTCTAGCTCTGCACGGAAATCACCTCACCGCTGGTAATCCAACGAGGGAGCGAGTAAAGGGAAAGACCGACAATCAACCTTGCCTGCATGCGTGATAGCTGTGTCCAACAATCCAAGGCGTTGAGAAAGAGAAGGAAAGAAGCGAGCGTCAAAAAGGAAAGAATCAGAATTATTGCCATTCATATCGCTCCCCCGCGTCCCTCGATTTTTATTAGGGCTGTCAGTTTTCGCTCTATCCATGCAAGCATCCACCCGCTCCCCGATTCATCTGCCCAACAATTTACCTCCACACGGTCTGTCGTAGTCCACATCGGCAGCCCCCTCGTCATCGTCACCTGCAAAGATCTTGTGCAATGTCCTTGTTGTCACGCCTCCCTCGGTCTCACTACCAAAATTCAAAGATTTCCTGAGACTGCAAAAACACGTCACAGAATATGATTTTACTCTCATAAAAATAATGCGTGAGGATACACCGTCACGCATCAAATATCACGATAATACACACAAAAATCACATTTTCTTGAGAGTTCACCGCCAAAAAAAATTTCGTGGTGAGAGTCCATGACAGCCACCCTCATGAAAATAATGTTGGCACTGGTTTACCTTGGTGTTTTTAAAATAGTTTTTACGGTATTTCATGAGAGTTCACCTTCACAAATGAATTTCATGATAGTTTGATATTTTGTGAGTCACCCTCATGAAATTAATTACATGAGTTCCAATAGGTATATAGAAAATATAGTACATCATGAGAGCGCACCACCACCAAAAATATGTCCAGACTTCTTGATTGTTAAGCAAAGATTCGCCGCACGATCATCGAAAACAAACAAGACTACTTGCATCAAGGTCTAAATCCACCGCATGATACTAGACATGATAGCAAGGTTGTCGGGACTTATGGAGGTCGACGGATCGATGATTCCCTCGAAGAACTCGACGACACCACAAAAGGACTCGAAGTTGGCATGGGGCGGTTGTTTTGATTTGGTTGTGAAACGTTTTTACAATAGCAAGGGTTTATATTTATACACCGGTCATGACATGAGTCCTAAGAGGACACGGTTACAAAATATTAAAGGACAAATACAATATCTTGACTTTAGTTTCCTTCGGAGACTCGTTGCCCTAATCGTCACAGCTGTTGTTACCGATTTAGCTCCTACTCGCTGCCTTTGTCGCACCAACGAAAACCGCCTCTCTTCCAAATAATCGATTGTGCAATCGATCGTCGAATCTGGAAATTAACCGACCCCACGGATATCTGCCGAACGCTTGCCGAATCTGGGAATTAACCGACCGCACGGATATCTGCCGAATGCTTGTCCTTGCCGATTCACCGTGCATGGCCCACTCGTCATTGTACAAAAATCCAGTGTTAACACATGCCCCTCAATTTCGGGATAAAAATGTTTATTCCGAAATTGACCGCAAGCTCTACCTTTATTTTGAATTGTTCTGAGGATAGCTAGTCCGAAGAATGCCTGCATGATGTGTTTGATTTTTTGCTCTAAAGGCGACATGTATCGTGTCAGCTATTCTCTGCGCTCCTCAGAGTATTTTTTCGGCTAAAGGCGATACCTCCATATCGGCTATTTGTGTATAAAACTCTTAAGTCTATTTATGCTCCAACCTCAACATTGGGATAAAATCTCGTAAGAAATCTTCCATTAATAGCCTAGCAAACTCCTCTCCCAGCAGAGTCTTTAAATATACGCATTGCCAGGCGCACTCTTTCTACCCGAAAAGGTCCTTCCCAATTTGGTGACCACTTGCCGAATGCTCTATCTTCATACCAATCAACAATATAACTTTCCAAACCAGATCTCCCTTGCGAACTATTTCTCTTTGACCTTTTTGTTGTAATACCTGACAAACGTAATTTGTTCTTCTCACTATTTTCCAAGGCTTTTAGACGAACTACATGCAAATCCTCTAACTCATCCAGCATTAGGCTCCTGTAGTATTCTTTCTTCAATCATTTTGCAATGTAACTCGTCTTGATCCTGATTGCAATTCCCATGGCAGCACAGCATGGTGCTCGTAAACAAACTCATAGGGGGACGCCTGAGTAGACCATGACAAGCATTCGGTAAGCCCACAAGCCTCATTTAAGAACCGAATGCACTTCTTCGGCTTTTCATCAATCTTCTTCTAAATAATTTTGATCATGATCTTATTTGATGCTTCAGCTTGGCATTGGCTTGTGCATAATAAGGAGAAGAGTTGTACAACTTGATCCCCATCTTTCAGCAAAATCACAAAACTCAGATGAAGTAAACTGAGTCCTTGATCCGTCGTTTATAGTTTGAGGAATCCCGAATCTGTGAATTATATGCTCCTTAACAAAATTGATTCATGTTCTCTTTTTAAAAAACTTTTTAAAGGGGGGGATAGAAAAACCCCTTTTTTAAAAAAAATTTTGTGGGGAAGCAGCACAAACTTATGTTTTTTTTTAAGGGAGGATGAATTTGCCCCAAAAAGTCTATGCCCCCCCCTTTAAAGGGCCCCAAAGGGAAAAGATTGGGGTTAAAAACCAAAAAGGGGTTTTGGGAAAAATTTTAAAAAACCCCTTTACAGTTTTTAAACCTTTTTAATTTTTAAAACAATTTTAAAAACATGGTCGGCAAAAAAAAAACCCCTTTTCCCCAATTACCCCCTTACCCCGGGGAGGATTTTGTGCACAATCCCCCTTGGGTTTTACTTCGTAAATCGGTTCTTTTTTTTTGGCAAAAAAAAATTTTTGGGGGACCCCCCTTTTGGATTTTTAGTACAATGGTATAAGGGGCCCAAAATTTGGGGGGCCCTTTGTCCCGGGGTTTCGTGAATTTTTTGTGATGAATTTTTTAAATAAAGAAAATTTTCTTTTCCCCGAAAAAAATTTTCCCCCCCGGGGCCAAAAGCATGAATTTTTTAAAACTTTCGGTACCCCCAGGGGTTTTTTTGGTAGTTATTTGTTCTTCTTTGGGCCCCTGGGATATAAAGAAAAGGTTTTGGGCCCCCAAAAAAATCTTCAGAAGTCCGAAAACTCTTCTTTAAAAATCCTTTAGATATCCCCCCTTGTTTTTTATTGGGGCCCCAAATTTTGGGGGGAAAAAAACTCAGAACCCCCAAAAAAATTTCAAAGAAAGGTTTATTTCGAAAGCAGTCGAATCCTTTGAGCAATGTTTAATTTTTGCTTGTTTTTTTAGTAAAAAGGGAAACCAATAGGGATGGAAAAACCCAAAAGGGAATTTTGGAGAAATAAAGGGAAAAAAACCCCGAAACCCACCTTTATACAAGGAACCATAAAAAAAAAAATCCATGGTGCAATGGTTACCGTCCCAGCAGAAGGGCCCCGGGGTTTTGGGGGAAAAATCGGCAAAAATAAACCCCTTTTTTGCTTTTGGATTGTCCTTAAATAAAATTTTTTTCAGAGTTTTAAAAATTTTCCCTTTGTAAAATTTTCCCCCCTTAAAATTGGCTTAAAAAACATTGTTTTATACATCAACCCGGGGAAACCCCTAAAAATTTTTAAATTTTAAAACAAGAAAAGCAAAAACTTAGTAAGGGGGGAAAAACACAAGCAAACCCCTTTTATGGGGTCCCCCTTTGGGTAGCAGCTTTGACAAAAGGGAAAAAATTTTCTTTTTTTCCCCTTTAAAATTTGAAAAGGGGGGTTCCAAAAGTCGGTTTTTTTGGGGGCCGTAAAATTTAAAAGGGTTTTTTTCAAGTTGGGGGGTTTTTAATCAAAAAGGGGTTTTTTATGTACTCTTTTATTTCAAAACCCCTTTTGGTTTTTTTCCCCCCCCACGAACTTTATTTTTTTAAGCTTTAAAGGGGAGAAAAGGGGAAAAAAACTTTTCTGACAGATTAGATTGAATTTCTTCAAAATTAATCTTCCCGGGGGGGGATTGAAAAATTTTGTGAGATTGGTTGGGGGGACATTTTTTATTGTTTCCCCTTTTTTTTACCAATGATCCTCTTTATGGACTAGAAAAAAAAAAATTCCTGCTGAGACCCCCCGGAACTTATTTGGGTTCATCCCCCAAAACCCCCTTTTGGGCCCCAAAGTCTTCCTTTTAAAAAAAAGATGTCTTCGTGATCCCCTTTTTCTTGGGCCACCCCCGTCAATATAGATCTTAAATTTGGGGTCAACTCATGGAAAAAAAGTTCATGGCTGTGGTTTAAAAAAGCACCCCGGGTTTTTTTAAAACCCCAAAAGGGGGTGCAATCCCCCCAAACAAACCCCAAAAAAAAGGGCATTTTTTGGGGTTTTTTAAAAATCCTTTTTTTCCTTTAAAAAATTTTGGGGTTTTTGCCAAAAATTTAAACCCCCAAGCTAAAAGGGCCCCCTAACCAAAGTTTCATAAAAAAACAAATCGGAACCGGCATCGGGGAAACCCCCTTTGGGGGAGTTTATTGAGATTTTTTTAAAATCAATTTTTGACCTCAACTTTCCCCCTTTTTTGTAAAATTGGGACTATGTTTGGAAAACCCCAAATTTTTTTTTCATGGCCGAAAAAAATTTTTTCCAAAAAACTTTCAATTTTTTTTCATCGGAGAGTCTCCCCCTTTGGGGAAAATTTCCCCGGGGGGGGTTTTTTGAAGGGGCGGAGGTTGTCAAAAAATTTTTGTTTTTTGATTTAAGGGGGTTTTTTTTGGGATTTCTGTTAATCTCAAAAAAAAAAAATTTGAAATTTTTTTGAGGTAAAAAATTGTAGCTCGTTGGGTTAGATTTGTAGATTTTTAATCGGCCTTTTGGGGTTTTTTTTTCCCCCCCCGGGAAAATTTTTTTTTTTGCTTATTTGAAAGACAAGAAGCCCCCCTAGCTTCCCCCTTTTTTGTATCTTTGGGTTCCATTAAAAAAATTTTTTGAAGACGACTGCTTTTTGGGTTTTTTTTTTTGTTGGTCCCCTTTTTTTGAGAATTTTCGGGACCTTCCCCCAGATTTTCCCCAAAAAAAACAATCGAAACTTTTTTTTCCCCCCAGGGAGGGCTCAGCAGCGCAAATTTTTTTTTGAAAACATCGCGTGAAAAAATTTTTCTTTTTTTCCCCAAAACTGTGAGAATGATGATTGTTTAAAAGGGGGAAACAGTTGAAGGATCCAATCCCTTCCCAAAAAAAGATTGTATGCCCCTTTTTTTAAAAAAAATAAAAGGTAGTGATCAAAAATTTTTGACCCAAAAAAAAAAAAAACAAGTGCAAAATCCTCAGGTATCAGAGGGATTACCCCCAAAGTCTTGAGCAACCCCCAAAAAATTTTTTAACAACTCTCCCCCGGTCACCCCGGGGCTTTATGAAGGGGGTGTAAAAAGGGATTAAAAATTTATAGCGGGGTCTCATTTTTAAAAAAAAAAATTGGTTAGTGGTTTGCCGTTAAAAAAAACCCCCAAAAAAAAGGCCCCTTTTTAAAAATGATGCTTAAAGGGTTTTTCGGGGATGGGTTGGGGTTTTTTACAAGTTGGGCCATATATTTGAAAAAAAGTTAATTTTTAAATCTGGTTACCCCTTTTGGAAATCCAGTTTTTTTTGGGGTAGGAAAAAATTGGGGGGGAAAAGAAGAAAAAAATGTAGCATCAGTCCGAACGGTTTTTGCCCCCGGTTTTTTTTTGGAGGGGCCCCCTCGGTTTTGTCGGCTATTGCCCCCGTAGTTCCTATTCCTTTTTGCGTTTTCACTCTTTTTCTCGCTCTTCCTCAATCCTGGGGGCCCCCGTCCTCTCCCGCCAAAATATTGTGGATTTTCCCCCTTTTTTTAGACCCCTTTTTTTTTATGAACCCCCCCTTTTATCCCCGGGGGAACCCCTTCCCCCCCATTTTTTGAGTTATTTTTAAAAGTCGAGTTTTCCCAGGAGGTGAGTCCAAGCCTTTTTTGGACCGGATGGCGGTTTACCGGGATGCCCCCTTTTTGAATATTGGACACTGATTTTTTGGGGAAAATTTTTTTGGTAAAAACTTTAGGCCCCTTTTTTTTTCCCCAAAAAAGCTTGAAAAAAGGCACCCCAAGGGGGTGTTCTCTCTAACATTCTTGTTTTTCGGTATTTTTCCCCCGTCCCTTTGGGGGGTTTTCCCCCAGGGTTTCCCCGTTCTTATAAGTTCTGTCTGTTTTCTGTTTTGTTCCGTGCCACTTTTTCCCGCAGAAAAATTTTTGGGGGGTTTGGGGTTTTGGGGAAAATTCCCCTTTCTCAGTGGCTTTTGGAAAGGTGTTGCGGGGAAAATTTTTGTTTGTAAATCTCCCCAAAAGGGTAAAAAATACAGTTTTTCCCCCGCCCCGGGGGAAAATTCATTTTCTTTTTTTTTGGATATCCATGTAAAACCCTGTTCACCGAGAAAAAATTTAAAATTTGTGCAAAAGGTTTGCATCAATCTTATCTTGCGTCAAATTTTTAAATCCCCCCCTGAAGGGGTTTGGGGAAAATTTTAAATTTTTGGGAAATACAATCATTGATGGCATGGGAATTGGGGTTGGGGAAACCCCCCAAAATTTTTGGGGCCTTTCCCCCCAGGGCGCCTTTGGGGGGGGCCCCTTTCCCCGAAAATTTTATGGACCCCTTTGGAAAAAATCGAATTTGGGTTTTAATGGAGACATAAAAATCAAAAATCCTTTGTTGCCTACCCGTGTTCCTTGAGTTGGTTCTTTTCCCGGGGAAATTGGGTTTTCGGCGACTTTTTTTGGGGCTTCCCCCCCTTTTTCTTTTTAAAAGGGAAAATTGATAATGTATTACCCCTTTCCCTTTTGGGGAAAAAATTTTTTTTTAAACCCCGGCCCCGGTTAGATATTGTAAGTTTTGGGACAACGGGGAAAAAGGGTTTTGAAGCCAAAAGAACAACTTTCTTGTTTTTTGGTCCCGGGGTTTTGTTCCATTCCCCCCTTGGTATTTTTGGGGGGAAATTTGAGAATAGAGAGGTTTTGGTCTCCTGAATCGAAGATTCTCGGGGGGTTTTTTTATTAGCCCCCTGTTTTAAGCTTTTAAAATTTGGGGGGTTTTTTCTTTGGGGCCTGTTAAAATCGATGGAAAATTTTTTTTTCCCGGTCCACCCAGTGTTTAAAAGGGGGAAAATTTCCGGCAGAGAAGCGGGAACCCCCTTTTTAAAATTGGTCCCCCTTTGTGACAAGGGGGGAAAAACCCCCTCCTCCCCAAAAACATTGTAGTGTTCCCCCGCGGGATCAAGTATCGGTGATGGTTAGTATGGGGTCATCTGGCCCCCAAAAAAAAGGGCAAGTTTGTAGGGATTTAACTCTTGGAGGGGGGGGGGTATCGGGGTTTTTTCCCCTTTTTGGGGGAAAGGGGGGTTTTATTTCATATGAATGGTTCTTTTGGGGGAAGCCCCAAAAAAAATTTTTTTTTTTATTTTATGTTGTTATCCTATCCCTTTTTTAAAATCAACCTGGAATTTTTGGGGTGCGTTTTTTTCCTTTTTTAAAGGTTTTTTTTGGTGGGTTCCCCCCCCGGGTTGAGAAAGCATCAAAAGGTGTTTTTGATCGGAAAATTTTTGGGGGCCTTTTCCCCCTACTATTCTTCTGTAAAAATGTTTTTTACTGGGAAACTTTGAAAGCTATTTCGGGACGTTCCCCCTGCGTCGGGGAAGTTGGCCCCCAAAAAAAAGGAGGTTGTTTTTTTTTGGGTGAGAGGCCCTCCCCCCCTTATAGTGAGTTTCCCCCTCCCTTTTTTAGTTTTTCTTGGTGGTTTTTTGGGACCTGGAACAAAAGGGGGGCCTTGTATTGGACCCGGGGGTTTTTTTAAAGAGTTTATTAGCAGTTTTGGGCCAAAAAACTGATCCTGATTGACGGAAGGGGTTTTTTTGGAAAGTGTTGATGATTTGTCATGGTTTGACTCATGGTTGTAAACCCCCCGGTTTTTTGTGGATCCCCTTTTTGTGTAATTTTTTTGTGCGGTAGGGGGTTCTAAAGGGGGGATTGTTTTGAAAAAAAAATTTTTGTTTTATTCCCCCAGAAAAAACAGCAAGCATTTATTGAAAAATCATCGGGAGCTTGTCGACAAATTCCCTTTTTTTCTTCTTTTGGGAAAATTTTTCCCCCGTAGTCCCCATTGATGTTGTCGATTTCCCCCTTTGGATGTGGAGTCCCAACCCCCGGGGCCCCAAAAAAAATGTTTTTTACACAAAAAGTGACGTTTTGTGTCTCAAAAAAAGCAAGTGAAAGCGTGTCTTCAATTGGGGGCCCCCGGGTTTTTTCGGAACCAAAACGTGCCCCCCGTTTAAACCCCCAAAAAAAAAAAAGGGATGAAAATTATTTTTTTAAACTGGGGGAAAAAGCCCCGGGGGAAAACCAGAAGTTCCATTTGTATGGCCTTTTTCCCTCTTTCGACGACATTTTAAAAAATAAAAGCTATTGCCCAAAAAATACATAGTCATTCGGCTTTTAAAAAAAAAAGAATGGACTTTTTTTTTCCCCCTATGCATGCATGGGAAAGTACGTATGAATGAATCAATTGTCTAAAAATTAAAAACAAATTTTTAAGGGGGGGGGGGAAAAAAACCCCCTTGGGGGGCCCAAAAAAAGAAGGAAAAGTAAATAAAAAAAAAGAATTAAATATTAAGCCTGGGGGCTGGCACAATGTTAACTTTATCAAAACTAAAAAATGAATTTTAAAAAGATGAAACCCGCAAAACGTAGCAATCCCCCTCAAACCCCAAATTTTTGGGGGATAAAGTTTTTTTTTTTTTACGTATCATGAAAAAAAACAAATGTTTAAGTTTGAAAGATTATAAGAGATAAAAAGAACCCCAACCGTATAAATTTTGTTTGGGGGCAAAAGAGTTTTAAAATTTATAGGGAAAGTTTAAAAAAATTGAACGGGAAAAAATTGATGAATTATTAGATCCCCCCAAAAATCAAAAAAAAGCGAAAATACCCTTTTTTTGCTAAGCATACGAAAAAACATCCCCGGGGGTATTTAAATAAACAAAAAAAAGCAAAGTTTTTTTGATTTTTAAAAAAAAAGATCCACCGCGATATCGAAAACAAAAAGATCTTAAAAAAAGGGTTTTAAACCCCCCGATGATATAGCTGAAAAAAAGGGGTTTTTTGTGGGTTTGGGGGGTTTTTCGAGGGAGGGTTGATTCCTAAAGGGAACGGGGGGGACAGACAAAGGAAAAAAGGTTGGACGGGGGTCGGTTGTATTGATTTGGTTTTTAAAGTTTTTACAATAGCCAAGGGTTTATTTTTACCCGGTTTTGACATGATTTAAGAGGACGGGTTTTAAAAAATTTTTTAAAAAGGGAAAAAAAAAAAAAATTTATTTGACTTTTTTTTCCTTGGAGCCCCCATTGTTTAATGTGAGTTCGCCCCCAATTTTTTTTTGGGGGCCCCCTTTGTTTTATCCCAAAAACCCCCTTCTTCCAAAAAAGGGATTGTGAAATGATGTCAAATTTGGGGAAAAAAACCCCGACCCCGGTTTTGGGGAAAATGTTGTTTGGTTTCCCCCGTGCATCCCCCTGTATTGAAAAAAACCCCCGTGTTAAAAACCCCCCCCAAAATTTGGGAAAAAAAGTTTTTTAAAAATTTGACGCAAGCTTATTTTTTTAAAAATTGTTTTTAAGGGGATAGCTAGTCAAAAAAATGTGTGATGTTTTTTAAATTTTTTTGTTTAAAAGGCGACAGTATTGTGTGGCTATTCTTCCCCCCCTAGATTTTTTTTTGGGAAAAAAGGGGTCCCCATATGGATTTGGTATAAAACCCTTTTAGTTATTTTGTTTCAATAAATTTTTGGGGGAAAAATTTTCCCCTTAAGAAATTTTTTTAAAATTAGCCTAGAAAATTTCCCCCAGAGATTTTAAAAAAATTAGCACCCCCGGCGCACCCTTTTCCCCCCCGAAAAGGTTTTCCCCAAATTTTGGGTTTGCCCTTTTCCCAAAAAACGCTTACCCTTTCCCAATAAAAAATAAACCCCTTCCCCAAAATAGATCCCCCTTGGCAAAATATTTCTCTTTGCCCTTTTTTTTGAAACCCCCTGAAAAGAAATTTGTTTTCCCCAAAATTTTTCCCAAGGCTTTTAGACGAACTACATGCAATCCAAAATCTCCAGCTTAGGCCTTAGTTTTTTTTTCAAAAAATTTTTTGAATGTAATCGTCTTGATCTGATTGCAATTCCTTTGGGAGCACAAATGGTCCCCTTAAAAAAATCTAAAGGGGGGGGGGTAGACCATGACAAGCATTCGTAACCCCCCAAACCCCATTAAGAAGAATTTCTTCTTTGGGTTTTTTCAATTTTTTGAATAATTTTTTTCATGATTTATTTGATGCTTCAGCTTGGGCCCTGGTTTTTGCATAATAAGGGAAAAAAGTTGAAAAATTTACCCCCCCCCCTCCAAAATCAAAAAGATAAAATAACTGAGTCCCTGATCCTTTGTTATAGGGTTTAAAGGGAAAAACCCGAATTTTTGAAATTGTCTTAAAAAAAATTGATATGTTCCTAAGGAAAAATTTTCAAGGGGAGCTTAACCCCCTTTTTAATTAATCTTATAGCAAGGGGGAAAAAATTTGTCCTTTGCTTAAAAAAGGGTTTTTTTTAAAATCAAGGTCACCCCCGGGGTTTTTAAAAAAAAACAGATAAAACCCCCTTGTGAGGGGAAAAAAATTTTCCAAAAATAGCACGAAAAAGGAAATATTTAAAAAAACAATTTTAAAATATATAACATATATGGTCAAAGAAAAATTAAAGAGAAAAACGCGGGTTTTAAAACATCGATTTTAAAGGGGAAAAAATCCCTGGGGAAAATGATGGTTGTTTACAAGCCTAACTGTCAAAACTTGCAATTGGCCCCCCCCCCGGGTTTTTACCCCAAAATTTTAAAAAAAAAAAAGCGAAAATATTTCGTTTTTCAACAAGAAAGGGGGTTTTTGAGGCTAAAAATTGCAGGGTTTTTTTGCGGTAGGACTTTTGTTTAAAAAACTTCGAAAATGGTAAATAAAGGTTTGTTAAAACCCCAGTTTAAATTTATGTTATAAAAACTGAAAAGAAAAACATAATATCATGATATAGTGATTCAAAAATTAAAACAAAAAATAAAAAAGTTTTGTGATTTTTTGGGGTCGTAACGTGGCACAGTATTATAATATTTTTTTCACTTGCAAAGGTCATACATTTTTCCCCCCAACAAGTTTTGTTCCCATTGCCCCCCCCTCTACCAGGAAGTGGAGCGGGGGTTACACTACAAAGAGTTCACTTTTTCCCCATGGAGGAAAAAACCGTCAAGTTTTAAATTTTTTTGTCCCCCCCTTTTGGGGGGGAAAATAGGTGGGGCCCTTTCCCCCTTTGAGTGTTGTCAAAAACCCGAAAATTTTAAAATATGAGAAAAGCCAGAGCTATGCTTGGGGGGGGTACTGATGTCCCATTTTTGGGGGGGACAGATAGGTTTAAATCCTTTTGCTAAAAAGTAAATTTTTATTAAAAATTTTTTTTATATTTTTAATTTCAAGTTTCAAGATCTGCTTTTTTAAAAAAAGGAGCACTAGAATATCCCAAAAGGGAAAAAAAAACCCCCATTTTTTCCCCAAGGTTGGGGGAAAAACAAATTAGGTAAGTTTTTAGGGGTAAAAAGGGTTAGACACAGGGAATATGATTTTTTAAAAAAACAGATGAATGGACAAAAAGGAAGTTTCCCTATAATACTTTTTTTAAAAAAAAGACCCTTCTTTGTTTAGTTTCAAAGAATCGGAAAACCAGTTTTCCCCTTGACCCCAAAACCAAAAAAAAAAAACCCGATTGGAAAAAAATTTTAAAAAAAACCCCCAAAAAGCATCTAATATAAAAAAATTTTAAAACAGGGGAAAATTTGGGAACAATAACCAATCAATAAAAAAAGTTTTAAAAAAAAAATCTCAAATTTTTCGATCACACAGTCGAAAAAAAACAAATGGAGCTACGAAGATCGAGATACTTTTCCCAAAAAGGTTTTTTTTTTTAAAAAAAGAGAGTATAGGCTTAAAAAATTTTTTAAAAATATAAAAAGAGTTTTAAAAAATTGCTTCGAGAAACCCCTTGTTTTGTTTAGGTCAAATTGTATTTGGTTTTTGAAAACGAAAAATTAAAAAACCCCCATTTTTATCTTTTAAAACAAGTTGTAGTTATTAATAAAATTAGGATTTAAAACCAAAAAAATTTTCAGAATTTCCCTGGTATTTTTGATCACTAAAAAAAGGTTTGCCGTTTTTAAAAAAGGCAACTTAAACGGATCAAAAGGGGTTGAAACGGGGGAAAATATAAATTTAAAAAGTTTTGGGGGTTTTAAAACAAAAAATTTAAAAAACTTTTTAAAAAATAACATTTTTTTTGTTCCAAAAAAGTTTTAAGGGTTTTTTAACCCTGTTGAAAAAATTACAAAAATTTTAAAACAATTTGATTGATGAAAAACGGAGTTTTTTAAGATTTAAAAAAACGTGGAGTTTGTAAATAAATTTTTATTTAATTTGAAAAAAAAAAAACCCCAAAAGGGAAAAAATGCTTTCGTGGGGGAAAAACTTTTTAAGGGGAAAAACCCCCCCATGGAGGGGGGTTTTTTGGTCAAAGAATGGGGGCTTTTTAAAGAAAAGGGCCCCGGGCAAAAGAGGTATTTTTCGATCCACACCCCGTTGGTTTCCCTCGGGCCCGGTTCAGTTAGAAGGGGGGAATTTTGGGGGGGGCCCCCCCTGGGAAAAAAACCCCCAGCGGCGGTCCCCATGGCCTTTGATGCGGGTGGGGGCAGGCGGCGGTGGGGGCCCCGGGCCCCCTTTTTTGGGAAAAAACCGGGGGCCCCGGGGGAAGGGGGGGAAAGACGCAGACCCCGGGCTCTCGGCGGCGGGGAAAAAACCCCGGGGGGGTGGCGGCACAGAAAAGGGGCGTGGGCCCTGAAAAAGGGGTTTTTTTTGATTTTGAGGGGCCCCCGGCAAAATTTTGAGACGGGAGGGGGTTTTAAAAAGGGTACCGAACCTTTTTTTTTTGAGATAGGGGACTCGCGGTGATGGTGGTTTTTGGGGGGCTTCAATGGGGGGAGGGGCTTGTGCTGCGGCGGCGGCGTTTTGGGGGCTTGCGGGCCCGCGGCCCCGGAGGGGGTTTGGCGGGCGGGGGGGGGGGATGCGGTGCGGTTAAATAGGCCCCCGGGGGGGAAGAAAGGAAAGGGAGGATTTGGAAAAGGGGGGATAATGGGTAAGGGGGAAAAAGGGGGGGGGCTGTCGACGGGGGGTAGGGGGACGCCGACAAATTTTGGGGCCCCCCGTCGGGAGGTGGGGGGGAGGGGGGGGTTTTGTGGGGGGTGGGTTTGGGGTTTGGGTTGGGGTGCGGGAAGGCGGGGAGGGGGAAAAAGGGGGGGGGTGGGGGTGGCTGGGCCCCCCGGGGGGGGTGGGCGCGAGGTTTGGGGCCGAGGGCCCCCGGGGGGAAAGGGGTTTGGGGGAGGGGTTGGGCCCCCCCGGGGAAAGGGGGGGGGGAGTGTGGGTTTTGGGGGGGCAAAGGGTTTGGGCCCGAACAGAGGAGGGGAGAAAAGGGGGGGTTTTGGGTTTTTTTTTTTTTTTTTTTACTTCAAAGTAATTTTTTAAAAACATTTGGGTTAAAAATTTTTTTTTGAAACTGAAACCCCCCAAACAAAAATCCCCAAAAGATGGCTGAATGTTAAACATGTTGTACCTTAAAATAATTTTTAAAATTTTTTTTTAAAAGTTTTAATTTTTTTTTTTCAGAGCAAAAAATCATAATAAAAATCAATTTTTAAACCCCCTTTTTTTTAAATGAAAAATTTTGGGTGTTACACGTTATGCCCCCCCTTTAAAAGGCCCAAAAGGGTTTAAAAAAATTGGGGGTTTTTAAACCGAGCCCCGGGGTCTCTTTTAAAATTTTTCCCTATTAATGTTTTGGTTTCTTTGGGGTTTTTTCAACATTTTTTTCATATTCCCCCCTTAAAAATTTTTTAAAATTTTTAGGTTTTTTTTATATAATTATAATATTTATTTTATAGTTAGGTCTTTGTAAACCCCCCAAAGGGTGATTTGGGTTGTGAAATAATTACAAATGAAAAAATGATTAATAAAATTTTTCCCCCTTTCCCCCCATTTGTTAGTTTTTTAAAAATTTTTTTTAAAAAAAAAATTTATATTTTTTTTAAATTTTTTTTTGGTGGATTGCCCCCTTTTTTCTTTGTGCATTATTTTTTTTAAAAAGCCCCTTTTAAAAATTTTTTTTATTTAAAAAAAAATTTCAAAAAATTTTTTTTGAAAAAAAAATTTTTAAAGGTTTAAGTCTAAAATTTTAAAAGTATTTAGGGAAATTTTATTAAAATTTTTTTATGCATAAATTTTTTGATAAAAAAAAAGAATTTGAAAATTTCCCCTTTAAAAAAATTTTTAAAAAAAATTTTAATTTGGGAAATTTGACAAGTTTAAAAAATATTTTTTTAAAAAACAAAATTCCCTTTTTTTGAAGCAATTCTTTTAAAATAAAGGGTTTTGTGTTTTTCAAAAAACGTTTTTTTTTTTAAAAGTTTTAAAAAAGATTGAAAAAATTTTTTAAAAATTTTTTTAAATGTTCAAAAAAAAATTTTTAAAAAAAATTTTTTTTTTTTAAAAAAAAAAAAAGGTTGAAAAACTTAATCTCAAAAAGTTTGGGGAAAATTTTTTTTTTGATGGTTTGAAATGCAAAAAAAAAATTCTCTTTCCCCTCTTTTGTTTTGGCCCCAAGGATAATAAGCCAGCCCAGTCCCTCTGCTTGTCGGTCATTTTCCCATTTTGTTTCCCCGCAAAACCCGTTTGTTTGGTCACCCGAACCAAAAAGGGGCCCAGTGCAGCCCAAACCCCTTCCCTTTTTGTGGGTACATCTCTATTTTTTCTCGAACTATTGAGAAAAACTGAAATTACCCAAGGAATAGGAAAACATTCTTAAAAATGAATGGGTTTGAGAACATGGCTTGGTACTTTCCGGTGAAAGGTTTTTGGGATTGGGCCCTTAAAGGGAAAAACCAAATAATAATTCAGTTGCATTAAATTGGTCCTATCTGTGATATAGTTTTTGTTAATATATGGGGGAAAATTTACCCCAAAAATTAAGCTATGTTTTTTGAATTTAGCAAACCCTGTAAAAATGCCCATGGAAATCTTGACCCTATTGCTATGGGCATTCAACTGTCTTCAAATTTGTTGTAGCTTTATTGTGGATTATTTTTTTAAATTTTTTTAGACCCTAGAAACTCAGGCCCAATCACGGCGGAGGGCACTGCTAGTTCTTAACAAAAAAAAAAGGGAAAATACCCAACCCCCCCTTGCCCACTCAATCGACTTCCCTTGCCCCCCCTGGAAATGAGCTCCCGACAAGTGGGGCCAAAAAACAGGCCTTTGTTTCGGTTTCCCCCCTTGCCCCCGTCCCCCGGGGGTGCCCTCGCCCGTAAAATGGTGTGTTCAGTCATAGTTTTTTCCCTTTAGGAGCGATTGTTTCTTGATTGAAGGGAATTCCCCCCCTCCCTTTTTTGCTTTGCCATGGCCCTTCACCCAAGCGAAGGCCCCCGCCCCCTTTAAAGTAATGGAGGCGAGATATAGTATGACCGCCTCCGTTAATTATTAATGGAGAATGGGGCTGTCGAAAAGATAGTGATGGTTTGGGGTCAAAATTAGAGATAAACATTACTTGGGCGAGATTTTATTATTCATTTAATGAGCGCACCAATATCCCAAAGGACGCTTAGAAATGTTATCAATGTACTGTTGTAAGTGATCTTTTTTAGATCCTTTCTTTTAGTAATTCCGTTTAGATATGTATAGAAAACTATCCTCAAAACATATGTAGATTATGATGTCTATCAAAGCAAAAATACAAGAGATTGGTTCCATTTATCCCTAATCATATTCTGGACCCCAAAAATCCCACGATCAATGGAAACCCCAAACGGAGAGGAATCTTGGAGGTTTTGATCAACCAAAAAACCCAAAAAATATATATTTTTGCAACTTTGGGTGATGTTTTTATCGTTTGCCCAAATTTTTTTACTTACTAATTCGATAAAATAACATGTTGCTCTTAAACAAATGTTGTTTTCAGGTATCGTTGGTTGATATGTAGAATCAAAGTTAAATTATGATATTGAGAAAACCCCTGGGAGAGTACCCAAAATATGATAGACTTTAAGGGGTAACCTTTATTTTAAATATGGATTTATTTTAATAATTAGTTAATTAAATTTAAAGATCCAATTAATGAGCAGGGTTTGGGTTGGTTTTATTGAGAAACCCCCCCCGGATCTGAAAGTGTCATTGTGATCCCATCCCGCTAAGTGTAGTTCTAAATATTAATTTACCTTTGATGTTTAATTATTTATGATGACGATAGTAATCTTTTTTTAAACTTTAAATGGTTCTAAAAACAGCCCAAGGCACAAACTTGTGGATATACTTTGCGAGTTTACGGTTATGCAAACAAAATTAAGAGAATAAAAATATGTAAAATGTATATATAAAAATCCATTTTTTTATTTGTTGTTTTTAAATAAATTTATGTATATTAAAAATTGATTTTATAATGAAATTGAAGGATACATGGTTTGAAGCAAAAGTTTTGGGAAAACGTCCCCCTAAAAGGGAAATTTTTTGAAATTCTGGGATTTTTAATGATAAAGTGTCAAGGGATGACGAGTTCTATTTAAACCCCGGGACGAAAATTGAACCCAAAAATAAAGGAACATCTGTATGCCCTTAATTAAGTGGCGAGAAATTGTACCCTAAGCAATGGTAAAAGGATAATGATGATGAAAATTTTTATGTGATATTTATTTATAAAATTTTATACTTTTGTAAAATATAGCCATAATAAAATTTGTATATGAGTTTATATTTTAAATTTTTTTGTGTTTCATGTTTAAAAATGAATTAAAAGTGGGAAATACATGTATTAGCAGCAAAGGGAAATGACATTTGAATCCCTAATTAATTGTAAAATGAAAAAATTTTTAATACCAAAATCAGTAAAAAAAGGACTTTTACCCCTGGTTGGAAATTCCCAATCGGGACTAAAACCCCCA
Organism: Microstegium vimineum; assembly: GCA_022036555.1. Taxonomy (NCBI): domain Eukaryota; kingdom Viridiplantae; phylum Streptophyta; class Magnoliopsida; order Poales; family Poaceae; genus Microstegium; species Microstegium vimineum. The sequence goes on along the minus strand of CM039129.1, from coordinate 34,723,249 downwards.
GTGTTTGGCCCCTTGGTGGACCTTTTTGTCCCAATTGGTATTAAAATGCGAACCGGACTAAAGGGGGACATTTAGTCCCAAAAACCCTTTGCCCCGGTTCAGGCAGGGTAAAGCCCTTTTTTTTTGGGTTAAAACCCCTGTGTACCCGTGAAAAAAAAACAGAATATCGGAAAAACTTTCTAGGTGGTGTTGCCCCCTGTAGTTTAATTATATGGTTTTTTGGGAAAAGAGTAGTAAAAAAAAAATGATTTTATCATAATTAAAAAGTTGATAATATTTATAATAAAAATTAAAAAAGTTGTTAAAATACATTATAATGATAAATTTGAATTTTCCCCTAGAAAAAAAGAGAGTGAGAAAAAATTTAAAAAATTAAATTTGACGGTAAAATGTAGATGGGCATGTATTGTTTAAATTTTTTTTTCCCTTTATAATGCATGGAGAAGAGGGGATAAGCAATAAGTTTTTTTTTTAGTCCCATGTTATGAATGTAAAAAAACCTGAAAAGTAAGATAATATAATGAAGTTTAAATGAAAAACAAGGGGGTCGTGATGAAGCGAACCCAGCCCCCCCACAGGCATAGCTCCTTGTATGATGCATTTGGTTTTTTTTAAATCTTGCAAATAACAATCATGAGCGATAAAGCATTCTGGTGCAGTAAGGCGGGGGGAAATCCTGACCCAAAATTGGGGGTTTGAGAAGGGAAAAAATTTTAGAAAAGAAAGCATTTGGAAGCTGGGGAAAAAGGGTACTTTCGGGAGGAAAGGAAATTTTGGCAGAAAGGGGTTTGACGGGTTTTACAGTGGAGGAACAAAAGGGTAGTGGCAATACGGTGAGGTCCCCACGCAAGAAGGGGCCAAAGGACAAGGGGGGGCACAGCGGGTTGTGGTGGTGGCCATTTCGGGAAAGGGGATGAGGTTTTGGTAGGTAAAAAGCTATTTTATTTTGTATCTTGGAATTGGATGGCGAGAGGGCGATGGAAAATTTTGATGGGAGCTGGGTGTTTTGGGTCCCCAAAAAGTTTGAGGAAAAATATTTTGGGAGGAAAAAACCCTTTAAAATATAATATTGGTTATAGTCCTTTGGGGCCAATTAGGGCCCCGTTGAATCAAATGCATGAGTACGTGTCCCCCCTTAATTAGCCCCGGCCCTGATGTGTTTTGAGTTTTAATTATTATGAATTAGGGGGATAAAATTTTAATATTACCATCTTAAAACCCCAAAAAGATTATTAATCTTTGAAATGCAAATGCATATGTCCACAAAAAAGTTTTTGTGTATACTTTTTACAATAGAACCCCCCTAGTAGATGAAAATTTTTGTTGTGTGGTTAGAACAAGTCCCTCCCCGGTTTTATATTTATTGCGTTTTTAATAATAGGTATTAATAACAAAAGAGGGTAGTTGTGTTATTTAGTTATAAATAATAGCCCCTTAGTACGTGTAGTGCATAGTTTATGCAACAAAAAAGTGAATAAAAAAACAAATGGGCCAAAAAACAAGTTCCACCCAAACTTAAAAAAGTTAGTCAATTTTAGTATATCCCCGCAATAAATGAAAAAGGTTGCAATAAGCAAAAACCCAAACCCCCAAAATCCCCAAAGGGATATCAAAAAACCCAAATTTTTACAAAAAATATTACACCTTTCCCGGGGATGCATGCTTAAAGTGGCCAATTTTTTTAGAAGAAAAAAAGGTTTTAAAAATAGAAATTTCATTGAAAAAATAAATTTGGCTAATTTGCCCAAAATAAACCCCCAAAATTTACGGGCCCAATTTCCCCTTAATTCGTGCCAAGCACGGAAATGAAAAAATTGGGAAAGGGGAAAAATAGCAAAAAAAAAGAATATATATGTTTAAAATTGCTGACGGTCAATTGGGGAAAATGCTTGTAAATTCAATCGGCATTAGTAGAAAAATTAGAAAATTTTTGGTGTTTCCCCAATTAGTTGATAAGAGAATTTTTTTATGAGTGTTTTTTTTTGCCCCCTTTTTTAATTTTATTTTTTAAGATTAGTAAAATGGGTCAAGAAAAATTTTTAGTTACTTAAAAGCTTTTTTAATTAAATAGTTTTAAATTAAAACTTGTTAAATATTTAGAAAAAATTAATTCGTTGCACTTTTTTAAATGGATTACCTTTTTTTTTGTTTTGATTGATAAAATGGATAATGGTGCTTGTATTTTCATATAAGATGCATATCTGTTGTAATTAATTGGGCCCTAATTTGCCCTTTCAAGTTGGTGACAAGTGATCTGTGAATGGGGAAAAGTTATAATTTTATAGTTTGATAGGGGAAACAATAAAAATAATCAATATGAACCCAAAACCCAATTTGGGGGTGTTTATTATATATCTATTTGTGCAATTTTTAAAAAAAATTAGGGAGAGAAGACTCTATGGGTGATGTAGGGGGTGGAAACACGAGTTAGCTTGACGGAAATTACCTGCCCCTGGCAATCCCAAGAGGGGGTGGTAAAGGGAAAAAGAAATCCCCTTTCGCTTTCGGTAGTGGGGCCCAACCCAAACCAAAGGGGCCGGGGGGAAAAAGGAAAGGGGGAAGTGGGGGGGACAACAAAAAGGGAAGAATAAATTAATTGTTTAATATCCTGCGTCCTCGATTTTTATTAGGGCTTTAGTTTTTTCTATCAGGAAAATTTCCCGATTTTTTTCCCCAAAAATTTCTCACATGGTTTGTGGTAACCCCCATAACAAAAAGAGTTTTCCCAAAAGGGATAAAAATATAGTATTATGAGAGTACTTCTTTAGAGCCCCCCATATGAAAAAACCTTTTTGGGTTATTTACCAAACAGTTTAGCCCGGTGGAAAATTTGGTGGGCCCCAAAGGTAATTTTGTCCCCGGGTTTGGGAACAACCCGGGGCTAAAAATCCCCCCCCAAGAAATCAGTTTTAGACTTGTGGGGGGGGGGGAGGGTTTTTTTTCGGTTGGTTTTTCAACCCGGGGGTTAAACCTTTGCCCCGGTTTTTAAAGGAAAAAGAGGCTTTTTTGGGCCCTTTTTTCCCCGGTGGTTCCTTTGGGTTTGGGGGAAACCCCCCATTTGAAACCCTTTCCCCCCCTGGGGCCCGGGGTCATTTTTCCCCCTTGTTTTTTGTTTTTGGTGTGTTCTTATTCCCTTTGGGGCCTTTTTTTCTTTGTATTTTTAACCCCCCCTTGATCTTTAAAGGGTTTTTTTTTTCAGCCTTCATTTACCCCCCATAGGTTTTGGGGTTTTATGTGATTTTTTTTAAGATTTTTTTTTTGTCATTTTAAGTTATTCATTGACATTGTTTGAATATTTTGAAAAAAGGAAAATAAAATTTGTTTTTAAAACTCCCCTTTTTTATTTCCGGGTATTATATGTTCCCAAATTTTAAAATTATTTAGTTAGTTTGAGGGAAAAAAAGTTTTTGGGGTATTAAAAAATGAAAATTTTGTTGGTTTTTTTTGATTTTATATTTGTCATTTTAGTTAAAAAAATTTTTTTTTTTTTGTAAAAAGGGAGCTCCCCGAATTCTTTTGTTGTATACATGGCACATTTTTAGTTTTTAAAAAATGGAAAAATTTTTTTTGTTTTATTTTTTTTTTTAGGGAAAATTTAGGAATTTTTTAAAATTAATTTTTAAAAAAAGGAATATAGAGAGTAGATGACAATGATGGGACCCCGGGTTTTATGGGTTTAAAGGGAAAGGCCCGACCTTCCTCTAAAAAATGTGGCAAGTGTTGCAAAAGATGTGGAAAAAGTTCCCCAAAAGGGGGGAAATGGGGCCCCAAAACGGTGGGGTTTCTTAAGTGGAGCAATTTTGGGGTTTATTTTTGTCACTTTTTAAGGTTAGGGGTTAAAATTTTTCCCCAATTTCCGATGATTTTTTTTAAAAAGTTGATTTTTTTTTCTTTTTCGGGGGTGACAGGATGCGTGGCTTTGGGACTGGGGGGAAAAGTTGTTTAAAACGTTCCCAAAGGGTCAAAGTGATGGGAGTGGCCCGCTCAAGGGGTTTGTCGTTTTGGGGAAAAAAATGTGTTTTTTTGTTTTTGTTGGGAGGGGCGGGAGATTTAGCTAAAAGGCATTTTAGGTTTTTTGTTTTAGTGAGTGGGCTTAGATACGGATGTCGAGGTTTTAAAAAGGATAATATTTAGTTTTGTATGAGGGGGTTTTCCCCTCTGTCAATGTTATTTTAAAGCAGATTTTTTTTTTGGGATTTTTAAAATTTATTTTTTTGAACAAAATGAAAATTTAAAATTGTTTTGGGTTAAAAAAATGAGCGAAGAAGCGTTGGTGTAAAAAGTAGTCGGCCTCCAAAGAGGGTTATTTATGGTGTGTGATTTTTTTAAAAGGGGCTGAGGCAAAAAAGGGGGTTTGGGAATTTATGTGTTGTCAGCCCTTTGAAAATTTTAAAAGGGAAAAAATTTTTAGTGGGGCTTTACCACATTTTTTAAGTGGGGTTTTTTGTAAATATTTTTGTTGGACCCAAATTTGGGGAAACCAAAATTTTGAGGGGGAAAAAGAAAAAGGGGAAAAGAAATTTGGGCCCCCGACAATTTTTTTTGCTCAATATGGTTTATTCAAAGATATTTAAGGGTTTGGGGCAGAAGAAGAGGGGGGGCAGGGGGAAAATCTTAAAAAATTTGGGCTTTGGGGAAAATCTTCGTGATGCCAAAAAAAGATTTTAAAAGTGACAAAGAGAAAATAAATTTGACCCCAAACAAAGGGGTAAAAAGAAAAAAAATTTCCCCAGGCCCAATTTTTCAAGATCCAAAAAAAAAAATGTTGAAAAAAATTGTTGCCCAAGTTCCCAAACAAAAAAAAGGTGTGTTTTTTTGGGATTGAAATATAAAGAAATGTGTTTAAAAAGACTGCATCCTATCCAGGGAAAAGGGGATACGAGAATTTGGAAAAATCCCCCGAGAAAAGGTCGCGGTAAAGACAGGAGGAGACCCTACGTGTTGGGGCGAAAGGTCTAGGAGAAAATCTTGCTAAAGTTATGTTTTCCTATAATACCAGTCTGAAACTTGTTCAGAAAAAAAGGGCCCAGAAAATTGTTGCGATGCAAAAAGAAGAGTAAGGCAGACAACATGTTGAGAAACCCCTACGATGGCCCCAATGGGGGGGCAATTGACAGAGTTTTCCCGGGAGTTTGAAAAGACGAAAGAAATTTAAAGGTTTGGTTTGGCACGGATGTATGAACCCTTTTTGGGGGCAAAAAGTAGTCATAGCACTTGGCCCTATTACTCTATGTTCTACAACCTTCCCCATGGTTTGAATAAAGGGGAAGTTCTTAGATGTCGTTGTTGATCCGGCCCCGAAGCAACCTGGCAACGACATCGATGTTTTCCCTGAGGCCCTTAGTTGAGGAACTCCTGCTTTAGGGAGCAAACCGGTGTACTTGTGTGGATGAGTACAAAAAAGAAACTTCAATCTACGAGCATTTTTGTTGAACAATCAATGATTGGGCCTCCCCTAAGAAATTTTTCCCGGACGACAAAAAAGGGGGATAATGCATGAAACACGTTTTTGATGCCCTTGACCTGTATTTTAAAAAAATTCAAAAGGTCTTTGTACCTTGGCCCACGTCGTTTTTTTCCAAAAATCACCCAAGCCAAAAAGAAAGGCAAGCATTGTAAAGAAGAAGTGAAAAAACCCAAAGCTAAAACCAAACTGGGAGGATGTATGATATGGTCAAGGTTTGAAGTAGTTTTTTGAAAGGGAGAAGGGGTCGTCCCAGTTCCAAAAATGCTTATGGACGGCCCCCTGGGGAAAAAGAAGTCCATTTTTGGGAGCAAACCCTTTTGGCAGTCCAAAGGTCCGCCACGCGATCGACGTGATGCACTGACAAAAAAAGTTTGTGTGAACCCGCTAGGATTCATGGGTGTGTATGGAAAAACCAAAAATACACTTGAAGCCCAAAAAGGACTTGCGGACAGAAAAAACAAGACAAACCCGCATCAAAAAAGAAGAAGATGGACGCCCTTATTTAAAACTCGCTAGCTCACTTTACAAAGAAGAGAAGGGGAAAAATGTTTCAATGTTAAGCACATCAAGGCCCTTGGGTTTTTTCCCCCAATATAAAGAATATAATAAACGTTCCCAAAAGAAAATTCCTAAACTTAAAGCTCATGATGCCCTGCTTATGAGAATGCTTCCCGGGTTTTGTTAAGAGGAATTCACCCCCACATTTTTCTACCCTTGTGAAAACTTTTTGCATTCCCCAAAGCAAATTTTTTATAAAGGGAATCATCCAAGGAACTAGCTGCTTACAGAATGATTGGTTCGTGCCTTTTCAGTTTTTAGTTGGTTTTTCCCCCTCCTTTTTTATATCATGGGACACCCCCCTATTACCTTCAAAGGGGATTAGTATTCTCGGTCCTTGTTCCTACCAACTTTCCCCCGAAAGGTTCATGGGAGTCCTAAAAAATATGTTCACCAAAATGCCCCCCAGAAGGAAGCATCGTCAAAGGGGTACGGGATAGAGGGGTCATTGAGTTTTTTGTTGACTATATTCCCTACCCTTGACCCGTTGGTGTTCCCGAATCAAGACACGAGGGGAGCTTAGTGGGAAGGAAACAGGGGAAAAAAACAATTTCGGAGGGGGTGATTATTTCAACAAAACACACTCACAATTTTCAAAACTCCTCGTGGTGGAGCCCCTATGTCGAGGTACGCAAGAATTCCCATGATCCCCGTTTTCGGGAAGAATGAAGTTGGATTATGCGTGAAAAACATGAAAAATTTCGGCGATTGGATGCAAAAAAATGTGTTGGTGTGACAGTATTTATGACCCAAATGTATTTGTTTGGTAGACAACCCTGTGGCACATCCCACGTAAAAGCCTACAGATAAATGGAAATCATTTTACACGGGAGACCAAAAAAAAAGGGGCACCCAACCAAAAAAAGTGGGGTGTCTGATAGATGCCCTTGCCAAAATGGAAATAGGCAAACTATTAGCCGCATGTTGAGATTTGGGAACTAAATTGATCTAATTTTAATGTCCCTTTGTTTGTGCCAATGGGGAAGTGACCCAACAGGGGTAACAATTGCAAGGATTTGGGATGACCTGGACCCGCCCTATTGGGTACAAGACGAACCCCTTTGCCTGGGGGTGATGTGAATAGGTGTTCTATTAAAAGACATGTCTACAAAACCCAAAAAAAGGAAAAAAACGTGACAAACAAGACAATGAGCTCAAGCGTCACATAGTTTTTCAGGAAAAGAAACTTTTGGGATTGAGAACAACTCAGACAGTCAGAACTTTACGAAAGGGATGGACCAAAAGCGCCCTTCAGTGTGAACCCAAGACCCAAGCATCCTTCAAATGTCGAGGAAATCCATGATTAGACTGCATGACCAAGGGACTATGTCAAGAAGAAATCCTAGTGTGACCCCTTTAGTAGCTAGTTAGCAGTGATGTCGATCAAGGACATGTGTATTGGTCATTTGGTTTAAAAAAATAAAGATCTACATTTGTATTTGGTCAATTTTGATTTAGTGATAATTTTAAAGTTTCTAAAATTCTTTTGTAGTCATCTAGTGACAATAAGATCTACATTTGTCAGTGAAAAGTTTAGTTCTAAATGAATGACTTGAGAGTTATAAACTTTGATTCCAAAAGTTTTTAATTAGGGTCATTTGTGTCTCTTAACATTTTCTAATTTTAAGGGGAAACTTTTTTGTCGCATAATTGGACAATGAATGGTGAAAAACCCCAAAAAATTTAACGTTAAAATAATGCAAAAACTAATTTCCCGTTAGAACCAAAAATTTTTTTAAATTGAACAAAATCTTTTTCATTAACCCAAATTTTAATGGTTAGATACATTTATATTTGTATTATAAAAAAAGGGAAAAAATTCTATGTTATACATTTTTTTAGTGTATAATAAGCAAAGGAAATGTAATTGTTTTTTTTAAAAATTTTGTTGGGATGTATTTAAATTTTTTTGAATTAACAAGACTAGAAAAATTTTTAGATATATTAAAATTATACAATACCAAAAAATAACAAAATCCCCCCTGGGAAAAAGTTTGGCGCCCTAAAAAACCCCCTTTGCCCCGGTTGGTATACCAACCCGGGGTAAAAGGGGTGGTTCCTATTAAGCCGTGGGCCAACTCTCCTTCCTCCGTCGTTTCAATCTGATCTGCGGGGTACTAGTTGCGGACGCCGCACGGCCATCATCGCGCCCCTCCCCTTTCCCGCCGGCCCGCTGCCTCCTCTGCGGGCCCCGCCCCGGGCCCCCCCTTGCCCGCCCCGTGCCTCTCTCCTTCCTCTGCAGGCCACGCCCGCCACTGAGCCGGGCGTGGGTTTTAAGGGGGAAAAAGAAAAAAGAAAAAAGAAAAAGGGAAAAAAAGAAAAATTACAAGGGAAAAAGGAAGAAGAGGAAAAGGGGAAGAGGAGAGAAGGAAAAAAGAAAGAAGGAAAAAATAAAAAAGAAAAAAGAAAAAAAATCTAAATGATTTTATAAATTTGTAAAAAGGGTTTTTAGAAAAAAAAGGAAAATTGATAAAATTTATGTTTTAGTTTCTTGTTTCCACACACTAACATTTTATGTATTTTTTTTGGTGAAGAGGAGATCGGAAGAAAAAAAGGATCGAAGAAAGGAAGAAGAAGAGGTGAATTGTATGTAAAAAAATAGAAATAGATTTTAGTTTTTTTGAAATAGATTTTAGCACTTAGAGAAATATAGACCTTCCATTTTTGTATATATGATTCGATATATAGTTCTTCTTAATTTAGTAAAATATGTATAAGTTTTTTCATTTGTTATAAAAAAGATTTTGCATTTGGAAAATTTGACCCTTTCCTTATTTCTATTATAAATTTTAATTGTGTATCTTCATTATTTTGTAATAAGTATGTATAGAGCCCTTTATTTGTTATTGAAAAAAGATTTCTTGTTTTGGGTTTACACACACCATGAGTGTCTACCCTAATTCCCTAATTTTATTTGTTAGAGAAAAAATACCTTTCTTATTTTGTAGTTAATTGTATAGATCTTTCATTTGTTAGAGTGCAAAACCTTAAGTGTCTCCCCCAAACCCTAATTGATGATCTTTCTTTTTGTTAGACCTTTTCATTTTTGGGTTTTACACACACTCTAAGTGCTATCCAAAACCCTTTTTTGTCCAGAAAGACAAGTGTCACCCCAAGTATGCCAACCTAAGTGCTCCCCAAAACCCTTTTGGTTACTCTAAGTGTTACACAATTAGCTTTTTTTGGGTTAAACCCCAACACACACACACTTAGCCCCTTTTGCCCCCTTTGGGAAGTTGCCACAAACCGTAGAAGTTAATAAAAAGTAAGCCGAGCCTATGCTTGTGGTTTCTGTATGCCCAGTTTTTCTGACAATGGATCCTAAATTATGTTGCTAAAAAGTAATTTTTCTTTACAGTTCTATAGTTATTAACAAGATTAAAAGATCATGCTTGTTTAAAAAAAGAGCACTAGCAATACTACCCCAAAAGCCCAAAAATAACCCCAAGGATTCCCCAAGGGTTTAAGGTAACAAATCTAGGTAAGTCATATGGTAACAAGATTGACACATGCATATGATTTTTTTTCAAAACCCCTCATGAATGGAAGCAAGGAAAATCCATATAAAACTTGCCTTAAAAAATTGATCCTTTGCTTTAATGCTTCTTAGCTTTAGAGACTGCTTCTTGATCTCCAACGCAAAATCACCGATTGGACAATAATAACAAATCACCAACAAACATTTTATCATACAAAACATACAAATGGATAAAATTTGAAAAATACACCCAAACAATGAAAATGATTTAAAAATAAATTTTCGCATCTTCGATCACTAGTCGCGAAGAGCACACAAACGGAGCTCGATTAGAAAGAACATCACCCAAAAAGGGTTTTCTTTTATAAAAGAAACTATGAGCTTTGTTGTTTTAACTATATAAAAGAATGTATATAGTATTTCAAAGAAAAACTTTTCTTAGATTAGGTCAAATTGTATTTGTATTCGAAAACGAGAATTGAAACTACCGATATTTTATGTATAAAACAGTTCATATTATTAACAGTAGGGTTAACCAAAAATTACAGGCTATTAACATGGATTAAAGATCAAATGAAAAGGTTATGCCGTCGAAGCAAGCAACTTGAAAAGGGCGAATCGGATCTAAAACGGGGAATTTACGAAGAAAACAAGATTTTGGGTTTATACTTGAATTTTAAAAGTATTAAATAAAATTTTTTTTTCAAAGTTATAAACAAGATT
>CM039129.1:34395683-34712923 GCA_022036555.1 Microstegium vimineum | reverse complement strand
CTTGAACTCAAAATAATTATATATTTAGATGAAGAAGGTAGCTACCTAGAATACTTTAGTTGTATACATGGCACATTTGATGTTTTAGAGAAATGTAAATTTTAGTTGTTTTATTTTCTTTGTTTAGAATATAAGGAATTTATAATATCTAGTTTGAAAAATGAGTATAGAGAGTAGATGACAACTGCATCGGGACACTCGGCCTCTGATCGGGTTCCAAAGCGACTAAGGCCAGACCTTCCTCTCATTACCTGTGGCAAGTGTATGCAAAAGACTGTGAAAGAGTACCGAGTGGGGAAGCCGGGTCCCAACAATGGTCGGATCTTCTATAAGTGTCCAGATCGCAATGTGAGTTATATATTTTGTCACATTTGATGGTTATGGTTAATTTGTACCTATATTTCCCGATGATTTTGATTAAAGTGTTGATTTTTTATTTCTATTTTCAGTGGGATGGCACTGGATGTCGCGGCTGGTACTGGGAGGAAGAGTATGTTACACACGTCGCGAAGGCTACGAAGGCTGATGAGGCAGTGAGTTAGCTCAAGAAGTCTGTCGATGCTGAGCAAACGAATGATGATTTGTCTGCTTTAGTTGGGATTGGTCGGGAGATCATTATGCTACTGAAGTGCATTTTAGGTTTTCTGTGTATAGTGCTAGTGGTCTTAGCATACGCTATGTCGGGGCTTTCATAGAGCATACATATTGTATGTTATTAGTTTCTTGTTTCCACACACTAACATTTTATGTATGTTTTTCTAGGTGAAGAGGAGATCGAGAAGAAGAAGAAGATCAAAGAAAGGAAGAAGAAGAAGGTGAATTGTATGTAATAAAATAGAAATAGATTTTAGTTTTAGAAATAGATTTTAGCACTTAGAGAAATATAGACCTTCCATTATTGCTATATATGATTCGATATATATGTATCTTCATTATATTCCTAGTAAAATATGTATAGAGTTTTCATTTGTTATAGAAATAGATTTTAGCACTTAGAGAAATATAGACCTTCCATTATTGCTGTATATAATTTGATATATGTGTATCTTCATTATATTGCTAATAAAATATGTATAGAGCCCTCTTATTTGTTATTGAAATAGATACTTGTTTAGGGTTTACACACACACTGAGTGTCTACCCTAATTCCCTAAGCTTTCATTTGTTAGAGAAATAGATACCTTTCATTATTTGTAGTTAATTGTATAGATCTTTCATTTGTTAGAGTGCAAAACTCTAAGTGTCTACCCCAAACCCTAATTGTATAGATCTTTCATTTGTTAGACCTTTCATTTGTTTAGGGTTTACACACACTCTAAGTGCCTATCCTAAACCCTTTTATTAGTCACAGAAAGACTAAGTGTCTACCCCAAGTATGCCTAACTCTAAGTGTCTACCCTAAACCCTTTTGGTTACTCTAAGTGTTACACACTTAGCTTGTTTATGGTGTACACACACACACACACACACTGTCACACCTGGTTTTAAGAACAAAACCAGATATACCCTATATGTGAGCCCAGGAAGTCAAATCTCACATATAGCCACAGAAAAAGGTAATATCAAAAGACAATACTTAAATACATAACATATCAGGGCAAAGAAATAACCTTAAGAGAGCAAACAACGGAAAGACACTCTGATCTTCAGGCGAAGACCCCACTCAACAGGGACCAACTGACTGGTTGATCACAAGCCTAACTGCTCGAAACTCTTGCAATCTGGTACCCATCCGGGATTTTTATCCAAATATTGAAAAGTAAAGCAAGCGTAAGTACTTTCGTACTCAACAAATATATATGGGGTAAATCAAAGGTTATGCTTAAGCCCCCAAATTAAACTGCATGATCATATAAACAACTGAACGAATAATATAATATCATAATAAAGTGATTCGTAATAATAAGCAACAAGTAAACAAAGTTTCTGTGAGTTTTCCGGGCCGCTCGTGTCCGTGAGCACGGCTATTATAATAGTTTACACTCTACAGAGGTCGTACATCTTTACCCACAAGTCGTGATCCCCATATGCAATCACCTCTACCAAGGAAGTGGAGCAGGGTACACTATGAGACTGTTCGCAGGTTCCACTGGTAGGTAACAACCCGCTATACGTTTCCTCAATGGTTAGTGCTACCCTCTTACGAGGGCACTAAGGTGAGCCCCTCTTGCGCCCTTTCGGGTAAGTTGCCACAAACCAGTAGAAGTCTAATACTAAGTCAAGCCAGAGCCATATAGCTTGTGGTTGTACTGTATGTCCCAGCTTTTGCTGACAGATAGGATCCTAAATCCATGTTGCTAAAAAGTCAAGTTTTACTTTAACAGTTCATATAGTTATTAATCAAGATTCAAGATCATGCTTGATTAAAAATGAGCACTAGCAATACTACCCAAATATAAAGATAGCCCATAGGATTCCAAGGTTCAAAGTAACAAATCTAGGTAAGTCGTATGGTAACAAGATTAGACACATGCATATGATTTTATTCAAAAACATCATGAATAGGATAGCAAGGAAGATCCCATATAATACTTGCCTTAAAAGCTTAGATCCTTTGCTCAACTGCTTCTCAGCTTCAGACGACTGCTTCTTGATCTCCAACGCAAAACTCACCGATTGGACAATAATAACAAATCACCACACAAGCATTCTGATCATACAAAGCATACAAACGTGGCTAAATTAGAACAATACACCAATCAATGAAAATGATTTAAAAATAAATCTACGCATCTCTACGATCACATAGTTGCGAAGAACACACTAATCGGAGCTACGATTAGAAAGATACATCTACCGAAAGGTTTGCTTTTATAAAAGAGAACTATGAGCTTTGTTAGTTTTAACTATATAAAAGAATGTATACAGTATTTCAACGAAATACTTTGCTTAGATTAGGTCAAACTTGTATTTGTATTTCGAAAACGAGAATTGAAACTACCGATATTTTATGTATAAAACAAGTTGCATAGTTATTAATCAAGTTAGGAGTTAACCATAAAATTACAGAGCTATTAACATGGTATTAAAGATCACTAATGAAAAGGTTATGCCGATACGAAGCCAACGCAACTTGAACGGGACGAATCGGATCTAAAACGGAGAATTTACGAAGAAAACAAGATTTAGGGCTTATACTTGAATTTTAAAAGATATTAAATAAATATTTATTTTCAAAGTTCATAAACAGATTTGATTATGGTTTTAACATGTAGATAAAAACTCTACGAATCTAACGCAATTCGAATGGACAAAATCGGATTTAAAAAAGCAACTTTTAGAAGCATTTGAAAACTGATGGCAGATCTGTAAATATAGATTTTCTATTTATTTCTAAAATAAAACGAAACCGAACGGAAATACGTGTTTCACAAGAGAAAACGTAAAGAAGGAAGGCGCCTTGGGGACTGCGGTTGCTGTGGTGCGGGGCTGCCCAGGGTCATGGGGCGTGTGGCGGTTGGGTGGGTGCACGGTGGACCGGCTGAGGTGGCCATGGACTCGGGTCCACAAGCCCATGGTGGACCAGTTACGAAGGGGTATGCCCCGATCTAATCTAGGCCACAGATTCCGGATCGGGCGGCTAGGAACAAATCAAGGGAGAGGGAGAGGAGTTGGCCGACTAGAACAGGGAGGGAGCGGCGGAGGCCACGGCCGACGACGAGCTTCTCGCCGGCGGATACTGATGCAGCGATTCTGGGCACCTAGCCACGAACGGATAGCATCGGGAGGGAGAGGAGGTGATGGCGAGCACTTAGGTGCTATCGGTTGACCCGATTTGGCGACGAGCGCGGCGGTGCCCGCGATTGAGCGGCTCGGGACGTCCGGCGTCCGTGCGCGGAGGAACAGAGAGCGAGGGAGAGAAACCCGAGAGGCCCTAGGGCTCCCTTACCTTGATACGACGCTCGACAGGGTCTCAGAGACGGTGAGGACGCATGGCAGCGGCAGAACAGAGAGGGCCGGCAGCGCTAGGGTTGCGACGGAGCTCTGGGAGGCCCTGTGTGTGCTCGAAGAGGGCCAAATGGAGGCGGAGGGGAGCGGCTCTCGGCTACTTATAGCCTGGAGGCACGGCCGCGAAGGAAGGGAGCAATCACGAGCGCCAGTCGCGCTGCGGCAGAAAGGAAAACGCTGCTGCATGAGAAAGGAAGGGAGGGAGGAGGAGGAAGAACGACGGGGTCGCTGACACATGGGCCCGTGGTGTCACCCAAAGCGGGGAGGGGAAGGCAGCGCGCGTGCGCGTCCGCTCGGTGGCAGGCCGGCTGCTGGGCCTGCGCGACCCAAGGGAAAGAGTGAGAGGGAAAAGAGGCCGAGGAGGGGAGGGGGAGAGCTGGGCCTGCTAGCTTCGGTGCTCAGGTGGGCTGGCAAGGTGGGTTGGGCCTGCGGTGAGAGAAGGGAGGGGTGGCTGGGCTAGGTGGGAAGGCCTTCGGGCCAGAACAGAGGTGGGGAGGGTGAGGGGGGTTTTTTTTGTTTTATTTCATTTCTTTTTTTTTATCTTCTTTTGCTCCAAATCCTTTTTAAAGATATTTCCAAAACCTGTTTGAATTCAATTTAGTTTTTCGAACCACTCAATACAAAAGAACCCAATGCAAAGGCATGAATGCTCAAACATGTATCTAACCCTAGGGTTACTTTTAACTTTATTAAAAAGTTTTATTTTTCCTATATTTTTATGAGCACAAAAATTCACAAATAACTCATTTATTACTATTTTTCCGGAAAGCAAAATTTGGGGTGTTACAATTCTACCCCACTTAAGATGAATCTCGTCTCGAGATTCGGAAGATGGTGATAAAGAGATAAAGATATTCTTCAAGATACAAAGATCACATCTATTCTTTCAGAAACAAAACTTTGATCTGGAAAGCACAAAGAAAACTTCATATGTCATCTTGAGTGCTCTGCCGTTGCTCAGACGGATTATCTTCATATGCATGATCATCCATTGTATTGAGTTCTTTCAAAGGCATCTGTTCTTTCACATTGACATCCGAGAACTTACGTTCCACTTCACTATCCTCTGTGTTCCTAATTTCTAGTAGGTCCTCTTTGCATTCCTCAGGTTCAGGTTGCATCCCTTGATACTCAATTCTTTGTCCTGTCGGAGTCATTACAAACACCAAACCTTGGGCAGGATTAATAACTCCCTTACAAGCAGCAAACCATCCTCTTCCAAGGACAACATCATTGGCCATGAAGTCCAACACAATAAGGTTTACCTTAAAGTTTCCTCCCTTTATGTGAAGACTAACTTTTGGGCATATGCGGGTTGCCTTTACTTCACCTCCAAGGGTATTAACTAGCACTGGTTTCCTTATTGGGAGCATTGTCATCTTTTGTTCTTGCACAAATGCTTTAGAGATAAACGAATGTGTAGTCTTAGGATCAAACATCACTAAGGCATGAGATGAGTTTACTGAAATGTAACCATACACAACTCCATTAGATCCACACGCGACAGACGCATTTCTCAACATTCCTTGGATGTATTTTCTCTTTTCTTTTATTACTGGAGCCTGCTTTTTCGGGTCACTTGACTTCAGGTTCTGTTTGTGTTGGTTCTGGCATTGATTGTCCACGACTAACTTCCCAAGGCAAGCTTCCTCATAAGGTTTATCTTCCTTACAATCATAACCTTTCTCACTAGAAGTGTTAGCCTTTATCATAAGGATAGCAGGTGGTGATAAACATGGATCTTGAGAATTGGAATGATGTCCTTCATCATTATTGTATTGTTGATATTGATATTGCTCTGTACTTCCAAACAGATTCATAGACTGTGAGTGATATTCAGTTGGTGCATCATAACGGGGATGAGCATCTCTGAGCTGATTCTGAAGATCACATTTTCTCTTCTTTTCATCCATCTCTTTTCGCTTGTTCTCAATTGCAATTGCCCTATCCATTAATGCATGAAAGTCATCATACTCAACAGTCATTAGTTGTAGTTGCAAACCTTAATTCAGTCCTTTCAGAAAACATTTCTGCTTCTTGGCATCACTATCCACCTCTCTTGGGG
The DNA here is from genome assembly GCA_022036555.1 of Microstegium vimineum. Taxonomy (NCBI): domain Eukaryota; kingdom Viridiplantae; phylum Streptophyta; class Magnoliopsida; order Poales; family Poaceae; genus Microstegium; species Microstegium vimineum. The sequence continues at coordinate 34,706,910 of CM039129.1, read as the reverse complement.
CATAACGGGACAACTGAGTGAACCGATCCCGATACTCATATACTGACATTGAGCCTTGTTTCAAATTGAGGAACTCCTCGCTTTTGATCTCCACCGAGCTAGGTGGAACATGGTAAGATCGGAAAGTAGTCTTGAATTCTTCCCAACCAATCTGATTTACATCTCGTTGGCCAAATTCTGCTTCCCACGAGTCTAAAACAGTTCCTTGAAGCTGACCGGAAGCATACAAAACCTTCTCAAGGTCATTACACTGGGCTATGTTAAGTTGTCGCTCCGTAGTTCTAAGCCAGTCATCTGCTTCTAGTGGATAACTTGCATGAGCGAAAATCGGTGGATGTCCTTTCATAAATTCACCACGTTTGTTCATGGGTGGTGCTTGATGCTGGTTGTTCAAAGAATTTTGAACAAGAACTTGCAATAACTGAGTCTGTGTCATCAGAGCTTGCTCTATAACTGAAGGGTTTGACATTGGTGGATTAGGATTGGGAACATTCCTTCCAGCATCTTGTGAAGCACCTTTCCGGGTAGTAACCATTTGTTTTGAACACAACTGCATTAGAATTTTGGTCATTCAAGGCTTCCTTAAATGCAGCTTCATATGATGTCAAGGCATAGCATAGGAATCCAAAGAAAAACTCAATCATGGTGATAAGCAATTCTTTCAAGCAAGGCACTAACATCAATTCAACTCCATGTTGCAACCTCTTTAACTTGGCTACCCCCCTTAAGAAAGATGAACTAGGGGACACCAAGGTAGCTTGCATATTTGTCAACTTTAACTAACTGTCCTCATACCCTTTTTGTTATTCCAAAGAAACTCTTGTGCCAAAGTATGAATCAACAACTTAATTCTCCTTGAGGGCAAGAAAATAACGACGCAAATGTATCACTTTGTTATTTTCATAATCCATATCCAAGATAGCAACTAGGGTGGTTCTTGCGGATAGAGAAAGAGATAAGGAGGTGTACTATTATCCAGAATTTTTCCATAGCTCTTATCTCCCAACAAACAGAGATTTTAGATGATAAAGATAGATTGCACTTGGAAGATAGGATAGAGAGACACAGGATATAAACGAAACCCAACTATTTATTTCATTAAACCTTAAGCCTATAAACTAAATGAAATTGTGGGAAAGACCTCACAAGATCATTGCACTCATTACAAAGATGCAACTCAAACATAAGCATTAAGACAAATCAACCAATCACTTAAAGGTTCACAAGACACACAAACTCGACTTTCACTACTAACGTTTTTATTACAAGGGACATGAACTCCTAGTTGGGTGACAGTCATAAAGAGATTCCTCCATAAAGCATGCTACTAATTTTGACTGCCTCCAGAGTTCAGCTGCTGATTCTTCTATGGACAGGATTTAACATAGTGTCCTTCCTGTTGGCAATGATAACACTTTCTCTTGGTTGGATCTTTGGTGATGGACTGCTCCACGGAATTACTACTTGGGGAGTTATTAACTGGCAGACTCTGGGGGTTGATCTTCATTTGACCGATCCGCTTTCTAGCTCGCTTGATCCTTCGGGGTTGGAACTCCGTACAAGTGATTGTCCATCCATCTATGCATACCTCGCCAAAAATAGATTTAACTTGAGGAACTTCCATCTCTTTACCCTTTGGATCTATCTGACTAGGATCCTGAACTAGCTGTGGCAAAGTAGTTGAACTCAAAGGTGGGTTGTTCTCTGATAGTGACTCATGTGAGATAGCCTTCTTCTTCTTATCATCATTGGCTTCATAGTTCAGAATCATCTTGAATTCCCCTTTATGAGGCTTGTTTTGAAGACAAACAACTCCATAATGCTTACAACACTGGCATTGATTCTGAACTTCATGCGTCTTACTGTTACTACTTTCAAAAGCGGTAGCCTCATATTCCTTGGTTAAAGGTTGTATCCCCTCATATTCAATCCTTTCTCCTGACGGTGTTGTTAGATGTACCAAATGCTGGGCACAATTGATCACCCCTTTACAAGCGGAGAACCATCCCATTCCGAGGATAACATATATATCTGAGAGCTTCAAAACAATAAGATTCGTTGCAAAGTCCACACCTCTTATATTAAGTCTAACCTTTGGGCATATATGGTTTGTCGTCATTTCTCCAATTGGGGACTGAACTATCTTGGGTTTCTTCATTGGCAAAGGAATTATCTTTTGTTCCTTTACCAACTTGGTAGAGATGAACGAATGTGTGGCTCTAGGATCAAATAGAACCATGGCATTTGCTGAGCCTACTCGAATCAAACCATACACGACCTTCTTTGCTCTAGGAATTGTAGACATATCCACATGGTACAACTTTCCATCGCTATAGTTCCGCTTTATTTTACTTCCTTGCGCCTGTTCCCTATGGGACCTTGCCACATTGATCTGTCCTGGAGGTAAGTGTTGTTGTTGAGTTGTTTCTTTAGGTACTTGGTTCTGCATGGCTGATAGCTTTTCCTTATCAGACGCGATCAAGGATGTTATAGCTTGGTCTCTGAGGCTAGCTGGCTTCTCGGTAAGATCCATATAAGAGACAGAGAGAGAAACATTAGAATTGTGACAGTGTTTTTACAATAGAATAGGGATAGAGTGAGCATAATTTTAAACATATATCAAGGTTAGAGAGAAAACAAGAACTAGACAAGGTTGAAAGCTTGATAAAACGACCAGTTCTATCTAGGCTTACGTCCTACAGTCAGCATTGCTCTGATACCAATCTATCACACCCAGTTTTAAGAACAAAACCAGATATACCCTATATGTGAGCCCAGGAAGTCAAATCTCATATATAGCCACAGAAAAAGGTAATATCAAAAGACAATACTTAAATACATAACATATAAGGGCAAAGAAATAACCTTAAGAGAGAAAACAACAGAAAGACACTCTGATCTTCAGGCAAAGACCCCACTCCACAAGGACCAACTGACTGGTTGATCACAAGCCTAACTGCTCGAAACTCTTGCAATCTGGTACCCATCCGGGATTTTTATCCAAATATTGAAAAGTAAAGCAAGAGTAAGTACTTTCGTACTCAACAAATATATATGGGGTTCATGAGGCTCAAAAGGTTGACAGGGTTTACTGCGGTAGGCATTTTTAATTTATAACAAAACTTCACAAGTGGTAAATCAAAGGTTATGCTTAATCCCCCAAATTAAACTGCATGATCATATAAAAAACTGAACGAATAATATAATATCATAATAAAGTGATTCGTAATAATAAGCAACAAGTGAACAAAGTTTCTGTGAGTTTTCCGGGCCGCTCGTGTCCGTGAGCACGGCTATTATAATAGTTTACACTCTGCAGAGGTCGTACATCTTTACCCACAAGTCGTGATCCCCATATGCCATCACCTCTACCAAGGAAGTGGAGCAGGGTACACTACGAGACCGTTCATAGGTTCCACTGGTAGGTAACAACCCGCTATACGTTTCCTCAATGGTTAGTGCTACCCCTCTTACGAGGGCACTAAGGTGAGCCCCTCTTGCGCCCTTTCGGGTAAGTTGCCACAAACCAGTAGAAGTCTAATACTAAGTCAAGCCAGAGCCATATAGCTTGTGGTTGTACTGTATGTCCCAGCTTTTGCTGACAGATAGGATCCTAAATCCATGTTGCTAAAAAGTCAAGTTTTACTTTAACAGTTCATATAGTTATTAATCAAGATTCAAGATCATGCTTGATTAAAAATGAGCACTAGCAATACTACCCAAATATAAAGATAGCCCATAGGATTCCAAGGTTCAAAGTAACAAATCTAGGTAAGTCGTATGGTAACAAGATTAGACACATGCATATGATTTTATTCAAAAACATCATGAATAGGATAGCAAGGAAGATCCCATATAATACTTGCCTTAAAAGCTTAGATCCTTTGCTCAACTGCTTCTCAGCTTCAGACGACTGCTTCTTGATCTCCAACGCAAAACTCACCGATTGGACAATAATAACAAATCACCACACAAGCATTCTGATCATACAAAGCATACAAACATGGCTAAATTAGAACAATACACCAATCAATGAAAATGATTTAAAAATAAATCTACGCATCTCTACGATCACATAGTTGCGAAGAACACACTAATCGGAGCTACGATTAGAAAGATACATCTACCGAAAGGTTTGCTTTTATAAAAGAGAACTATGAGCTTTGTTAGTTTTAACTATATAAAAGAATGTATACAGTATTTCAACGAAATACTTTGCTTAGATTAGGTCAAACTTGTATTTGTATTTCGAAAACGAGAATTGAAACTACCGATATTTTATGTATAAAACAAGTTGCATAGTTATTAATCAAGTTAGGAGTTAACCATAAAATTACAGAGCTATTAACATGGTATTAAAGATCACTAATGAAAAGGTTATGCCGATACGAAGCCAACGCAACTTGAACGGGACGAATCGGATCTAAAACGGAGAATTTACGAAGAAAACAAGATTTAGGGCTTATACTTGAATTTTAAAAGATATTAAATAAATATTTATTTTCAAAGTTCATAAACAGATTTGATTATGGTTTTAACATGTAGATAAAAACTCTACGAATCTAACGCAATTCGAATGGACAAAATCGGATTTAAAAAAGCAACTTTTAGAAGCATTTGAAAACTGATGGCAGATCTGTAAATATAGATTTTCTATTTATTTCTGAAATAAAACGAAACCGAACGGAAATACGTGTTTCACAAGAGAAAACGTAAAGAAGGAAGGCGCCTTGGGGACTGCGGTTGCTGTGGTGCGGGGCTGCCCAGGGTCATGGGGCGTGTGGCGGTTGGGTGGGTGCACGGTGGACCGGCTGAGGTGGCCATGGACTCGGGTCCACAAGCCCATGGTGGACCAGTTACGAAGGGGTATGCCCCGATCTAATCTAGGCCACAGATTCCGGATCGGGCGGCTAGGAACAAATCAAGGGAGAGGGAGAGGAGTTGGCCGACTAGAACAGGGAGGGAGCGGCGGAGGCCATGGCCGACGACGAGCTTCTCGCCGGCGGATACTGATGCAGCGATTCTGGGCACCTAGCCACGAACGGATAGCATCGGGAGGGAGAGGAGGTGATGGCGAGCACTTAGGTGCTATCGGTTGACCCGATTTGGCGACGAGCGCGGCGGTGCCCGCGATTGAGCGGCTCGGGACGTCCGGCGTCCGTGCGCGGAGGAACAGAGAGCGAGGGAGAGAAACCCGAGAGGCCCTAGGGCTCCCTTACCTTGATACGACGCTCGACAGGGTCTCAGAGACGGTGAGGACGCACGGCAGCGGCAGAACAGAGAGGGCCGGCAGCGCTAGGGTTGCGACGGAGCTCTGGGAGGCCCTGTGTGTGCTCGAAGAGGGCCAAATGGAGGCGGAGGGGAGCGGCTCTCGGCTACTTATAGCCTGGAGGCACGACCGCGAAGGAAGGGAGCAATCACGAGCGCCAGTCGCGCTGCGGCAGAAAGGAAAACGCTGCTGCGTGAGAAAGGAAGGGAGGGAGGAGGAGGAAGAACGACGGGGTCGCTGACACATGGGCCCGTGGTGTCAGCCAAAGCGGGGAGGGGAAGGCAGCGCGCGTGCGCGTCCGCTCAGTGGCAGGCCGGCTGCTGGGCCTGCGCGACCCAAGGGAAAGAGTGAGAGGGAAAAGAGGCCGAGGAGGGGAGGGGGAGAGCTGGGCCTGCTAGCTTCGGTGCTCAGGTGGGCTGGCGAGGTGGGTTGGGCCTGCGGTGAGAGAAGGGAGGGGTGGCTGGGCTAGGTGGGAAGGCCTTCGGGCCAGAACAGAGGGGGGGAGGGAGAGGGGGTTTTTTTTTTGTTTTATTTCATTTCTTTTTATTTTATCTTCTTTTGCTCCAAATCCTTTTTAAAGATATTTCCAATACCTATTTGAATTCAATTTAGTTTTTCAAACCACTCAATACAAAAGAACCCAATGCAAAGGCATGAATGCTCAAACATGTATTTAACCCTAGGGTTACTTTTATCTTTATTAAAAAGTTTTATTTTTCCTATATGTTTATGAGCACAAAAATTCACAAATAACTCATTTATTACTATTTTTCCGGAAAGCAAAATTTGGGCCTACCCCTAGCGTGCCTACACTAAGTGCCTAAACCCTTTTACTATATATAGTTGCAGAAATGAATGACCCGAATGACATGGAAGGCTTTTTTGATTTCAATGATCAACGACGGCACCAATCAAGTAGATGACGACACCAATCAAGTAGATGACGGAAGTCAGTACTTTGCGTAAGATGTTGAGCAAGAAAATATCGCGCAAGTCAATGTTGACGAGGTATATATATTTCTACAATCTCTTGTGTATACATGAAAATCAAAATAATTACACTAAGTTTTGTGTGTCTACATACATAGCCGTCTGCATCAACAACCACTATGGGGAAGAGTAAAAATGTACAAGGCCGGAAGAAGCCATTGGAGGGTCGTTACATTATCACGGAATTCGATGAGGAAACAGGGGAAGTACTTGGACCAAATGCACATAAATTTGCCAACCACTGTGGTTACCTTGTAAGGGATAGGATTCCGATCAGTGTTCGTGAATGGCGGCAAAGGAGAGGACAATCTGAAATTAGTTTTGTCTCTGACTGTGACAAGGAACTAATTTGGCAAGACGTCCTTCAACATTTCTCGCTCGATACAGAAGATGAAGCTTTGAAGGGGAGAGTTAGGGACTGTGCTATGAAGGAGATGGCAACATATTTCTAGGCCTGGAAGAAGAAATTGCATACTGATTTTATCAAGAAGAACCTGACTCCAGATGTCAACAATAAGGCCTACGTCAAGTTGAGACCGTTTTGGGATGACTTTGTAGCTTACAAGACATCCGAAGAGGGCACAACACGAGCGATACAGAACCAATAGAATGCCCGAGAAAAGCAATACCACCATCACTTGGGATCAGGTGGCTACATTACTTCCATTCCTAAGTGGGAAAAAATCAGAAGAGGACCTTCTAGCTAGGGGAATCCAACCAGAATCAGGTAACTGGTCTGAGCGCGGTAAGTGGTGGTTTTTTGGTCACGGGGGAGGCCTGGACCCTCAGACCGGGAGATTAACGTATACCGAAGAACTCATAGAAGCGGCATGGAAACTGGTTTACGCTCAATCTTTGTGGGAACAAGGAGTATGGTCACCAGATAGAGATAGGGATGAGCTGACATTTGCCCTGGGGACTGCGGAACACAGTGGGCGAACGAGAGGTCATGGCGCGGTGCCGTGGAAGCATGCCTTCCCTCAAGACAAAGATACATATAGAAGCCGCCAGAGAAAGAAGAAAGAGGAGGAAGCTATGAAACTTAGCATGTCGCAAATGCTTAGTGAAGCACGCGAAGCAACTATTAAAGCAAAAGAGCGAGAAGAGAAACTTGAAGCGAGAATGAGCGAGGAAATCAAAAGGCAAGTGAAGTTAGCAATGAGCCAAATGCGAAGTACTAGATCAGTACCGGAAGTCAACATCAGCCCATCAGCTCATTTGAAAAGCAGTTGTGCTTCCACAGAAGTGCTTCAACCTGGTGATGACGCAAAGCTACGCTTCCCAGTGGATGACATCACAGAACCGAATACACCATGTGGGTTGCACATTCAAGAAGGGGCTACCACAATCATGGTGGCTACCGGTATTGTATCTCCTATCGACCCTACGAAGACACCAATATGCCATGGGTCAAAAATACCAGCTGGATATGCTCGCGTCTCGGTGGATAGAGCTCAAAAAGGTCATCACGATGTTAAGCTTGACATCGGCAGCCCCCATCGTCATCGTCACCTGCAAAGATCTTGTGCAATGTCCTTGCTGTCACGCCTCCCTCGGCCTCACTACCAGAATTCAAAGATTTCCTAAGAGTGCAAAACACGTCACAGAATATGATTTTACTCTCATAAAAATAATACGTGAGGATACACCGTCACGCATCAAATATCACGACAATACACACGAAAATCATATTTTCTTGTGAGTTCACCACCACAAAAAAAAATTGTGGTGAGAGTCCATGACAGCCACCATCATGAAAATAATGTTGGCACCAGGTTTAACTTGGTGTTTTTCAAAAATAGTTTTTTATGGTATTTCAGGAGAGTTCACCTTCACAAATGAATTTCATGATAGTTTGATATTTTGTGAGTCACCCTCATGAAATTAATTACATGAGTTCCAATAGGTATATAGAAAATATAGTACTTCATGAGAGCACACCACCACCAAAAATATGTCTAGACCGTCACAAAAGTATGCTATTTCGGAGTCGAAACAGTCATAAAAATTACCTAAAAGGAGCATGTCCAACCAAATTCCAAATACAGGCATATGATCCAAACTGCCAATACAATACACGTAAAATAAATTCCAATACATACATATATACATCTGATTCGAATCCCAGTATATTCCGATCACTCACGTGGCCCTCGGCGTCCGTCATCGCTCTCTAGCAACGTCATCGCCCTCTCGCAACCTCGCTCCACACGCGACCGTCATCCTAAAGTGCTCAAGGCCGATGACGAGTTCTATTTCAACTCAGACGAACAATTGAAGCCAAATCAAGACGAACATGTGTATGACATTAATTAAGTGGCGAGCGATTCTATCCTAAGACAATGATGAATGGATAATGCATGATGTAAATTTTATGTGCTTATTTATATATATATATTATACTTATGTATATATAGCTCCATAATATATTTATATATAGAGTTTCATTGTTTATTTGTGTATTTAATGCTTGAAACTGAATTATAAGTGCGCGAATACATGTATTAGCAACGAAGAATGCAAATTTGAATACCTAATCTAATTGTAAAACGAAAATCAGTAAAAAAAAGGACCTTACCAACCGGGACTAAAAGGTCCAGTGTCATGGACCCTCCTGGCGGACCTTTTAGTCCCGGTTGGTTTTACAAACTGGGGCTAAAGGTCTAGCTTTAGTCCCGGGCCTGCGAACCGGGACTAAAGGTGGAACATTTAGTCCCGAATCCTTTGTCCCGGTTCAGGCACCGGGACTAAAGACCGTTTTTGCCAGGGTTAAAAGCCCCTCGTGTAGCAGTGAATAAAACCAGACATATCGAGAAAAACATTCTAGGTAGTGCTTGATAACATAGATAATTATATGGTCTATTTGGAAGAGTAGTCACAAAAAAACATGATATCATCATAATAGAAAAGTTGATAATATATATATAATCAAAATAGAAAAGTTGATAACAATACATTATAATGATACAATGAATATTCCCTCGATGAAGCAGACGTGAGAGAAAATGAAAATTACATGCACAACAGTACAATGTAGATGGGCATTATTGCATTATATTCCTCTCTCTTCCATTTATACATGCATGGAGAGAGAGGAGATCACGCAATATACGTCTTATTGTACATGCCATGATATGAATGTAAAATAACTGAAAAGTCAGATAATATAACTGAAGAATAAATGAAAACACAACGCGGATCATGCATGCAAGCGAAGCCGACCACTCCCACACGGCCTCAGCTCCTTGCATGCATGCACTGGTCACCTTTAAATCTCTGCAAATAACAATCATGACCGACTGATGCATTCTCAGGTGCAGTAAGGCAGGACGTATCCTGATCCACAGTTGGCGGTGCAGACATGGAAACACTTCTTAGAAAAGAAACCAACACATTCCTGGACAGCTGGGGAACAAGTACTTCCGGGTAGGACAACGCAGATTTTGGCAGCAAAGAGGTCGCACTCGGTTTTACAGTGGACGGAACAAACAGGGTAGTAGGCAGTCACAGGTGAGGTCCCCACGCACAGCAGGGCCAACAGGACAAGGGCGACACCAGCAGTTATGGTAGTGGCCATCTTCTGGAGAGATCGATCGATGTGGCTAGCGTTAATAAGCTATTTTACTGTAGTATCTTGGAATTGGATGCGCGAGATGACGATGGATAATTGATCGGGAGCTGGAGTGATCGAGGTGCCCAAAAGCTTTGCCAGGACAAAGCTATTTATAGGCAGCGCAAAAACCTTTAACAATATATATATTGGTTATAGTACACTCTGGCCACGTTACCTGGCCCGTTGAATCAACATGCATGAGTACGTGCTCCCACCTTAATTAGTCCCAGGCATGATGTGTTCTTGAGATTAATTATTCATGCAATCCCTAGGAGATCAAAATGTATCCATATTACCATACATATACACACCATACAGATATATATAATCATGAAATGCATGTGTACTACTTTTTACAATAGCAATCTCCCCTAGCTAGCATGCATATTATGTTGTGTGGTTACACAAGCTGCCTGCGGCGCTTGATATCTTATTGCGTACATGATAATAGGTACTTACATAACAATAATGAGGCTGTAGTTGTGCTTATTCAGCTTCATCAAATAATAGCTCCCTGGTACGTGCTAGTAGTATAGTTCCATGCAACACAAAAGCGAATAGAAAAACAACATGCCGGCCACACCGAACAAGTTCCAGCCAACTATAATAAAGTTCCAGTCAACTATAGTACTATACCAGCAATGAATCGACAAGCTGTCTGCAATACAGCAAGAACCAACCAATCACCAACTGGATATCATCAAACCAATATTACAACTAAATATTACACGAGTGCCGGCATGCATGCTTAAAGTGACCAATTATTTAGCAAGAAAAAAAAGGTTTCTAAAACAACACCTAATTCATCTGATAAATAAATTTGGCTAATTTCGTCCAAAACTACTGACCACAATTATACAGGCCAATTTCATCCTCTAATTCCTGTGCCAAGCACGGCTAACTGAAACAAATTAGAATGAGCAGGAAATATGCAAATAAAGAATATATCATGCTATAATGCATGACGGTCAATCTAGAAAATGCTCTGCCTACTACTTCAATCGGCATCTAGTAGACTAACTAGAACATTTTTGGTGCTTCCCAATTAGTCTGAATTTTTTGATGAGTGTTTTTTTTGCACCCATTTAATTTTATTTTTCTACAGATCTAGTCAAACTCGGGGCAAGAAAACCGTAGTTACTCTAAAAGCTAATTTTAATTAAATAGTGTTAATTAACAACTTGTTAAATATTTAGCAAAAAATTAATTCCGTTGCACTATTTTAATGGATATACCTTTTGTTTTGTTTTGATTGATATAATAGAATAATGGTGCTTGTATATTCATGTAAGATGCATATCTGTTGTAACTTCATTTTAGGCCTCAATTAATGCCTTGCAAGTTCCGTGCACATATGCCTGGATCTGTTGAATCAGGCAACACGTGATCATATATACCCCTATAGTTTGCATAGGAAGCAATAAAATACATACATCAAAATAAACCGAATCGATCGAATCGTGTCGTCTATCTATATATCTATTTGTGCAACTTAAAAAATAATTACGGAGAGAGAAGACTCTACCTGGCGTGCATGCTGCAGGTCGTGCGTCACACACGCACGCCTAGCTCTGCACGGAAATCACCTCGCCGCTGGCAATCCAACGAGGGAGCGAGTAAAGGGAAAGACCAACAATCAACCTTGCCTGCATGCGCGATAGCTGTGTCCGACAATCCAAGGCGTGAGAAAGAGAAGGAAAGAAGCGAGCGACAAAAAGGAAAGAATCATAATTATTGCCATTCATATCGCTCCCCCGCGTCCCTCGATTTTTAGGGCAGTCAGTTTCGCTCTATCCATGCAAGCATCCACCTCCCTCCCCCGATTCATCTGCCCAACAATTTACCTCCACACGCGTCTGTCCTGGTCCACATCGGCAGCCCCCATCGTCATCGTCACCTGCAAAGATCTTGTGCGATGTCCTTGCTGTCACGCCTCCCTCGGCCTCACTACCAGAATTCAAAGATTTCCTGAGAGTGCAAAACACGTCACAGAATTTCATTTTACTCTCATAAAAATAATACGTGAGGATACACCGTCACGCATCAAATATCAGGATAATACACACGAAAATCATATTTTCTTGAGAGTTCAACGCCACAAAAAAATTTCGTGGTGAGAGTCCATGACAGCCATCCTCATGAAAATAATGTTGGCACCAGGTTTACCTTGGTGTTTTGAAAATAGTTTTTATGGTATTTCAGGAGAGTTCACCTTCAAAAATGAATTTCGTGATAGTTTGATATTTTGTGAGTCACCCTCATGAAATTAATTACATGAGTTCCAATAGATATATAGAAAATATAGTACTTCATGAGAGCACACCACCACCAAAAATATGTCCAGACCGTCACAAAAGTATGCTATTTCGGAGTCAAAACAATCATAAAAATTACCTAAAAGGAGCATGTCCAACCAAATTCCAAATACAGGATCCAAACTGCCAATACAATACACGTAAAATAAATTCCAATACATACATATATACATCTGATTCGAATCCCAGTATATTCCGATCACTCACGTGGCCCTCGGCGTCCGTCATCGCTCTCTAGCAACGTCATCGCCCTCTCGCAACCTCGCTCCACACGCGACCGTCATCCTAAAGTGCTCAAGGCCGATGACGAGTTCTATTTCAACTCAGACGAACAATTGAAGCCAAATCAAGACGAACATGTGTATGACATTAATTAAGTGGCGAGCGATTCTATCCTAAGACAATGATGAATGGATAATGCATGATGTAAATTTTATGTGCTTATTTATATATATATATATATATTATACTTATGTATATATAGCTCCATAATATATTTATATATAGAGTTTCATTGTTTATTTGTGTATTTAATGCTTGAAACTGAATTATAAGTGCGCGAATACATGTATTAGCAACGAAGAATGCAAATTTGAATACCTAATCTAATTGTAAAACGAAAATCAGTAAAAAAAGGATCTTACCAACCGGGACTAAAAGGTCCAGTGTCATGGACCCTCCTGGCGGACCTTTTAGTCTCGGTTGGTTTTACAAACTGGGGCTAAAGGTCTAGCTTTAGTCCCGGGCCTGCGAACCGGGACTAAAGGTGGAACATTTAGTCCCGAATCCTTTGTCCCGGTTCAGGCACCGGGACTAAAGACCGTTTTTGCCAGGGTTAAAAGCCCCTCGTGTAGCAGTGAATAAAACCAGACATATCGAGAAAAACATTCTAGGTAGTGCTTGATAACGTAGATAATTATATGGTCTATTTGGAAGAGTAGTCACAAAAAAACATGATATCATCATAATAGAAAAGTTGATAATATATATATAATCAAAATAGAAAAGTTGATAACAATACATTATAATGATACAATGAATATTCCCTCGATGAAGCAGACGTGAGAGAAAATGAAAATTACATGCACAACAGTACAATGTAGATGGGCATTATTGCATTATATTCCTCTCTCTTCCATTTATACATGCATGGAGAGAGAGGAGATCACGCAATATACGTCTTATTGTACATGCCATGATATGAATGTAAAATAACTGAAAAGTCAGATAATATAACTGAAGAATAAATGAAAACACAACGCGGATCATGCATGCAAGCGAAGCCGACCACTCCCACACGGCCTCAGCTCCTTGCATGCATGCACTGGTCACCTTTAAATCTCTGCAAATAACAATCATGACCGACTGATGCATTCTCAGGTGCAGTAAGGCAGGACGTATCCTGATCCACAGTTGGCGGTGCAGACATGGAAACACTTCTTAGAAAAGAAACCAACACATTCCTGGACAGCTGGGGAACAAGTACTTCCGGGTAGGACAACGCAGATTTTGGCAGCAAAGAGGTCGCACTCGGTTTTACAGTGGACGGAACAAACAGGGTAGTAGGCAGTCACAGGTGAGGTCCCCACGCACAGCAGGGCCAACAGGACAAGGGCGACACCAGCAGTTATGGTAGTGGCCATCTTCTGGAGAGATCGATCGATGTGGCTAGCGTTAATAAGCTATTTTACTGTAGTATCTTGGAATTGGATGCGCGAGATGACGATGGATAATTGATCGGGAGCTGGAGTGATCGAGGTGCCCAAAAGCTTTGCCAGGACAAAGCTATTTATAGGCAGCGCAAAAACCTTTAACAATATATATATTGGTTATAGTACACTCTGGCCACGTTACCTGGCCCGTTGAATCAACATGCATGAGTACGTGCTCCCACCTTAATTAGTCCCAGGCATGATGTGTTCTTGAGATTAATTATTCATGCAATCCCTAGGAGATCAAAATGTATCCATATTACCATACAGATATATATAATCATGAAATGCATGTGTACTACTTTTTACAATGGCAATCTCCCCTAGCTAGCATGCATATTATGTTGTGTGGTTACACAAGCTGCCTGCGGCGCTTGATATCTTATTGCGTACATGATAATAGGTACTTACATAACAATAATGAGGCTGTAGTTGTGCTTATTCAGCTTCATCAAATAATAGCTCCCTGGTACGTGCTAGTAGTATAGTTCCATGCAACACAAAAGCGAATAGAAAAACAACATGCCGGCCACACCGAACAAGTTCCAGCCAACTATAATAAAGTTCCAGTCAACTATAGTACTATACCAGCAATGAATCGACAAGCTGTCTGCAATACAGCAAGAACCAACCAATCACCAACTGGATATCATCAAACCAATATTACAACTAAATATTACACGAGTGCCGGCATGCATGCTTAAAGTGACCAATTATTTAGCAAGAAAAAAAAGGTTTCTAAAACAACACCTAATTCATCTGATAAATAAATTTGGCTAATTTCGTCCAAAACTACTGACCACAATTATACAGGCCAATTTCATCCTCTAATTCCTGTGCCAAGCACGGCTAACTGAAACAAATTAGAATGAGCAGGAAATATGCAAATAAAGAATATATCATGCTATAATGCATGACGGTCAATCTAGAAAATGCTCTGCCTACTACTTCAATCGGCATCTAGTAGACTAACTAGAACATTTTTGGTGCTTCCCAATTAGTCTGAATTTTTTGATGAGTGTTTTTTTTGCACCCATTTAATTTTATTTTTCTACAGATCTAGTCAAACTCGGGGCAAGAAAACCGTAGTTACTCTAAAAGCTAATTTTAATTAAATAGTGTTAATTAACAACTTGTTAAATATTTAGCAAAAAATTAATTCCGTTGCACTATTTTAATGGATATACCTTTTGTTTTGTTTTGATTGATATAATAGAATAATGGTGCTTGTATATTCATGTAAGATGCATATCTGTTGTAACTTCAATTCAGGCCTCAATTCATGCCTTGCAAGTTCCGTGCACACATGCCTGGATCTGTTGAATCAGGCAACACGTGATCATATATACCCCTATAGTTTGCATAGGAAGCAATAAAATACATACATCAAAATAAACCGAATCGATCGAATCGTGTCGTCTATCTATATATCTATTTGTGCAACTTAAAAAATAATTACGGAGAGAGAAGACTCTACCTGGCGTGCATGCTGCAGGTCGTGCGTCACACACGCACGCCTAGCTCTGCACGGAAATCACCTCGCCGCTGGCAATCCAACGAGGGAGCGAGTAAAGGGAAAGACCAACAATCAACCTTGCCTGCATGCGCGATAGCTGTGTCCGACAATCCAAGGCGTGAGAAAGAGAAGGAAAGAAGCGAGCGACAAAAAGGAAAGAATCATAATTATTGCCATTCATATCGCTCCCCCGCGTCCCTCGATTTTTAGGGCAGTCAGTTTCGCTCTATCCACGCAAGCATCCACCTCCCTCCCCCGATTCATCTGCCCAACAATTTACCTCCACACGCGTCTGTCCTGGTCCACATCGGCAGCCCCCATCGTCATCGTCACCTGCAAAGATCTTGTGCGATGTCCTTGCTGTCACGCCTCCCTCGGCCTCACTACCAGAATTCAAAGATTTCCTGAGAGTGCAAAACACGTCACAGAATTTCATTTTACTCTCATAAAAATAATACGTGAGGATACACCGTCACGCATGAAATATCACGATAATACACACGAAAATCATATTTTCTTGAGAGTTCAACGCCACAAAAAAATTTCGTGGTGAGAGTCCATGACAGCCATCCTCATGAAAATAATGTTGGCACCAGGTTTACCTTGGTGTTTTTAAAATAGTTTTTATGGTATTTCAGGAGAGTTCACCTTCAAAAATGAATTTCGTGATAGTTTGATATTTTGTGAGTCACCCTCATGAAATTAATTACATGAGTTCCAATAGATATATAGAAAATATAGTACTTCATGAGAGCACACCACCACCAAAAATATGTCCAGACCGTCACAAAAGTATGCTATTTCGGAGTCAAAACAATCATAAAAATTACCTAAAAGGAGCATGTCCAACCAAATTCCAAATACAGGATCCAAACTGCCAATACAATACACGTAAAATAAATTCCAATACATACATATATACATCTGATTCGAATCCCAGTATATTCCGATCACTCACGTGGCCCTCGGCGTCCGTCATCGCTCTCTAGCAACGTCATCGCCCTCTCGCAACCTCGCTCCACACGCGACCGTCATCCTAAAGTGCTCAAGGCCGATGACGAGTTCTATTTCAACTCAGACGAACAATTGAAGCCAAATCAAGACGAACATGTGTATGACATTAATTAAGTGGCGAGCGATTCTATCCTAAGACAATGATGAATGGATAATGCATGATGTAAATTTTATGTGCTTATTTATATATATATATATATATATTATACTTATGTATATATAGCTCCATAATATATTTATATATAGAGTTTCATTGTTTATTTGTGTATTTAATGCTTGAAACTGAATTATAAGTGCGCGAATACATGTATTAGCAACGAAGAATGCAAATTTGAATACCTAATCTAATTGTAAAACGAAAATCAGTAAAAAAAAGGACCTTACCAACCGGGACTAAAAGGTCCAGTGTCATGGACCCTCCTGGCGGACCTTTTAGTCCCGGTTGGTTTTACAAACTGGGGCTAAAGGTCTAGCTTTAGTCCCGGGCCTGCGAACCGGGACTAAAGGTGGAACATTTAGTCCCGAATCCTTTGTCCCGGTTCAGGCACCGGGACTAAAGACCGTTTTTGCCAGGGTTAAAAGCCCCTCGTGTAGCAGTGAATAAAACCAGACATATCGAGAAAAACATTCTAGGTAGTGCTTGATAACGTAGATAATTATATGGTCTATTTGGAAGAGTAGTCACAAAAAAACATGATATCATCATAATAGAAAAGTTGATAATATATATATAATCAAAATAGAAAAGTTGATAACAATACATTATAATGATACAATGAATATTCCCTCGATGAAGCAGACGTGAGAGAAAATGAAAATTACATGCACAACAGTACAATGTAGATGGGCATTATTGCATTATATTCCTCTCTCTTCCATTTATACATGCATGGAGAGAGAGGAGATCACGCAATATATGTCTTATTGTACATGCCATGATATGAATGTAAAATAACTGAAAAGTAAGATAATATAACTGAAGAATAAATGAAAACACAACGCGGATCATGCATGCAAGCGAAGCCGACCACTCCCACACGGCCTCAGCTCCTTGCATGCATGCACTGGTCACCTTTAAATCTCTGCAAATAACAATCATGACCGACTGATGCATTCTCAGGTGCAGTAAGGCAGGACGTATCCTGATCCACAGTTGGCGGTGCAGACATGGAAACACTTCTTAGAAAAGAAACCAACACATTCCTGGACAGCTGGGGAACAAGTACTTCCGGGTAGGACAACGCAGATTTTGGCAGCAAAGAGGTCGCACTCGGTTTTACAGTGGACGGAACAAACAGGGTAGTAGGCAGTCACAGGTGAGGTCCCCACGCACAGCAGGGCCAACAGGACAAGGGCGACACCAGCAGTTATGGTAGTGGCCATCTTCTGGAGAGATCGATCGATGTGGCTAGCGTTAATAAGCTATTTTACTGTAGTATCTTGGAATTGGATGCGCGAGATGACGATGGATAATTGATCGGGAGCTGGAGTGATCGAGGTGCCCAAAAGCTTTGCCAGGACAAAGCTATTTATAGGCAGCGCAAAAACCTTTAACAATATATATATTGGTTATAGTACACTCTGGCCACGTTACCTGGCCCGTTGAATCAACATGCATGAGTACGTGCTCCCACCTTAATTAGTCCCAGGCATGATGTGTTCTTGAGATTAATTATTCATGCAATCCCTAGGAAATCAAAATGTATCCATATTACCATACATATACACACCATACAGATATATATAATCATGAAATGCATGTGTACTACTTTTTACAATAGCAATCTCCCCTAGCTAGCATGCATATTATGTTGTGTGGCTACACAAGCTGCCTGCGGCGCTTGATATCTTATTGCGTACATGATAATAGGTACTTACATAACAATAATGAGGCTGTAGTTGTGCTTATTCAGCTTCATCAAATAATAGCTCCCTGGTACGTGCTAGTAGTATAGTTCCATGCAACACAAAAGCGAATAGAAAAACAACATGCCGGCCACACCGAACAAGTTCCAGCCAACTATAACAAAGTTCCAGTCAACTATAGTACTATACCAGCAATGAATCGACAAGCTGTCTGCAATACAGCAAGAACCAACCAATCACCAACTGGATATCATCAAACCAATATTACAACTAAATATTACACGAGTGCCGGCATGCATGCTTAAAGTGACCAATTATTTAGCAAGAAAAAAAAGGTTTCTAAAACAACACCTAATTCATCTGATAAATAAATTTGGCTAATTTCGTCCAAAACTACTGACCACAATTATACAGGCCAATTTCATCCTCTAATTCCTGTGCCAAGCACGGCTAACTGAAACAAATTAGAATGAGCAGGAAATATGCAAATAAAGAATATATCATGCTATAATGGATGACGGTCAATCTAGAAAATGCTCTGCCTACTACTTCAATCGGCATCTAGTAGACTAACTAGAACATTTTTGGTGCTTCCCAATTAGTCTGAATTTTTTGATGAGTGTTTTTTTTGCACCCATTTAATTTTATTTTTCTACAGATCTAGTCAAACTCGGGGCAAGAAAACCGTAGTTACTCTAAAAGCTAATTTTAATTAAATAGTGTTAATTAACAACTTGTTAAATATTTAGCAAAAAATTAATTCCGTTGCACTATTTTAATGGATATACCTTTTGTTTTGTTTTGATTGATATAATAGGATAATGGTGCTTGTATATTCATGTAAGATGCATATCTGTTGTAACTTCAATTCAGGCCTCAGTTGAATCAGGCAACACGTGATCATATATACCCCTATAGTTTGCATAGGAAGCAATAAAATACATACATCAAAATAAACCGAATCGATCGAATCGTGTCGTCTATCTATATATCTATTTGTGCAACTTAAAAAATAATTACGGAGAGAGAAGACTCTACCTGGCGTGCATGCTGCAGGTCGTGCGTCACACACGCACGCCTAGCTCTGCACGGAAATCACCTCGCCGCTGGCAATCCAACGAGGGAGCGAGTAAAGGGAAAGACCAACAATCAACCTTGCCTGCATGCGCGATAGCTGTGTCCGACAATCCAAGGCGTGAGAAAGAGAAGGAAAGAAGCGAGCGACAAAAAGGAAAGAATCATAATTATTGCCATTCATATCGCTCCCCCGCGTCCCTCGATTTTTAGGGCAGTCAGTTTCGCTCTATCCACGCAAGCATCCACCTCCCTCCCCCGATTCATCTGCCCAACAATTTACCTCCACACGCGTCTGTCCTGGTCCACATCGGCAGCCCCCATCGTCATCGTCACCTGCAAAGATCTTGTGCGATGTCCTTGCTGTCACGCCTCCCTCGGCCTCACTACCAGAATTCAAAGATTTCCTGAGAGTGCAAAACACGTCACAGAATTTCATTTTACTCTCATAAAAATAATACGTGAGGATACACCGTCACGCATGAAATATCACGATAATACACACGAAAATCATATTTTCTTGAGAGTTCAACGCCACAAAAAAATTTCGTGGTGAGAGTCCATGACAGCCATCCTCATGAAAATAATGTTGGCACCAGGTTTACCTTGGTGTTTTTAAAATAGTTTTTATGGTATTTCAGGAGAGTTCACCTTCAAAAATGAATTTCGTGATAGTTTGATATTTTGTGAGTCACCCTCATGAAATTAATTACATGAGTTCCAATAGATATATAGAAAATATAGTACTTCATGAGAGCACACCACCACCAAAAATATGTCCAGACCGTCACAAAAGTATGCTATTTCGGAGTCAAAACAATCATAAAAATTACCTAAAAGGAGCATGTCCAACCAAATTCCAAATACAGGATCCAAACTGCCAATACAATACACGTAAAATAAATTCCAATACATACATATATACATCTGATTCGAATCCCAGTATATTCCGATCACTCACGTGGCCCTCGGCGTCCGTCATCGCTCTCTAGCAACGTCATCGCCCTCTCGCAACCTCGCTCCACACGCGACCGTCATCCTAAAGTGCTCAAGGCCGATGACGAGTTCTATTTCAACTCAGACGAACAATTGAAGCCAAATCAAGACGAACATGTGTATGACATTAATTAAGTGGCGAGCGATTCTATCCTAAGACAATGATGAATGGATAATGCATGATGTAAATTTTATGTGCTTATTTATATATATATATATATATTATACTTATGTATATATAGCTCCATAATATATTTATATATAGAGTTTCATTGTTTATTTGTGTATTTAATGCTTGAAACTGAATTATAAGTGCGCGAATACATGTATTAGCAACGAAGAATGCAAATTTGAATACCTAATCTAATTGTAAAACGAAAATCAGTAAAAAAAAGGACCTTACCAACCGGGACTAAAAGGTCCAGTGTCATGGACCCTCCTGGCGGACCTTTTAGTCTCGGTTGGTTTTACAAACTGGGGCTAAAGGTCTAGCTTTAGTCCCGGGCCTGCGAACCGGGACTAAAGGTGGAACATTTAGTCCCGAATCCTTTGTCCCGGTTCAGGCACCGGGACTAAAGACCGTTTTTGCCAGGGTTAAAAGCCCCTCGTGTAGCAGTGAATAAAACCAGACATATCGAGAAAAACATTCTAGGTAGTGCTTGATAACGTAGATAATTATATGGTCTATTTGGAAGAGTAGTCACAAAAAAACATGATATCATCATAATAGAAAAGTTGATAATATATATATATAATCAAAATAGAAAAGTTGATAACAATACATTATAATGATACAATGAATATTCCCTCGATGAAGCAGACGTGAGAGAAAATGAAAATTACATGCACAACAGTACAATGTAGATGGGCATTATTGCATTATATTCCTCTCTCTTCCATTTATACATGCATGGAGAGAGAGGAGATCACGCAATATACGTCTTATTGTACATGCCATGATATGAATGTAAAATAACTGAAAAATCTGATAATATAACTGAAGAATAAATGAAAACACAACGCGGATCATGCATGCAAGCGAAGCCGACCACTCCCACACGGCCTCAGCTCCTTGCATGCATGCACTGGTCACCTTTAAATCTCTGCAAATAACAATCATGACCGACTGATGCATTCTCAGGTGCAGTAAGGCAGGACGTATCCTGATCCACAGTTGGCGGTGCAGACATGGAAACACTTCTTAGAAAAGAAACCAACACATTCCTGGACAGCTGGGGAACAAGTACTTCCGAGTAGGACAACGCAGATTTTGGCAGCAAAGAGGTCGCACTCGGTTTTACAGTGGACGGAACAAACAGGGTAGTAGGCAGTCACAGGTGAGGTCCCCACGCACAGCAGGGCCAACAGGACAAGGGCGACACCAGCAGTTATGGTAGTGGCCATCTTCTGGAGAGATCGATCGATGTGGCTAGCGTTAATAAGCTATTTTACTGTAGTATCTTGGAATTGGATGCGCGAGATGACGATGGATAATTGATCGGGAGCTGGAGTGATCGAGGTGCCCAAAAGCTTTGCCAGGACAAAGCTATTTATAGGCAGCGCAAAAACCTTTAACAATATATATATTGGTTATAGTACACTCTGGCCACGTTACCTGGCCCGTTGAATCAACATGCATGAGTACGTGCTCCCACCTTAATTAGTCCCAGGCATGATGTGTTCTTGAGATTAATTATTCATGCAATCCCTAGGAGATCAAAATGTATCCATATTACCATACATATACACACCATACAGATATATATAATCATGAAATGCATGTGTACTACTTTTTACAATAGCAATCTCCCCTAGCTAGCATGCATATTATGTTGTGTGGTTACACAAGCTGCCTGCGGCACTTGATATCTTATTGCGTACATGATAATAGGTACTTACATAACAATAATGAGGCTGTAGTTGTGCTTATTCAGCTTCATCAAATAATAGCTCCCTGGTACGTGCTAGTAGTATAGTTCCATGCAACACAAAAGCGAATAGAAAAACAACATGCCGGCCACACCGAACAAGTTCCAGCCAACTATAATAAAGTTCCAGTCAACTATAGTACTATACCAGCAATGAATCGACAAGCTGTCTGCAATACAGCAAGAACCAACCAATCACCAACTGGATATCATCAAACCAATATTACAACTAAATATTACACGAGTGCCGGCATGCATGCTTAAAGTGACCAATTATTTAGCAAGAAAAAAAAGGTTTCTAAAACAACACCTAATTCATCTGATAAATAAATTTGGCTAATTTCGTCCGAAACTACTGACCACAATTATACAGGCCAATTTCATCCTCTAATTCCTGTGCCAAGCACGGCTAACTGAAACAAATTAGAATGAGCAGGAAATATGCAAATAAAGAATATATCATGCTATAATGGATGACGGTCAATCTAGAAAATGCTCTGCCTACTACTTCAATCGGCATCTAGTAGACTAACTAGAACATTTTTGGTGCTTCCCAATTAGTCTGAATTTTTTGATGAGTGTTTTTTTTGCACCCATTTAATTTTATTTTTCTACAGATCTAGTCAAACTCGGGGCAAGAAAACCGTAGTTACTCTAAAAGCTAATTTTAATTAAATAGTGTTAATTAACAACTTGTTAAATATTTAGCAAAAAATTAATTCCGTTGCACTATTTTAATGGATATACCTTTTGTTTTGTTTTGATTGATATAATAGAATAATGGTGCTTGTATATTCATGTAAGATGCATATCTGTTGTAACTTCAATTCAGGCCTCAATTCATGCCTTGCAAGTTCCGTGCACACATGCCTGGATCTGTTGAATCAGGCAACACGTGATCATATATAACCCTATAGTTTGCATAGGAAGCAATAAAATACATACATCAAAATAAACCGAATCGATCGAATCGTGTCGTCTATCTATATATCTATTTGTGCAACTTAAAAAATAATTACGGAGAGAGAAGACTCTACCTGGCGTGCATGCTGCAGGTCGTGCGTCACACACGCACGCCTAGCTCTGCACGGAAATCACCTCGCCGCTGGCAATCCAACGAGGGAGCGAGTAAAGGGAAAGACCAACAATCAACCTTGCCTGCATGCGCGATAGCTGTGTCCGACAATCCAAGGCGTGAGAAAGAGAAGGAAAGAAGCGAGCGACAAAAAGGAAAGAATCATAATTATTGCCATTCATATCGCTCCCCCGCGTCCCTCGATTTTTAGGGCAGTCAGTTTCGCTCTATCCATGCAAGCATCCACCTCCCTCCCCCGATTCATCTGCCCAACAATTTACCTCCACACGCGTCTGTCCTGGTCCACATCGGCAGCCCCCATCGTCATCGTCACCTGCAAAGATCTTGTGCGATGTCCTTGCTGTCACGCCTCCCTCGGCCTCACTACCAGAATTCAAAGATTTCCTGAGAGTGCAAAACACGTCACAGAATTTCATTTTACTCTCATAAAAATAATACGTGAGGATACACCGTCACGCATCAAATATCACGATAATACACACGAAAATCATATTTTCTTGAGAGTTCAACGCCACAAAAAAATTTCGTGGTGAGAGTCCATGACAGCCATCCTCATGAAAATAATGTTGGCACCAGGTTTACCTTGGTGTTTTTAAAATAGTTTTTATGGTATTTCAGGAGAGTTCACCTTCAAAAATGAATTTCGTGATAGTTTGATATTTTGTGAGTCACCCTCATGAAATTAATTACATGAGTTCCAATAGATATATAGAAAATATAGTACTTCATGAGAGCACACCACCACCAAAAATATGTCCAGACCGTCACAAAAGTATGCTATTTCGGAGTCAAAACAATCATAAAAATTACCTAAAAGGAGCATGTCCAACCAAATTCCAAATACAGACATATGATCCAAACTGCCAATACAATACACGTAAAATAAATTCCAATACATACATATATACATCTGATTCGAATCCCAGTATATTCCGATCACTCACGTGGCCCTCGGCGTCCGTCATCGCTCTCTAGCAACGTCATCGCCCTCTCGCAACCTCGCTCCACACGCGACCGTCATCCTAAAGTGCTCAAGGCCGATGACGAGTTCTATTTCAACTCAGACGAACAATTGAAGCCAAATCAAGACGAACATGTGTATGACATTAATTAAGTGGCGAGCGATTCTATCCTAAGACAATGATGAATGGATAATGCATGATGTAAATTTTATGTGCTTATTTATATATATATATATATATTATACTTATGTATATATAGCTCCATAATATATTTATATATAGAGTTTCATTGTTTATTTGTGTATTTAATGCTTGAAACTGAATTATAAGTGCGCGAATACATGTATTAGCAACGAAGAATGCAAATTTGAATACCTAATCTAATTGTAAAACGAAAATCAGTAAAAAAAAGGACCTTACCAACCGGGACTAAAAGGTCCAGTGTCATGGACCCTCCTGGCGGACCTTTTAGTCCCGGTTGGTTTTACAAACTGGGGCTAAAGGTCTAGCTTTAGTCCCGGGCCTGCGAACCGGGACTAAAGGTGGAACATTTAGTCCCGAATCCTTTGTCCCGGTTCAGGCACCGGGACTAAAGACCGTTTTTGCCAGGGTTAAAAGCCCCTCGTGTAGCAGTGAATAAAACCAGACATATCGAGAAAAACATTCTAGGTAGTGCTTGATAACGTAGATAATTATATGGTCTATTTGGAAGAGTAGTCACAAAAAAACATGATATCATCATAATAGAAAAGTTGATAATATATATATAATCAAAATAGAAAAGTTGATAACAATACATTATAATGATACAATGAATATTCCCTCGATGAAGCAGACGTGAGAGAAAATGAAAATTACATGCACAACAGTACAATGTAGATGGGCATTATTGCATTATATTCCTCTCTCTTCCATTTATACATGCATGGAGAGAGAGGAGATCACGCAATATACGTCTTATTGTACATGCCATGATATGAATGTAAAATAACTGAAAAGTCAGATAATATAACTGAAGAATAAATGAAAACACAACGCGGATCATGCATGCAAGCGAAGCCGACCACTCCCACACGGCCTCAGCTCCTTGCATGCATGCACTGGTCACCTTTAAATCTCTGCAAATAACAATCATGACCGACTGATGCATTCTCAGGTGCAGTAAGGCAGGACGTATCCTGATCCACAGTTGGCGGTGCAGACATGGAAACACTTCTTAGAAAAGAAACCAACACATTCCTGGACAGCTGGGGAACAAGTACTTCCGGGTAGGACAACGCAGATTTTGGCAGCAAAGAGGTCGCACTCGGTTTTACAGTGGACGGAACAAACAGGGTAGTAGGCAGTCACAGGTGAGGTCCCCACGCACAGCAGGGCCAACAGGACAAGGGCGACACCAGCAGTTATGGTAGTGGCCATCTTCTGGAGAGATCGATCGATGTGGCTAGCGTTAATAAGCTATTTTACTGTAGTATCTTGGAATTGGATGCGCGAGATGACGATGGATAATTGATCGGGAGCTGGAGTGATCGAGGTGCCCAAAAGCTTTGCCAGGACAAAGCTATTTATAGGCAGCGCAAAAACCTTTAACAATATATATATTGGTTATAGTACACTCTGGCCACGTTACCTGGCCCGTTGAATCAACATGCATGAGTACGTGCTCCCACCTTAATTAGTCCCAGGCATGATGTGTTCTTGAGATTAATTATTCATGCAATCCCTAGGAAATCAAAATGTATCCATATTACCATACATATACACACCATACAGATATATATAATCATGAAATGCATGTGTACTACTTTTTACAATAGCAATCTCCCCTAGCTAGCATGCATATTATGTTGTGTGGTTACACAAGCTGCCTGCGGCGCTTGATATCTTATTGCGTACATGATAATAGGTACTTACATAACAATAATGAGGCTGTAGTTGTGCTTATTCAGCTTCATCAAATAATAGCTCCCTGGTACGTGCTAGTAGTATAGTTCCATGCAACACAAAAGCGAATAGAAAAACAACATGCCGGCCACACCGAACAAGTTCCAGCCAACTATAATAAAGTTCCAGTCAACTATAGTACTATACCAGCAATGAATCGACAAGCTGTCTGCAATACAGCAAGAACCAACCAATCACCAACTGGATATCATCAAACCAATATTACAACTAAATATTACACGAGTGCCGGCATGCATGCTTAAAGTGACCAATTATTTAGCAAGAAAAAAAAGGTTTCTAAAACAACACCTAATTCATCTGATAAATAAATTTGGCTAATTTCGTCCAAAACTACTGACCACAATTATATAGGCCAATTTCATCCTCTAATTCCTGTGCCAAGCACGGCTAACTGAAACAAATTAGAATGAGCAGGAAATATGCAAATAAAGAATATATCATGCTATAATGCATGACGGTCAATCTAGAAAATGCTCTGCCTACTACTTCAATCGGCATCTAGTAGACTAACTAGAACATTTTTGGTGCTTCCCAATTAGTCTGAATTTTTTGATGAGTGTTTTTTTTGCACCCATTTAATTTTATTTTTCTACAGATCTAGTCAAACTCGGGGCAAGAAAACCGTAGTTACTCTAAAAGCTAATTTTAATTAAATAGTGTTAATTAACAACTTGTTAAATATTTAGCAAAAAATTAATTCCGTTGCACTATTTTAATGGATATACCTTTTGTTTTGTTTTGATTGATATAATAGAATAATGGTGCTTGTATATTCATGTAAGATGCATATCTGTTGTAACTTCAATTCAGGCCTCAATTCATGCCTTGCAAGTTCCGTGCACACATGCCTGGATCTGTTGAATCACGCAACACGTGATCATATATACCCCTATAGTTTGCATAGGAAGCAATAAAATACATACATCAAAATAAACCGAATCGATCGAATCGTGTCGTCCTATCTATATATCTATTTGTGCAACTTAAAAAATAATTACGGAGAGAGAAGACTCTACCTGGCGTGCATGCTGCAGGTCGTGCGTCACACACGCACGCCTAGCTCTGCACGGAAATCACCTCGCCGCTGGCAATCCAACGAGGGAGCGATTAAAGGGAAAGACCAACAATCAACCTTGCCTGCATGCGTGATAGCTGTGTCCGACAATCCAAGGCGTGAGAAAGAGAAGGAAAGAAGCGAGCGACAAAAAGGAAAGAATCATAATTATTGCCATTCATATCGCTCCCCCGCGTCCCTCGATTTTTAGGGCCGTCAGTTTCGCTCTATCCATGCA
Organism: Microstegium vimineum; assembly: GCA_022036555.1. Lineage (NCBI taxonomy): Eukaryota > Viridiplantae > Streptophyta > Magnoliopsida > Poales > Poaceae > Microstegium > Microstegium vimineum. The sequence goes on along the minus strand of CM039129.1, from coordinate 34,679,302 downwards.
AGCATCCACCTCCCTCCCCCGATTCGTCTGCCCAACAATTTACCTCCACACGCGTCTGTCGTGGTCCACATCGGCAGCCCCCATCGTCATCGTCACCTGCAAAGATCTTGTGCGATGTCCTTGCTGTCACGCCTCCCTCGGCCTCACTACCAGAATTCAAAGATTTCCTGAGAGTGCAAAACACGTCACAGAATTTCATTTTACTCTCATAAAAATAATACGTGAGGATACACCGTCACGCATCAAATATCACGATAATACACACGAAAATCATATTTTCTTGAGAGTTCAACGCCACAAAAAAATTTCGTGGTGAGAGTCCATGACAGCCATCCTCATGAAAATAATGTTGGCACCAGGTTTACCTTGGTGTTTTTAAAATAGTTTTTATGGTATTTCAGGAGAGTTCACCTTCAAAAATGAATTTCGTGATAGTTTGATATTTTGTGAGTCACCCTCATGAAATTAATTACATGAGTTCCAATAGGTATATAGAAAATATAGTACTTCATGAGAGCACACCACCACCAAAAATATGTCCAGACCGTCACAAAAGTATGCTATTTCGGAGTCAAAACAATCATAAAAATTACCTAAAAGGAGCATGTCCAACCAAATTCCAAATACAGACATATGATCCAAACTGCCAATACAATACACGTAAAATAAATTCCAATACATACATATATACATCTGATTCGAATCCCAGTATATTCCGATCACTCACGTGGCCCTCGGCGTCCGTCATCGCTCTCTAGCAACGTCATCGCCCTCTCGCAACCTCGCTCCACACGCGACCGTCATCCTAAAGTGCTCAAGGCCGATGACGAGTTCTATTTCAACTCAGACGAACAATTGAAGCCAAATCAAGACGAACATGTGTATGACATTAATTAAGTGGCGAGCGATTCTATCCTAAGACAATGATGAATGGATAATGCATGATGTAAATTTTATGTGCTTATTTATATATATATATATATTATACTTATGTATATATAGCTCCATAATATATTTATATATAGAGTTTCATTGTTTATTTGTGTATTTAATGCTTGAAACTGAATTATAAGTGCGCGAATACATGTATTAGCAACGAAGAATGCAAATTTGAATACCTAATCTAATTGTAAAACGAAAATCAGTAAAAAAAAGGACCTTACCAACCGGGACTAAAAGGTCCAGTGTCATGGACCCTCCTGGCGGACCTTTTAGTCCCGGTTGGTTTTACAAACTGGGGCTAAAGGTCTAGCTTTAGTCCCGGGCCTGCGAACCGGGACTAAAGGTGGAACATTTAGTCCCGAATCCTTTGTCCCGGTTCAGGCACCGGGACTAAAGACCGTTTTTGCCAGGGTTAAAAGCCCCTCGTGTAGCAGTGAATAAAACCAGACATATCGAGAAAAACATTCTAGGTAGTGCTTGATAACGTAGATAATTATATGGTCTATTTGGAAGAGTAGTCACAAAAAAACATGATATCATCATAATAGAAAAGTTGATAATATATATATAATCAAAATAGAAAAGTTGATAACAATACATTATAATGATACAATGAATATTCCCTCGATGAAGCAGACGTGAGAGAAAATGAAAATTACATGCACAACAGTACAATGTAGATGGGCATTATTGCATTATATTCCTCTCTCTTCCATTTATACATGCATGGAGAGAGAGGAGATCACGCAATATACGTCTTATTGTACATGCCATGATATGAATGTAAAATAACTGAAAAGTCAGATAATATAACTGAAGAATAAATGAAAACACAACGCGGATCATGCATGCAAGCGAAGCCGACCACTCCCACACGGCCTCAGCTCCTTGCATGCATGCACTGGTCACCTTTAAATCTCTGCAAATAACAATCATGACCGACTGATGCATTCTCAGGTGCAGTAAGGCAGGACGTATCCTGATCCACAGTTGGCGGTGCAGACATGGAAACACTTCTTAGAAAAGAAACCAACACATTCCTGGACAGCTGGGGAACAAGTACTTCCGGGTAGGACAACGCAGATTTTGGCAGCAAAGAGGTCGCACTCGGTTTTACAGTGGACGGAACAAACAGGGTAGTAGGCAGTCACAGGTGAGGTCCCCACGCACAGCAGGGCCAACAGGACAAGGGCGACACCAGCAGTTATGGTAGTGGCCATCTTCTGGAGAGATCGATCGATGTGGCTAGCGTTAATAAGCTATTTTACTGTAGTATCTTGGAATTGGATGCGCGAGATGACGATGGATAATTGATCGGGAGCTGGAGTGATCGAGGTGCCCAAAAGCTTTGCCAGGACAAAGCTATTTATAGGCAGCGCAAAAACCTTTAACAATATATATATTGGTTATAGTACACTCTGGCCACGTTACCTGGCCCGTTGAATCAACATGCATGAGTACGTGCTCCCACCTTAATTAGTCCCAGGCATGATGTGTTCTTGAGATTAATTATTCATGCAATCCCTAGGAAATCAAAATGTATCCATATTACCATACATATACACACCATACAGATATATATAATCATGAAATGCATGTGTACTACTTTTTACAATAGCAATCTCCCCTAGCTAGCATGCATATTATGTTGTGTGGTTACACAAGCTGCCTGCGGCGCTTGATATCTTATTGCGTACATGATAATAGGTACTTACATAACAATAATGAGGCTGTAGTTGTGCTTATTCAGCTTCATCAAATAATAGCTCCCTGGTACGTGCTAGTAGTATAGTTCCATGCAACACAAAAGCGAATAGAAAAACAACATGCCGGCCACACCGAACAAGTTCCAGCCAACTATAATAAAGTTCCAGTCAACTATAGTACTATACCAGCAATGAATCGACAAGCTGTCTGCAATACAGCAAGAACCAACCAATCACCAACTGGATATCATCAAACCAATATTACAACTAAATATTACACGAGTGCCGGCATGCATGCTTAAAGTGACCAATTATTTAGCAAGAAAAAAAAGGTTTCTAAAACAACACCTAATTCATCTGATAAATAAATTTGGCTAATTTCGTCCAAAACTACTGACCACAATTATATAGGCCAATTTCATCCTCTAATTCCTGTGCCAAGCACGGCTAACTGAAACAAATTAGAATGAGCAGGAAATATGCAAATAAAGAATATATCATGCTATAATGCATGACGGTCAATCTAGAAAATGCTCTGCCTACTACTTCAATCGGCATCTAGTAGACTAACTAGAACATTTTTGGTGCTTCCCAATTAGTCTGAATTTTTTGATGAGTGTTTTTTTTGCACCCATTTAATTTTATTTTTCTACAGATCTAGTCAAACTCGGGGCAAGAAAACCGTAGTTACTCTAAAAGCTAATTTTAATTAAATAGTGTTAATTAACAACTTGTTAAATATTTAGCAAAAAATTAATTCCGTTGCACTATTTTAATGGATATACCTTTTGTTTTGTTTTGATTGATATAATAGAATAATGGTGCTTGTATATTCATGTAAGATGCATATCTGTTGTAACTTCAATTCAGGCCTCAATTCATGCCTTGCAAGTTCCGTGCACACATGCCTGGATCTGTTGAATCACGCAACACGTGATCATATATACCCCTATAGTTTGCATAGGAAGCAATAAAATACATACATCAAAATAAACCGAATCGATCGAATCGTGTCGTCTATCTATATATCTATTTGTGCAACTTAAAAAATAATTACGGAGAGAGAAGACTCTACCTGGCGTGCATGCTGCAGGTCGTGCGTCACACACGCACGCCTAGCTCTGCACGGAAATCACCTCGCCGCTGGCAATCCAACGAGGGAGCGATTAAAGGGAAAGACCAACAATCAACCTTGCCTGCATGCGTGATAGCTGTGTCCGACAATCCAAGGCGTGAGAAAGAGAAGGAAAGAAGCGAGCGACAAAAAGGAAAGAATCATAATTATTGCCATTCATATCGCTCCCCCGCGTCCCTCGATTTTTAGGGCCGTCAGTTTCGCTCTATCCATGCAAGCATCCACCTCCCTCCCCCGATTCGTCTGCCCAACAATTTACCTCCACACGCGTCTGTCGTGGTCCACATCGGCAGCCCCCATCGTCATCGTCACCTGCAAAGATCTTGTGCGATGTCCTTGCTGTCACGCCTCCCTCGGCCTCACTACCAGAATTCAAAGATTTCCTGAGAGTGCAAAACACGTCACAGAATTTCATTTTACTCTCATAAAAATAATACGTGAGGATACACCGTCACGCATCAAATATCACGATAATACACACGAAAATCATATTTTCTTGAGAGTTCAACGCCACAAAAAAATTTCGTGGTGAGAGTCCATGACAGCCATCCTCATGAAAATAATGTTGGCACCAGGTTTACCTTGGTGTTTTTAAAATAGTTTTTATGGTATTTCAGGAGAGTTCACCTTCAAAAATGAATTTCGTGATAGTTTGATATTTTGTGAGTCACCCTCATGAAATTAATTACATGAGTTCCAATAGGTATATAGAAAATATAGTACTTCATGAGAGCACACCACCACCAAAAATATGTCCAGACCGTCACAAAAGTATGCTATTTCGGAGTCAAAACAATCATAAAAATTACCTAAAAGGAGCATGTCCAACCAAATTCCAAATACAGACATATGATCCAAACTGCCAATACAATACACGTAAAATAAATTCCAATACATACATATATACATCTGATTCGAATCCCAGTATATTCCGATCACTCACGTGGCCCTCGGCGTCCGTCATCGCTCTCTAGCAACGTCATCGCCCTCTCGCAACCTCGCTCCACACGCGACCGTCATCCTAAAGTGCTCAAGGCCGATGACGAGTTCTATTTCAACTCAGACGAACAATTGAAGCCAAATCAAGACGAACATGTGTATGACATTAATTAAGTGGCGAGCGATTCTATCCTAAGACAATGATGAATGGATAATGCATGATGTAAATTTTATGTGCTTATTTATATATATATATATATATTATACTTATGTATATATAGCTCCATAATATATTTATATATAGAGTTTCATTGTTTATTTGTGTATTTAATGCTTGAAACTGAATTATAAGTGCGCGAATACATGTATTAGCAACGAAGAATGCAAATTTGAATACCTAATCTAATTGTAAAACGAAAATCAGTAAAAAAAAGGACCTTACCAACCGGGACTAAAAGGTCCAGTGTCATGGACCCTCCTGGCGGACCTTTTAGTCCCGGTTGGTTTTACAAACTGGGGCTAAAGGTCTAGCTTTAGTCCCGGGCCTGCGAACCGGGACTAAAGGTGGAACATTTAGTCCCGAATCCTTTGTCCCGGTTCAGGCACCGGGACTAAAGACCGTTTTTGCCAGGGTTAAAAGCCCCTCGTGTAGCAGTGAATAAAACCAGACATATCGAGAAAAACATTCTAGGTAGTGCTTGATAACGTAGATAATTATATGGTCTATTTGGAAGAGTAGTCACAAAAAAACATGATATCATCATAATAGAAAAGTTGATAATATATATATAATCAAAATAGAAAAGTTGATAACAATACATTATAATGATACAATGAATATTCCCTCGATGAAGCAGACGTGAGAGAAAATGAAAATTACATGCACAACAGTACAATGTAGATGGGCATTATTGCATTATATTCCTCTCTCTTCCATTTATACATGCATGGAGAGAGAGGAGATCACGCAATATACGTCTTATTGTACATGCCATGATATGAATGTAAAATAACTGAAAAGTCAGATAATATAACTGAAGAATAAATGAAAACACAACGCGGATCATGCATGCAAGCGAAGCCGACCACTCCCACACGGCCTCAGCTCCTTGCATGCATGCACTGGTCACCTTTAAATCTCTGCAAATAACAATCATGACCGACTGATGCATTCTCAGGTGCAGTAAGGCAGGACGTATCCTGATCCACAGTTGGCGGTGCAGACATGGAAACACTTCTTAGAAAAGAAACCAACACATTCCTGGACAGCTGGGGAACAAGTACTTCCGGGTAGGACAACGCAGATTTTGGCAGCAAAGAGGTCGCACTCGGTTTTACAGTGGACGGAACAAACAGGGTAGTAGGCAGTCACAGGTGAGGTCCCCACGCACAGCAGGGCCAAATTCCAAATACAGACATATGATCCAAACTGCCAATACAATACACGTAAAATAAATTCCAATACATACATATATACATCTGATTTGAATCCCAGTATATTCCGATCACTCACGTGGCCCTCGGCGTCCGTCATCGCTCTCTAGCAACGTCATCGCCCTCTCGCAACCTCGCTCCACACGCGACCGTCATCCTAACATCCGCCACTCAGCTATGTTGCACATTTGGTGGCTTACCATGTCCCCATTTTGGTACTAATTGCCTTAGGTTAACCACCCTAATGGCCTTTTTTGTCAAATGGTGCTTATTATATTGTGCTGTTTGGATGGGTCACATTATTGCTTATACTCATATGAGTAATGAAATTCCATTTTTTTGCAATGAAGCTATTAACTGATGATTAATACACATTAATTATCTATGAAGTTGGAGCTACTACTCTTCTTGCTTGCCGCCACATACCCTTGAAAATGATGCTTTCTTAGGGATCGAGTGCTTGGAGCTTGTTTCAATTTGCAGCCTGTTGATATTCAACTCATATATCCCTTGAAGCTTCTATATTTTATATAGTATCTGTAACCTGAAATTCAAATTGATCTGTGCATTATTGCCTCAAGTCCCAAGCATGCATTAATTATTTTCTTGATATTATCACGCTAGTAACTTCAAATGAAGGTCATTCAGTCACTACTGGAAACTTAAAATTCCCTCACGGTGTACTACCGTCAGGGAAAATAAAAATGTTTTCATGAAAATGTACGTATCATCATAAAAAGTAAAAATATCGCTATGAAATTTCTTACGGTGCACTTATCGTCACGGAAAATAAAAATACCGACCAAGATAGCTCGACAGGGTAATTTCAGTTTTTCCTGAGTTTAGTTAGGGAATTTCTAGTTTCCAGTAGTGAGTAACCCCACGAATTTATTTGTTTTTTTAGTTGATATTATGAGACTAAACTTCCACCCGCTCGCACTCGGGCAACGTCATCGCCCGCCTGCACCCTCGATCCACATGTGCCCGTCAACATCCGCCACTGAGCTATGTTTGCACATGCATGGATCCGATGGCCCCCCGGAGTTTGGGCTGGAAGCAATAAATACCTACATCAAGATCAAACGAGTTGATCATCCCGCTTGGAACCAAGGTTGTATTTTAAGAATTCAACTACATAATACATGTTCGTGCCTCGCACTAGTCACACTAGCTTTTTAAAATTAAACTAACCGTTATCTGACGCAGATGCATGAGCTAAAGACTTTGTATCCGATGTTGATACGTGGATCCAGTCTTCGTATCATAATTGGGTTTTTAGTGTAGATAAAATTTAGTTAAATAAGTCTCACGATCACAGAATCACATTGACTTTGCTCTTGAAGGCATCACAACAATTGATGCAAAACGACCGTGACCTTTTTCTCCCAAACATATGGGTGGCAATCTAGTCTCAGTATTGATCATGGACATTACAATGTCAAGCTTTTTTCTCTTTATCTTTGTGTTTATATAGAACTTGAAAATGAATTTACTTTTATTATATCATCTCAATGTAATAAATGTGAATTAAAAAATTATTCCTTTATTATAAAAAAATATATGTGTTGGTACATGGTTTGTGCAACCTTCTTTTGCATATTCCACTACTTAAGGTTTACTGAAGTACTTCATTTTTATATATATCATAATATTTATCTTTATCAGTTAGGTCTTTCTCACACCCCTAAAGGTCTGATTTTGGGTTGTGAATATAATCTACCAAATAGAATAAAATGATCTAATAATTTCTCCACACTCCCCCTATATTTAGTTAGTTTGTTACCAATTTTATTAAAGAAAATAACTTTATATTTTTTCTAAAATAATTTTATTGGTGGCATTGCCTTTATGTTAGCTGCATTATTTTATATATATAAGCCTTGATAAATTTTGTTCTATTTTAAAAAAACAACTCTTCAAAATTTTGTTTGAAAAACAAGTTTCCAATTTGAGTTTAAGTCTAATTTTCAAAAGTATTTAGAAATATATTAAAAATATTATTATGCATATTTGTTTGATGAAAAAGTTAGAATTCTGAAAATAGCCTTTAAGAAACAAGTTTAAAGAAAATTTCAATAGTAAGTTTTGACAATGTTTGAAAAACATATTATTTCAAAAAACAACTTCCATTTTGAAGCAATCTCTTAATATACTGGTTTTAGTGTTTTTCAAAATACAGTTTTTTCTTTTAAAAGTATTTACAATGTGATTGAAAATCTTGAAAATATTTCGTTTAAAACTAGCTTCAAAGTAATTTTGAACATATTGACTTTAAAAAAAAATAAAAGGTTGAAATACTTAATCTCAAACAAGTTTGGAAATTTATTTTTTGATGGCTTTGAAATGCAAAGAAAACATTCTCTCTTCCTCTCTTTCTCGCTTTTGGCCACAAGGATAATAAGCCAGCCTAGTCCATCTGCGTAGCTCGGTCATTTCCTATCTTTTTTCCACGCAACCAGTTTGTTTGGTCACCTAGAACCAAACAAGGCCGGCCTAGTGCAGCCAACCTCTTCCTTCTCTGTCGGGTACATCTCTACTTTTTCTCGACTACTATTGAGACAAAACTGAAATTCTCCACCGCACACGGAATATGGAACAACATTCTTAAAAAATAGAATGGAGTTCTGAGAACATGGAACTTGGCTACTTTCGCGGATGCTAAGGTTTTTGGGACCTTGACCTTAAAGGATAACCACCCAATAATAATTCAGTTGCATCTCAATTCGGTCTTCATCTGTGATATAGCTTTGTTAACCTATATCGGGATAATTACACCAAGACATAATGCTACTGTTTTTTGCATCTTTAGCTAACCTGTAAGACATGTCGTGAGAAATCTTGATCCTCATTGCAACGTATGGGCATTCAAGTGTCTTCTAATTGTTGTAGCATTATTGTGGTATTATATTTGAATTTTTTAGACCCCATAGCAACTCACGGCCAACTCACGGCGGCACGGGCATCTGCTAGTTCTCCTAAAAAGAAAAAAAAGAGAATCATCCACACCTTCCTTCGCCCCGCTCAATCGACTTCCCTTCGCCCCGCCTGGAACATGACGCGTGTCGCCAAGTGGGGCCCACTAAAACAAGCCTCTATGTTTCGCCGTGTCTCTCCACATGCTCCCCGCTCCGCACGCGGGTAGCCACTCGCCCGTGAATGGTCGTCGTTCAGTCACTAGTACATTATTCCTTTTAGGAGACGGTGCGTTTTCTTGATTGAAGGCCGACACGTCTCCCGCCTGCCTCTATTAAGCTTTGCCATCGAGCCTTCACCCAATGTCGAAGGCACCCGCCTCTGTTAATGCTCAATGGAGGCGAGCAGTATAGTGATGACCGCCTCCGTTAATCTATTAATGGAGTACATGGAGGCATGTCGCAAAAGCATAGATGACTGGATTTGCATCAAAATTAGAGATGAACATTACTTCTGGGGCGATGACATTATACTTATTCAGTTTAATGAGCTGCACCAACTATGCCTTATGGACGCTCTAGACAAATGTCTCATCAGCTGCTACTGTCTGCTACTGTCTGTAAGTGATCCTTTCTTTTAGTAATCTCAGTTTAGCATATGTATATGCATAGTAACTATCCTCAAACATATGCAGATTCATGATGTCATACCTCAAACGTAAAAACTACACAGAGATTAGTTCCATTGATTCATTAATCATATTCTCGGACCCAAATACTCCCCACGATCAATGGAAACCTCAAACGGAGAGGAATCTTCGGAGGTTCTTGATCAACCAAAAGACCAAAAGATATATACTCTTCTCTACAACTTTGGGTGAGTGTTGTTATCGTTTGCACAATTTATCTTACTTACTCAATTTAGCATAAAGATATACATGTTGACTCTATAAACAAATGTTGTTTTCACTGGATACTCGTTGTCTTCGATATGTCCAGAAGTCAATTGTTAATCTATGACTCATTGAGAAAACCATTGGGAGAGTACCAAGATATGATAGACATTATCAAGGGGTAAATCTGATCTTTAAATATGGATTCATACTCTTTAACTACACTCCAATAGTTAATTAATTAATGATCCAATTAATGAACAGGGTTTGGGCTTGGTTCATTAAGAAACACCGTCCGGATCTGAAAGTGTCACTTCGTGATCTTATCCAGCTAAGTGTAAGTTCTACTAGATATCATAATATGTTACCTTAGCATGCTTTAACATATGTGTATGATGACGATAGTAATCTTTTTATATCTTACAGTGGTTCTAAAGCAGCCACAAGGCAACAATCGCTGTGGATACTACGTTTGCGAGTTCCTCACGGTGTGTGCAAGACGAACTCCTATAGAGACACTAAAAGTATGTAATATGTATATATAATAAATCCATTTATTTATTTGTTGCTATTAAATAAATCTTATGTATATTAACACTTGATTCTTTATAATGCAAATTGAAGGATACATGGTTGAAGCAACAAGTGTTGGATAACGTCCGCCTCAAAGGAATTCATTAGACACTTCTAGGATTTCTTAATGATAAAGTGCTCAAGGCCGATGACGAGTTCTATTTCAACCCGGACGAACAATTGAAGCCAAATCAAGACGAACATTTGTATGACCTTAATTAAGTGGCGAGCGATTGTATCCTAAGACAATGGTGAATGGATAATGCATGATGTAAATTTATGTGCATATTTATATATATATTATACTTATGTATATATAGCTCCATAATATATTTATATAGAGAGTTTCATAGTTTATTTGTGTGTTTAATGCTTGAAACTGAATTATAAGTGCGCGAATACATGTATTAGCAGCGAAGAATGCACATTTGAATACCTAATCTAATTGTAAAACTGAAATAAGTAATACCAAAATCAGTAAAAAAAGGACCTTAAGCCCCGGTTGGTAATACCAACCGGACTAAAAGGTCCAGTGTCGTGGCCCCTCCTGGTGGACCTTTTAGTCCCAGTTGGTATTAGACCTGCGAACCGGGACTAAAGGTGGGACATTTAGTCCCGAATCCTTTGTCCCGGTTCAGGCACCGGGACCAAAGACCATTTTTTCCTGGGTTAAAAGCCCCTCGTGTAGCCGTGAATAAAATGTCACACCCAGTTTTAAAGACAAAACGGGATGCAATAATCTTATGTGTGCCCAGAGATCAATCACACACATAAGCCGACAAATTATCAAAATTGTATCATCACAAGTGTTTAATACATAGCGAATGAGTATTTAAATAATGTCTATTACAAAACAGCGGAAATATATGATAACTCTCGCGAAGCTCCAAAGCACAGGGACGTTAACTGGTTGACCCCAAACCTAGTAGTCCTCTGGATACTCCTCATAACTCTGATAATCTGGTACCCATCCGGGATTTTTATCCAAATATTGAAAAGAAAGAAACAAGCGTAAGTACTTTCGTACTTAACAAGTATATATGGGGTTCATGAGGCTCAAATAGTATGACACTGGTTTACTGCGGTAAGCATTTTAATTTGTAACAAAACTTTATAAGTGATAGATCAAAGTTATGATTAAATCCCCAAGTTAAATTGCATGATCAAGCAAACAATTGAACAAGTAACATACTTCCATGATAAGGTGATTCATAAAGGTAAACATAAGTAACCAAAGAGTTCTATGAGTTTTCCGGGCCACTCGTGTCCGTGAGCACGGCTGTCATGATAATTTTTAATACTCTGCAGAGTTTGTACACTTTACCCACGAGTCGTGTTTGCCCAAATGCCCCGGGATCATGACTCCCTTAACACTACCGAGGTGAGCGGGCAGGGAACACTATGAAGTCTTTCAAAGGGGTTCGCTGACATACCACAGACAGTACGGATCCACGGGCAAGGGGTATATAGGAGCCCGTCGGTGGTACACACGCAGCGGTCCCCACTCCAGCCGCTCCGCAACCGCTCGTCAATGGCAACTTTCGTGAACTGTCGCATGCGAGAGAGTGACCCTAATGCTAAACTAAAGCCAGAGCCATATAGCCCTCATGGTTGTACTGTATGTCCCAGCTTTTGCTGACAGAAAGGGGTCCTAAGCCCATGTTGCTAAAAAGTCAAGTTTTACTTTATCGTCTAATGTAGTCTTTAATCAAGATTAAAGGATCATGCTTCTAAAAGTGAAGCACTAGCAATAACTACCCATATGCAACAGTAACCCATAGGATTTCAAGGATAGAGGTAAACAAATCTAGGTAAACCCTATGGTGACAGTATTAGACACATGCATATGATTTTATTGGAAAAGCTTCATTAATAGGACATCAAGGAAGATCCCATATTATACTTGCCTTGCTCAAAGGGATCCTGCTGCTGCTCCTGCTCAAAGCAAAACCCTTGGTCTCCCACGTACTGCTCACCGTCTGTACTCGATCATCACATCACATGCAATCACGCAGAGGCATAACATGCAAACAAACAAGGCTATAGATTAGAACAGTACACCAAACATAATAAAACAAGATTAAAAGTTTATAAAACAAATCTACATATCACTATGATCACATAGACGCTTGAATCACGAAGAACGGAGCTATAACGGAAAAGATATGGTTTAAACGGGATTTTGAATAGAGCAAGATTAAAGCATTACGGAAATAATTTTGTTTGATTTTCAAAAGTTATTAACATAGATGAAACCTATACTACTGGATAGAGCATGAAAATACGGATCTAACGCAACTTGAACGGATCAACTTGGATTTAAAATGAGCAATTTATAAGCATTTGAATTAGAGTGGCAAAAGCGTAAATAGAATTTCCCTTTTTATTTTAGAAATAAAACGAAATCGAAAAGAAGTGCGCTTTCCAGAACCGAAAGCGTAACAAGGAAATACGCCAACTGGACCGCGGGTTTAGACTTTAAAAAAGGGGAGGTCTCTTTTGCAAAAACAGCGGCCGAAGGGGTACAGAGCGTTGTGAGCTGTCTGATCTAAAGCCGACGGTCAAGATTAGAAAGGGGGGAAGGGCGGCGCTCCTGGCCGGGTCTGAGCAGAGCGCGGCGGCGCCATTGCCGGCGAGCGGCGGCGCTACACCGTTCGGGGTGTCAGTGCACCATTATCGATGCGGAAAGGGCCGAGAGAGAGAGGGAGGAACGGCGAAGACGGTGGCGGGGTCGATTGAGTTTATTGTGTGCGGGAGCGAGCCACGCACGCGGAGAGGCGGCTCTGCGCCGGCGGTGTTCGCGGATTGAGGCTCTGCGGGCGAAATAGAGGAAGCGAGGGGGTTTGTGAGCGTCCTGGGAGCGTTCTCACCGTCACGCGATGCTCGGAGGGGATCAGAGCGGTGCGGAGAGCTTCGGCAGCGGAGGGGCGACGGCGGCGGTGCTGGGTGCTTTTGCGTGGCTCCGAGGGTGTTCCAAGGGGCTCGGTGAGGGCGGTAGGGCGTCGGGAGCGGCTTAAATAGCCCCGGGCGCGCTCCACCGAGAAGGAAGGAGGAGGATTCGACACGGATTTGGTCTCGGCCGCAAGGAAGGGCGGCGGCCGGGAAAGGAAAGAGGAGGGGGAGGAAGAGAAAGGAAGGCGGCGGCGCTTGACTTGCACGCCATGACTCGGTGTCGGATATGGGAAGGGGAGGGAGATCTCCTTCTCCGTTTCGAGCTCGGCAGAGGGATTCCACCGGCGCGGGCGAACAGAGAAGGAAAGGGAGCGAGAGGGAGAGGAAGGAAGGGGAGGGATGGCGCTGACAGGTGGGACCTGTTCGTCAGCGGGGAAAGGGAACTGACTGGTGGGGCGGCTGCGTCAGTGAGAGAGAGGGGGGGGGAGTGCGGGAAGGCACTGGGCCGGGGAAAGATGGGCCGGGCAGAGCCCATTCGGCAGGGAGGAGGGAATAGGGCTGGGAGAGTGGCCTGCGGGCCAGAAAGCAAGAAAGGGAGAGAGAAGAGAGAAACTGTTTTCCAATTTTCGATTTTCAAACACATTTTCCAAATAAAATTTTGAACTCAAATTTGAACTTTGCAAACTCCAGACAAACCAAAAGCTATGCATCAGCATGAATGCCACACAAAGTTTCTAACATGAGACAAATTTTATTTCATGAAATTGTACTTATTTTTCCTAGGTTTTTAATGCCCACACAAAAATGCATTTACACCATTTTTAATCTATTTTGAAAAATGCATGTTTTCAGGGTATTACATAAAACCAGACATATCGAGAAAAACATTCTAGGTAGTGCTTGATACCGTAGATAATTATATGGTCTATTTGGAAGAGTAGTCACAAAAAAACATGACATCATCATAATTGAAAAGTTGATAATATATATAATCAAAATAGAAAAGTTGATAACAATACATTATAATGATACAATGAATATTCCCTCGATGAAGCAGACGTGAGAGAAAATGAAAATTACATGCACAGCCGTACAATGTAGATGGGCATGTATTGCATTATATTCCTCTCTCTTCCATTTATACATGCATGGAGAGAGAGAGGAGATCAAGCAATACATGTCTCATTTTACGTGCCATGATATGCATGTAAAATAACTGAAAAGTAAGATAATATAACTGAAGAATAAATGAAAACACAACGCGGATCATGCATGCAAGCGAAGCCGGCCACTCCCACACGGCCTCAGCTCCTTGTATGCATGCACTGGTCACCTTTAAATCTCTGCAAATAACAATCATGAGTGACTGATGCATTCTCAGGTGCAGTAAGGCAGGGCGTATCCTAATCCACAATTGGCGGTGCAGACATGGAAACACTTCTTAGAAAAGACACCCACGCATTCCTGGACAGCTGGGGAACAAGTACTTTCGGGCAGGACAACGCAGATTTTGGCAGCAAAGAGGTCGCACTCGATTTTACAGTGGACGGAACAAACAGGGTAGTAGGCAGTCACATGTGAGGTCCCCACGCACAGCAGGGCCAGCAGGACAAGGGCGGCAGCAGCAGTTGTGGTGGTGGCCATCTTCTGGATAGATCGATGGATGTGGCTAGCGCGAATAAGCTATTTTACAGTAGTATCTTGGAATTGGATGCACGAGATGGCGATGGATAATGGATCGGGAGCTGGAATGATCGAGGCGCCCAAAAGCTTTGCCAGGACAAAACTATTTATAGGCAGCGCAAAAACCTTTAACAATATATATATCGGTTATAGTACACTCTGGCCACATTACCAGGCCCGTTGAATCAACATGCATGAGTAAGTGCTCCCACCTTAATTAGTCCCAGGCATGATGTGTTCTTGAGATTAATTATTCATGCAATCCCTAGGAGATCAAAATGTATCCATATTACCATACATATACACACCATACAGATATATATAATCATGAAATGCAGACATGCATCATGTCCACAAACAAGTGTGTGTACTACTTTTTACATTAGCAATCTCCCCTAGCTAGCATGCATATTATGTTGTGTGGTTACACAAGCTGCCTGCCGCGCTTGATATCTTATTGCGTACAGAATAATAGGTACTTACATAACAAAATGAGGCTGTAGTTGTGCTTATTTAGCTTCATCAAATAATAGCTCCCTAGTACGTGCTAGTAGCATAGTTCTATGCAACACAAAAGTGAATAGGAAAACAACATGCCGGCCAAACCGAATAAGTTCCAGCCAACTATAATAAAGTTCCAGTCAACTATAGTACTATACCAGCAATGAATCGACAAGCCGTCTGCAATACAGCAAGAACCAACCAATCACCAACTGGATATCATCAAACCAATATTACACCAGTTCCGGCATGCATGCTTAAAGTGGCCAATTATTTAGCAAGAAAAAAATGGTTTCTAAAACAACAGCTAATTCATCTGATAAATAAATTTGGCTAATTTCGTCCAAAACTACCGACCACAATTATACAGGCCAATTTCATCCTCTAATTCCTGTGCCAAGCACGGCTAACTGAAACAAATTAGAATCAGCAGGAAATATGCAAATAAATGACGGTCAATCTAGAAAATGCTCTGCCTACTACTTCAATCGGCATCTAGTAGACAAACTAGAACATTTTTGGTGCTTCCCAATTAGTCTGATAAGCAGAATTTTTTGATGAGTGCTTTTTTTTGCACCAATTTAATTTTCTTTTTCTACAGATCTAGTCAAACTCGGGGCAAGAAAACCGTAGTTACTCTAAAAGCTAATTTTAATTAAATAGTGTTAATTAACAACTTGTTAAATATTTAGCAAAAAATTAATTCCGTTGCACTATTTTAATGGATATACCTTTTGTTTTGTTTTGATTGATATAATAGGATAATGGTGCTTGTATATTCATGTAAGATGCATATCTGTTGTAACTTCAATTCAGGCCTCAATTCATGCCTTGCAAGTTCGGTGCACACACGCCTGGATCTGTTGAATCAGGCAACACGTGATCATATATACCCCTATAGTTTGCATAGGAAGCAATAAAATACATACATCAATATGAACCGAATCGATCGATATCTATTTGTGCAACTTAAAAAATAATTACGGGGAGAGAAGACTCTACCTGGCGTGCATGCTGCAGGTCATGCGACACACACGCACGTCTAGCTCTGCACGGAAATCACCTCGCCGCTGGCAATCCAACGAGGGAGCGAGTAAAGGGAAAGACCGACAATCAACCTTGCCTGCATGCGCGATAGCTGTGTCCAACAATCCAAGGCATGAGAAAGAGAAGGAAAGAAGTGAGCGAGAAAAAGGAAAGAATGAGAATTATTGCCATTCATATCGCTCCCCCGCGTCCCTCGATTTTTATTAGGGCTGTCAGTTTCGCCCTATCCATGCAAGCATCCACCTCGCTCCCCCGATTCATCCGCTCAACAATTTAACTCCACACGCGTCTGTCGTGGTCCACATCGGCAGCCCCCATCATCATCGTCACCTGCAAAGATCTTGTGCGATGTCCTTGCTGTCACGCCTCCCTCGGCCTCACTACCAGAATTCAAAGATTTCCTGAGAGTGCAAAACACGTCACAGAATATGATTTTACTCTCATAAAAATAATACGTGAGGATACACCGTCACGCATCAAATATCACGATAATACACACGAAAATCATATTTTCTTGAGAGTTCACCGCCACAAAAAAATTTCGTGGTGAGAGTCCATGACAGCCACCATCATGAAAATAATGTTGGCACCAGGTTTACCTTGGTGTTTTTAAAATAGTTTTTTATGGTATTTCAGGAGAGTTCACCTTCACAAATGAATTTCATGATAGTTTGATATTTTGTGAGTCACCCTCATGAAATTAATTACATGAGTTCCAATAGGTATATAGAAAATATAGTACTTCATGAGAGTACTTCATGAGAGCACACCACACTACTACAGAACACACCTTTAGCTGATTTCCACAATCGGCTTTAGCCCCGGTGGAAATTGCGCCCGGGGCCATCATGAAAATAATGTTGGCACCAGGTTTACCTTGGTGTTTTTAAAATAGTTTTTTATGGTATTTCAGGAGAGTTCACCTTCACAAATGAATTTCATGATAGTTTGATATTTTGTGAGTCACCCTCATGAAATTAATTACATGAGTTCCAATAGGTATATAGAAAATATAGTACTTCATGAGAGTACTTCATGAGAGCACACCACACTACTACAGAACACACCTTTGGCTGATTTCCACAATCGGCTTTAGCCCCGGTGGAAATTGCTCCGAGGCTAAAGGTACCTTTAGTCCGGTTGGTACCAACCGGGACTAAAAGTCCCCTCCCAACGACTCAGTTTTCAGACATTGTCAGGGGGGTGGGAGTTTTAGTCCCGGTTGGTGTTACCAACCGGGGTTAAACCTTTAGCCTCGGTTTAAGGCACAAACCGAGGCTATTTCTAGGTCTTTTGTCCCGGCTGGTTCTATGGTCTGGGACTAAAGCCCCCCCCCCCCCCTATTTGAACTCTCTTCCTCCCCTGCCCGAGCCCGAGAGCTCATTTATTCCTCTCTGTTCTTGCTTCTTCTTGGTGTGTTCTTCATCTCCTCTTCGGCCATTGCTTCATTTGATCACTTATACACCTCCATCGACTCGTTGAAAGGTTACTATCTTCAACCTCTCACTCCTACGCCTCCATAGAGTTGATCTATATGTGATTTTTCTTTAAGATTATTCCTCTTTTTGTCATTTTAAGCTTCATTCACTTGACATTGTTTGAATATTTTGAACAAGACAACTAAAACTAGTATTCTAAGCATACACCTTTCATTTCTAGGGTATTATATGTTCCACATTTCAAGATTAGTTTAGCTTAGTTTGAGAAATATAGATTCTTAGGATATTATTAAATGATGAATTTATGCTGGATTGTTCTTGATTTATATATATGTCACTTGAACTCAAAATAATTATATATTTAGATGAAGAAGGTAGCTACCTAGAATACTTTAGTTGTATACATGGCACATTTGATGTTTTAGAGAAATGTAAATTTTAGTTGTTTTATTTTCTTTGTTTAGAATATAAGGAATTTATAATATCTAGTTTGAAAAATGAGTATAGAGAGTAGATGACAACTGCATCGGGACACTCGGCCTCTGATCGGGTTCCAAAGCGACTAAGGCCAGACCTTCCTCTCATTACCTGTGGCAAGTGTATGCAAAAGACTGTGAAAGAGTACCGAGTGGGGAAGCCGGGTCCCAACAATGGTCGGATCTTCTATAAGTGTCCAGATCGCAATGTGAGTTATATATTTTGTCACATTTGATGGTTATGGTTAATTTGTACCTATATTTCCCGATGATTTTGATTAAAGTGTTGATTTTTTATTTCTATTTTCAGTGGGATGGCACTGGATGTCGCGGCTGGTACTGGGAGGAAGAGTATGTTACACACGTCGCGAAGGCTACGAAGGCTGATGAGGCAGTGAGTTAGCTCAAGAAGTCTGTCGATGCTGAGCAAACGAATGATGATTTGTCTGCTTTAGTTGGGATTGGTCGGGAGATCATTATGCTACTGAAGTGCATTTTAGGTTTTCTGTGTATAGTGCTAGTGGTCTTAGCATACGCTATGTCGGGGCTTTCATAGAGCATACATATTGTATGTTATTAGTTTCTTGTTTCCACACACTAACATTTTATGTATGTTTTTCTAGGTGAAGAGGAGATCGAGAAGAAGAAGAAGATCGAAGAAAGGAAGAAGAAGAAGGTGAATTGTATGTAATAAAATAGAAATAGATTTTAGTTTTAGAAATAGATTTTAGCACTTAGAGAAATATAGACCTTCCATTATTGCTATATATGATTCGATATATATGTATCTTCATTATATTCCTAGTAAAATATGTATAGAGTTTTCATTTGTTATAGAAATAGATTTTAGCACTTAGAGAAATATAGACCTTCCATTATTGCTGTATATAATTTGATATATGTGTATCTTCATTATATTGCTAATAAAATATGTATAGAGCCCTCTTATTTGTTATTGAAATAGATACTTGTTTAGGGTTTACACACACACTGAGTGTCTACCCTAATTCCCTAAGCTTTCATTTGTTAGAGAAATAGATACCTTTCATTATTTGTAGTTAATTGTATAGATCTTTCATTTGTTAGAGTGCAAAACTCTAAGTGTCTACCCCAAACCCTAATTGTATAGATCTTTCATTTGTTAGACCTTTCATTTGTTTAGGGTTTACACACACTCTAAGTGCCTATCCTAAACCCTTTTATTAGTCAAGAAAGACTAAGTGTCTACCCCAAGTATGCCTAACTCTAAGTGTCTACCCTAAACCCTTTTGGTTACTCTAAGTGTTACACACTTAGCTTGTTTATGGTGTACACACACACACACTGTCACACCTGGTTTTAAGAACAAAACCAGATATACCCTATATGTGAGCCCAGGAAGTCAAATCTCACATATAGCCACAGAAAAGGTAATATCAAAAGACAATACTTAAATACATAACATATAAGGGCAAAGAAATAACCTTAAGAGAGCAAACAACGGAAAGACACTCTGATCTTCAGGCGAAGACCCCACTCACAGGGACCAACTGACTGGTTGATCACAAGCCTAACTGCTCGAAACTCTTGCAATCTGGTACCCATCCGGGATTTTTATCCAAATATTGAAAAGTAAAGCAAGCGTAAGTACTTTCGTACTCAACAAATATATATGGGGTAAATCAATGGTTATGCTTAAGCCCCCAAATTAAACTGCATGATCATATAAACAACTGAACGAATAATATAATATCATAATAAAGTGATTCGTAATAATAAGCAACAAGTAAACAAAGTTTCTGTGAGTTTTCCGGGCCGCTCGTGTCCGTGAGCACGGCTATTATAATAGTTTACACTCTGCAGAGGTCGTACATCTTTACCCACAAGTCGTGATCCCCATATGCCATCACCTCTACCAAGGAAGTGGAGCAGGGTACACTACGAGACTGTTCACAGGTTCCACTGGTAGGTAACAACCCGCTATACGTTTCCTCAATGGTTAGTGCTACCCCTCTTACGAGGGCACTAAGGTGAGCCCCTCTTGCGCCCTTTCGGGTAAGTTGCCACAAACCAGTAGAAGTCTAATACTAAGTCAAGCCAGAGCCATATAGCTTGTGGTTGTACTGTATGTCCCAGCTTTTGCTGACAGATAGGATCCTAAATCCATGTTGCTAAAAAGTCAAGTTTTACTTTAACAGTTCATATAGTTATTAATCAAGATTCAAGATCATGCTTGATTAAAAATGAGCACTAGCAATACTACCCAAATGCAAAGATAACCCATAGGATTCCAAGGTTCAAGGTAACAAATCTAGGTAAGTCGTATGGTAACAAGATTAGACACATGCATATGATTTTATTCAAAAACATCATGAATAGGACAGCAAGGAAGATCCCATATAATACTTGCCTTAAAAGCTTAGATCCTTTGCTCAACTGCTTCTCAGCTTCAGACGACTGCTTCTTGATCTCCAACGCAAAACTCACCGATTGGACAATAATAACAAATCACCACACAAGCATTCTGATCATACAAAGCATACAAACATGGCTAAATTAGAACAATACACCAATCAATGAAAATGATTTAAAAATAAATCTACGCATCTCTACGATCACATAGTCGTGAAGAACACACTAATCGGAGCTACGATTAGAAAGATACATCTACCGAAAGATTTGCTTTTATAAAAGAGAACTATGAGCTTTGTTAGTTTTAACTATATAAAAGAATGTATACAGTATTTCAACGAAATACTTTGCTTAGATTAGGTCAAACTTGTATTTGTATTTCGAAAACGAGAATTGAAACTACCGATATTTTATGTATAAAACAAGTTGCATAGTTATTAATCAAGTTAGGAGTTAACCATAAAATTACAGAGCTATTAACATGGTATTAAAGATCACTAATGAAAAGGTTATGCCGATACGAAGCCAACGCAACTTGAATGGGACGAATCAGATCTAAAACGGAGAATTTACGAAGAAAACAAGATTTAGGGCTTATACTTGAATTTTAAAAGATATTAAATAAATATTTATTTTCAAAGTTCATAAACAGATTTGATTATGGTTTTAACATGTAGATAAAAACTCTATGAATCTAACGCAATTCGAATGGACAAAATCGGATTTAAAAAAGCAACTTTTAGAAGCATTTGAAAACTGATGGCAGATCTGTAAATATAGATTTTCTATTTATTTCTGAAATAAAACGAAACCGAACGGAAATACGTGTTTCAGAAGAGAAAACGTAAAGAAGGAAGGCGCCTTGGGGACTGCGGTTGCTGTGGTGCGGGGCTGCCCAGGGTCATGGGGCGTGTGGCGGTTGGGTGGGTGCACGGTGGACCGGCTGAGGTGGCCATGGACTCAGGTCCACAAGCCCATGGTGGACCAGTTACGAAGGGGTATGCCCCGATCTAATCTAGGCCACAGATTCCGGATCAGGCGGCTAGGAACAGATCAAGGGAGAGGGAGAGGATTTGGCCGACTAGAACAGGGAGGGAGCGGCGGAGGCCATGGCCGGCGACGAGCTTCTTGCCGGCGGATACTGATGCAGCGATTCTGGGCACCTAGCCACGAACGGATAGCATCGGGAGGGAGAGGAGGTGATGGCGAGCACTTAGGTGCTATTGGTTGACCCGATTTGGCGACGAGCGTGGCGGTGCCCGCGATTGAGCGGCTCGGGACGTCCGGCGTCCGTGCGCGGAGGAACAGAGAGCGAGGGAGAGAAACCCGAGAGGCCCTAGGGCCCCCTTACCTTGATACGACGCTCGACAGGGTCTCAGAGACGGTGAGGACGCACGGCAGCGGCAGAACAGAGAGGGCCGACAGCGCTAGGGTTGCGGCGGAGCTCTGGGAGGCCCTGTGTGTGCTCGGAGAGGGCCAAATGGAGGCGGAGGGGAGCGGCTCTCGGCTACTTATAGCCTGGAGGCACGGCCGCGAAGGAAGGGAGCAATCACGAGCGCCAATCACGCTGCGGCAGAAAGGAAAACGCTGCTGCGTGAGAAAGGAAGGGAGGGAGGAGGAAGAAGAACGGCGGGGTCGCTGACACATGGGCCCGTGGTGTCAGCCAAAGCGGGGAGGGGAAGGTAGTGCGCGTGCGCGTCCGCTCGGTGGCAGGCCGGCTGCTGGGCCTGCGCGACCCAAGGGAAAGAGTGAGAGGGAAAAGAGGCCGAGGAGGGGAGGGGGAGAGCTGGGCCTGCTAGCTTCGGTGCTCAGGTGGTCTGGCAAGGTGGGTTGGGCCTGCAGTGAGAGAAGGGAGGGGTGGCTGGGCTAGGTGGGAAGGCCTTCGGGCTAGAACAGAGGTGGGGAGGGTGAGGGGGGTTTTTTTTTGTTTTATTTCATTTCTTTTTATTTTATCTTCTTTTGCTCCAAATCCTTTTTAAAGATATTTCCAAAACCTGTTTGAATTCAATTTAGTTTTTCAAACCACTCAATACAAAAGAACCCAATGCAAAGGCATGAATGCTCAAACATGTATTTAACCCTAGGGTTACTTTTAACTTTATTAAAAAGTTTTATTTTTCCTATATTTTTATGAGCACAAAAATTCACAAATAACTCATTTATTACTATTTTTCCGGAAAGCAAAATTTGGGCCTACCCCTAGCGTGCCTACACTAAGTGCCTAAACCCTTTTACTATATATAGTTGTAGAAATGAACGACCCGAATGACATGGAAGGCTTTTTTGATTTCAATGATCAACGACGGCACCAATCAAGTAGATGACGACACCAATCAAGTAGATGACGGAAGTCAGTACTTTGCGTAAGATGTTGAGCAAGAAAATATCGCGCAAGTCAATGTTGACGAGGTATATATATGTCTACAATCTCTTGTGTATACATGAAAATCAAAATAATTACACTAAGTTTTGTGTGTCTACATACATAGCCGTCTGCATCAACAACCACTATGGGGAAGAGTAAAAATGTACAAGGCCGGAAGAAGCCATTGGAGGGTCGTTACATTATCACGGAATTCAATGAGGAAACAGGGGAAGTACTTGGACCAAATGCACATAAATTTGCCAACCACTGTGGTTACCTTGTAAGGGATAGGATTCCGATCAGTGTTCGTGAATGGCGGCAAAGGAGAGGACAATCTGAAATTAGTTTTGTCTCTGACTATGACAAGGAACTAATTTGGCAAGACGTCCTTCAACATTTCTCGCTCGATACAGAAGATGAAGCTTTGAAGGGGAGAGTTAGGGACTGTGCTATGAAGGAGATGGCAACATATTTCTAGGCCTGGAAGAAGAAATTGCATACTGATTTTATCAAAAAGAACCTGACTCCAGATTTCAACAATAAGGCCTACGTCAAGTTGAGACCGTTTTGGGATGACTTTGTAGCTTACAAGACATCTGAAGAGGGCACAACACGAGCGATACAGAACCAATAGAATGCCCGAGAAAAGCAATACCACCATCACTTGGGATTAGGTGGCTACATTACTTCCATTCCTAAGTGGGAAAAAATCAGAAGAGGACCTTCTAGCTAGGGGAATCCAACCAGAATCAGGTAACTGGTCTGAGCGCGGTAAGTGGTGGTTTTTTGGTCACGGGGGAGGCCTTGACCCTCAGACCGGGAGATTAACGTATACCGAAGAACTCATAGAAGCGGCATGGAAACTGGTTTACGCTCAATCTTTGTGGGAACAAGGAGTATGGTCACCAGATAGAGATAGGGATGAGCTGACATTTGCCCTGGGGACTGCGGAACACGGTGGGCGAACGAGAGGTCATGGCGCGGTGCCGTGGAAGCATGCCTTCCCTCAAGACAAAGATACATATAGAAGCCGCCAGAGAAAGAAGAAAGAGGAGGAAGCTATGAAACTTAGCATGTCGCAAATGCTTAGTGAAGCACGCGAAGCAACTATTAAAGCAAAAGAGCGAGAAGAGAAACTTGAAGCGAGAATGAGCGAGGAAATCAAAAGGCAAGTGAAGTTAGCAATGAGCCAAATGCAAAGTACTAGATTAGTACCGGAAGTCAACATCAGCCCATCAGCTCATTTGAAAAGCAGTTGTGCTTCCACGGAAGTGCTTCAACCTGGTGATGACGCAAAGCTACGCTTCCCAGTGGATGACATCACAGAAACCGAATACACCATGTGGGTTGCACATTCAAGAAGGGGCTACCACAATCATGGTGGCTACCGGTATTGTATCTCCTATCGACCCTACAAAGACACCAATATGCCATGGGTCAAAAATACCAGCTGGATATGCTCGCGTCTCGGTGGATAGAGTTCAAAAAGGTCATCACGATGTTAAGCTTGACATCGGCAGCCCCCATCGTCATCGTCACCTGCAAAGATCTTGTGCAATGTCCTTGCTGTCACGCCTCCCTCGGCCTCACTACCAGAATTCAAAGATTTCCTAAGAGTGCAAAACACGTCACAGAATATGATTTTACTCTCATAAAAATAATACGTGAGGATACACCGTCACGCATCAAATATCACGATAATACACACGAAAATCATATTTTCTTGTGAGTTCACCGCCACAAAAAAATTTTGTGGTGAGAGTCCATGACAGCCACCATCATGAAAATAATGTTGGCAACAGATTTAACTTGGTGTTTTTCAAAAATAGTTTTTTATGGTATTTCAGGAGAGTTCACCTTCACAAATGAATTTCATGATAGTTTGATATTTTGTGAGTCACCCTCATGAAATTAATTACATGAGTTCCAATAGGTATATAGAAAATATAGTACTTCATGACAGCACACCACCACCAAAAATATGTCTAGACCGTCACAAAAGTATGCTATTTCGGAGTCGAAACAGTCATAAAAATTACCTAAAAGGAGCATGTCCAACCAAATTACAAATACAGACATATGATCCAAACTGCCAATACAATACACGTAAAATAAATCCCAATACATACATATATACATCTGATTCAAATCCCAATATATTCCGATCACTCATGTGGCCCTCGGCGTCCGTCATCGCTCTTTGGCAACGTCATCGCCCGCTTGCAACCTCGCTCCACACGCGACTGTCATCCTAAAGTGCTCAAGGCCGATGACGAGTTCTATTTCAACTCAGACGAACAATTGAAGCCAAATCAAGATGAACATGTGTATGACATTAATTAAGTGGCGAGCGATTCTATCCTAAGACAATGATGAATGGATAATGCATGATGTAAATTTTATGTGCATATTTATATATATATATTATACTTATGTATATATAGCTCCATAATATATTTATATATAGAGTTTCATAGTTTATTTGTGTTTTAATGCTTGAAACTGAATTATAAGTGCGCGAATACATGTATTAGCAACGAAGAATGCAAATTTGAATACCTAATCTAATTGTAAAACCAAAATCAGTAAAAAAAAGGACCTTACAAACCGGGACTAAAAGGTCCAGTGTCATGGCCCCTCCTGGTGGACCTTTTAGTCCAGGTTGGTTTTACAAACTGGGGCTAAAGGTCTAGCTTTAGTCCCGGGCCTGCGAACCGGGACTAGTCCCGTATCCTTTGTCCCGGTTCAGGCACCGGGACTAAAGACCGTTTTTTCCTGGGTTAAAAGCCCCTCGTGTAGCAGTGAATAAAACCAGACATATCGAGAAAAACATTCTAGGTAGTGCTTGATAACGTAGATATATATATGGTCTATTTGGAAGAGTAGTAAAAAAAACATGATATCATCACAATAGAAAAGTTGATAATATATATGTAATCAAAATAGAAAAGTTGATAACAATACATTATAATGATACAATGAATATTCCCTCGATGAAGCAGACGTGAGAGAAAATGAAAATTACATGCACAGCAGTACAATGTAGATGGGCATTATTGCATTATATTCCTCTCTCTTCCATTTATACATGCATGGAGAGAGAGAGAGGAGATCACGAAATATACGTCTTATTGTACATGCCATGATATGCATGTAAAATAACTGAAAAGTAAGATAATATAACTGAAGAATAAATGAAAACACAAGGCGGATCATGCATGCAAGCGAAGCCGACCACTCCCACACGACCTCAGCTCCTTGCAAGCATGCACTGGTCACCTTTAAATCTCTGCAAATAACAATCATGACCGACTGATGCATTCTCAGGTGCAGTAAGGCAGGACGTATCCTGATCCACAGTTGGCGGTGCAGACATGGAAACACTTCTTAGAAAAGACACCAACACATTCATGGACAGCTGGGGAACAAGTACTTCCAGGTAGGAAAACGCAGATTTTGGCAGCAAAGAGGTCGCACTCGGTTTTACAGTGGACGGAACAAACAGGGTAGTAGGCAGTCACAGGTGAGGTCCCCACGCACAGCAGGGCCAACAGGACAAGGGCGACACCAGCAGTTGTGCTAGTGGCCATCTTCTGGAGATATCGATCGATGTGGCTAGCGCTAATAAGCTATTTTACTGTAGTATCTTGGAATTGGATGCGTGAGATGACAATGGATAATGGATCGGGAGCTAGAGTGATCGAGGTGCCCAAAAGCTTTGCCAGGACAAAGCTATTTATAGGCAGCGCAAAAACCTTTAACAATATATATATTGGTTATAGTACACTCTGGCCACATTACCTGGCCCGTTGAATCAACATGCATGAGTAAGTGCTCCCACCTTAATTAGTCCCAGGCATGATGTGTTCTTGAGATTAATTATTCATGCAAGCATCCACTCCCTCCCCTGATTCATCTGCCCAACAATTTACCTCCACACGCGTCTGTCGTGGTCCACATCGGCAGCCCCCATCGTCATCGTCACCTGCAAAGATCTTGTGCGATGTCCTTGCTGTCACGCCTCCCTCGGCCTCACTACCAGAATTCAAAGATTTCCTGAGAGTGCAAAACACGTCACAGAATTTCATTTTACTCTCATAAAAATAATACGTGAGGATACACCGTCACGCATCAAATATCACGATAATACACACGAAAATCATATTTTCTTGAGAGTTCACCGCCACAAAAAAATTTCGTGGTGAGAGTCCATGACAGCCATCCTCATGAAAATAATGTTGGCACCAGGTTTACCTTGGTGTTTTTAAAATAGTTTCTATGGTATTTCAGGAGAGTTCACCTTCAAAAATGAATTTCGTGATAGTTTGATATTTTGTGAGTCACCCTCATGAAATTAATTACATGAGTTCCAATAGGTATATAGAAAATATAGTACTTCATGAGAGCACACCACCACCAAAAATATGTCCAGACCGTCACAAAAGTATGCTATTTCGGAGTCAAAACAATCATAAAAATTACCTAAAAGGAGCATGTCCAACCAAATTCCAAATACAGACATATGATCCAAACTGCCAATACAATACACGTAAAATAAATTCCAATACATACATATATACATCTGATTCGAATCCAGTATATTCCGATCACTCACGTGGCCCTCGGCGTCCGTCATCGCTCTTAGCAACGTCATCGCCCTCTCGCAACCTCGCTCACACGCGACCGTCATCCTAACATCCGCCACTCAGCTATGTTGCACATTTGGTGGCTTACCATGTCCCCATTTTGGTACTAATTGCCTTAGGAACCACCCTAATGCCTTTTTTGAAAGGGTTGCTTATTATAGTGTGTGTTTGGGGGTACATTGCTTATACTTTAAAATAAAATTTCCCTTTTTTTTGCAATAAGTTTAATGATGATTAATAAAAAATTTATCTATGAATTGGAGCTACATTTCTTTTCCCCCACCCCCCTTAAAAGTCTTTTTTGGGACGATTTGGAGTTTTTTTAATTTCATTTTGATATTAACTCATTTCCTTGGTTCTTATTTTTAAAAAGTATCTTAATGAAATTCAAATTGACGTGCTTATTCCCAATCCAAGCAGCATTAATTATTTTCTTAAATTTTTCAGCTATAACTTCAAATGGGGTCTTTCAGTAAACCGGGAAACTTAAAATTCCCACGGTGACTCCCGAGGGAAAAAAAAATTTTTCATCAAAAGTACGTATCCAAAAAAGAAAATTCGCTATGAAATTTTTAGGTTTGATTATCGCGGGGAAAAAAAAAACCGCAAAAAAGCTGACAGGGAATTCCAGTTTTTCCTTTTGTTGGGAATTTTATTTCCCTAGTAGTAACCCCAAAATTTATTTTTTTTTTTTAGTTGATTTAGGGGAACTAAATTCCACCCCTCGACTCGGGCAAGTCATCGCCCCCTGCCCTCGATCCACTGCCCGTCAACCCCCATGAGTATGTTTGCACTGCAGGACCCGACCCCCCCCCGGATTTTGGGCTGGAAGCAAAAATCCTACTCAAGATCAAAGATTGTTACCCGTTGGAACCAAGGTTTTATTTTAAAAATTAATAATAATCGGTTTTGGCCTCGCACGAGTCACACTAGCTTTTTAAAATTTTAAAATAAAACCCTTATTGACCCAGAGAAGCTAAAGATTTTTTCCGATGTTGAACGGGTCCCCGTCTTGTACAAATTGGGTTTTTATTAGAAAAAATTTAGTTAAATAAGTCTCACTCACAGAATCACTTGATTTGTCTTAAGGGGATCCACAATTGATGCAAAAAAGCCGGCCTTTTTTTCCCCAAAAAAAGGGTGGAATTAGTCTCAGTTTTTATGAATTACAATTTAAAATTTTTTTTCTTTTCTTTGGTTTATATAGAACTTGAAAAAGTTTATTTTATTATATCATTCAATGTAAAAATGTAATTAAAAAAAATTTTTCCTTTTTTAAAAAAAATATATGTGTTGGACATGGGTTTTTAACCCTTTTTTTTTGCATATTCCCACTTTAAGGGTTTTAAAAATACTTCTTTTTTATATATTTATAATATTTTTTTTATCGTTGGTTTTAGTGTTTTTCAAATACGTTTTTTTTTTTTAAAAAGTATTTAAATGTGTTTAAAATCTTAAAAAATATTCGTTTAAAAAAATAGCTTCAAAGTAATTTTGAACATTTTGATTTTAAAAAAAAAAAAAATTAAATACTTAATCTCAAACAAGTTTGGAAAATTTTTTTTTGATGGCTTTAAAATCAAAAAAAACATTCCCCTTTTCCTCTCTTTCTCGCTTTTGGCCACAAGGTAATAAGCCAGCCAGCCTCTGCGTAGCTGGGTATTTCCTATTTTTTTTTTCCACGCAACCTTTTTGTTTGGTCACCTAGAAAAAAACAAGGCCGGGCCTGGGAGAAAACCCTCTTCCTTCTCTGCCCGGGTACATCTCTACTTTTTCTCGACTACTATTGAGACAAAACGAAACCCTCACGCACACGAATATGGAAAAACTTCTTAAAAAATAGAATGGAGTTCTGAGAAAGGGAAATTGGCTACTTTTCGGGGGAGCAAAGGGTTTTTTGGGGGCCCTTTGGCCCTTAAAGGATAACCACCCAATAAAAAATTCATTGCATCTCAATTGGGTCTTCATCTGTGAATAGCTTTGTTCCTATATCGGGAAAATTTACACCAAGACAAATGCTACGTTTTTTGATCTTTACTAACCTGTAAACATGTCGTGAGAAATTTGACCCTCTTGCAAGTATGGGTTCAAGTGTCTTCAAATTGTTGTAGCATTTTTGGGGTTTTATTTTTTAAATTTTTTTTAGCCCCCATACAATCAGGCCCAACTCACGGCGCAGGGGCATCTGCTATTTCCCCTAAAAAAAAAAAAAGGGAAATCATAACCCTTTCCTTTCCCCCCCCTAAAATCGATTTCCCTTCCCCCTCCCTAACATGACGCGTGTACAAGGGGGGGCCCACTAAAAAACCCTTATTTTTCCGTGTCCTCCACTGCCCCCGCTCCGCCCCGGGGGAAACCACCGCCCTGAATGGTCTCGTTCAGTCACTATACATTTTCCTTTTAGAGAGGGTGCGTTTTCTTGATTGAAGGCCGACAGTCCCCCCCTCCCTCTTTAAGTTTCATCGAGCCTTCCCCCAATGTCAAAGGGCACCCGCCCCCCGTTAATGCTCAAGGGAGGTAGAGTATGTGATGACCGCCTCCGTTAATTATTAAGGGAGTACTGGGCATGTCGCAAAAGCATAAAGATGGATTTGCATCAAAATTAAGTGAACATTACTTTGGGCGATGACATTTACTTATTCATTTAAGACTGCACCAAAATGCCTTAGGGCGCTCTGACAAATGCTCATCAGGTAGGGTCTGCTAGTCGAAAGGACCTTTTTTTTAGTAATCTCAGTTCATAGTAATGCATAGAACACCCTCAAACATATGCGATTCTGTTTTCATCCCCAAAAAGAAAAACTACACAGAGATGGTTCCATTGATTCTAAATTATTCTGGCCCCAAAATACCCCCCAAGATCAATGGAAACCCAAACGGAGGGGAATTTTTCGGGGGTTCTTGATAAACCCAAAAGCCCAAAAAGATATATACTCTTCTCTACAACTTTGGTGAGTGTTGTTACGTTTGCAAAATTTATTTTACTTACTAATTTAGAAAAAAGATATCATGTTGGGACTCTATAAACAAATGTTGTTTTCACGGGATACTCGTTGTCTTCGATATGTCAGAAGTCAATTGTTAATCTATGACTCATTGAGAAAACCAGGGGAGAGTCCCAAAGATATATAGACATTATCAAGGGGTTAACTTGATTTTTAAATATGGATTCTACTTTTTAACTAAAAACCCAATGTTAATTTAATTAATATAAAAATTATGAGCAGGGTTTGGTTTGGGTTCATTGAAAAACACCGCCCGGATCTGAAAGTTCACTTCGTGATCCACCCACAAAGGTAAGTTCTACTAGTTAAATTGTTCCCTTAGCATCTTTAACATATTGTATGATGACAATAATCTTTTTTATTTTTACACGGTTCTAAGCAGCCACAAGGCAACAATCTCTGTGGATCTACGTTCGAGTTCCTCACGGGTATAAAGACGAACCCAATAGAGACACAAAAAGTAGTAATATTATTAATAAATCCATTTTTTTTATTTGTTGCATTAAATAAATCTTATGTATATTAACATTGATTCTTTATAATGAAAATTTGAAGGATACATGGTTGAAGCAACAAGTGTTGGATAACGTCCGCCTAAAAAGGAATTCATTGAATTCAGATTTTAAGATAAAGTGAAAGGGGGAACGAGTTTTTCAACCCGGAAAAAAACAATTGAAGCCAAATCAAGACGAACACTGTAACCTTAATGTGGCGAGCGATTGTATCCTAAGAAAATGGTGAAGGGATAATGATGATGAAAATTTATGTCATATTTAATATATTTTTATACTTATGTATATATATTTTTCCAAATATATTTATATATGAGTTTCATAGTTTATTTGTGTGTTTAATCTTTGAAACTAAATTTATAAGTGGCGAATACAGTATTAAGCGAAGAATCACATTTAATCCCTAATCAATTGTAAAACTGAAATAATAATACCAAAATCAGTAAAAAAAAGGACCTTACCCCCGGTTGGGAAAAACCCAACCGGAAAAAGGCCAGTGTTTTGGCCCCCCTGTGGATTTTGCCCCGTTGGGTATTAGACTGCAAACCCGGGATAAAGGTGGGACATTATCCAAACCCCTTTGCCCCGGGTTCAGGCACCGGACAAAAAGACCTTTTTTTTCTGGGTTAAAAGTCCCTCGGTACCCCGTGAAAAAAAAGAGAATTCGAGAAAAACATTTAGGTAGTGCTTGTACCGTAATAATTATAGGGTCATTTGGGAAGATACAAAAAAAAAAACATGATATCATCATAATTAAAAAAGTTGAAAATATATATAAATAAAAATAAAAAAAGTTGATAAAAATATTTTTAAATTTAATAAATGAATATCCCTCGATGAAGCAGACCGGAGAAAAGAAAATTACATGACAGTCGTACAATTAATGGGCATGTATTGCATTATTTTCCTTTCCTTCCCATTTATACATGCATGGAGAGAGGGGAGATAAACATACACTCTTATTTTACGTGCCATATATAATGTAAAAAACTAAAAAGTAAAAAATTTAAACGAAGAAAAAATGAAAACACAACTGGATCGGATCAAGCAAGCCAGCCCCCCCCACCGGGCCTCGCCCTTTGTTATGCATGGTCACCTTTAAACCGAAAATAACAACTTTAGCACTGATGCATTCTCAGGTGCATAAGGCAGGGCGAACCTGACCCACTTTTTGGGCGGTGCAGACATGGAAACACTTTTAAAAAAGAAAACCCCACCATTCTGGACAGGGGGGAAACAAGTACTTTGGGGAGGACAACCCCAGATTTTGGCAGAAAAGGGGGTTGCACTCGGTTTTACGTGGAGGAAACAAATGGGGGTAGTAGGCATAAAATGTGGGTCCCCACGCACAGCAGGGCAGCAACAAGGGCGGCAGCAGCAGTTTGGGGTGGGGGCCATTTCTGGATAGTCGGGGGTGTGGCTAGCGCGAAAAACTATTTTACTGTAGTATTTTGGATTGGATGCGCGAGATGGGTTTGAAAAGGGAAAGGGCGGAATGATCGAGGGCCCAAAAGCTTTCCCGGGACAAAACTTTTATAGGCAGGGCAAAAACTTTAACAATAATAAAAGGTTATAGTACACCTAGCCACATTCCCAGGCGTTAAATCAGAGCATATAAGTGCCCCACCTTAATTACCCCAGGCTGATGTGTTCTTGAGATTAATTATTCAGCAACCCCGGGAGATCAAAATGTATCCATATTCCCATAATAAAACACCAAAAGATAATATAATCAGAAATGCAACATCTCGCCCACAAACAAGTGTGTGTACTACTTTTTACATAAAAATTTCCCCCCTAGTAGATGCATATTAGTTGTGTGGTTACACAAGCTGCCTCCCACGCTTGATATCTTATGCTACATAAATAATGGTACTTACAAAAAAAAATGAGGCTGTATTGGCTTTTTTTGTTTTCATAAAAATAGCCCGTAGTACGGCTAGTAGCTTTTTTCTATCAACAAAAAAGTGAATAGGAAAAAAAACATCCCCGGCCAAACCAAACAATTTCCCACCCAACTATAAAAAAATTTTCAGTAACTAAAATTCTATACCACATAACGACAACCCGTCTGCAATACAGCAAGAACCAAAAAATCCCCAACTGGATTCATCAAACCAATATTCAACTAAAAAACACCGTTCCGGCTGCATGCTTAAAGTGGCCAATTTTTTAGCAAAAAAAAAAAAGGTTTCTAAAAACAGCTAATTCTCGATAAAAAAAATTTTGGCAAATTTCGTCCAAAACACCGCCAAAAATTTATACGGGCCCCAATTTATCCTCAAATTTTCGTGTGCAAACAGCTAACTGAAAAAATTTTAGAATCGCGGAAAATGAAATAAGAAAATCATGCATAAGCATGACGGTCAACTAGAAAATTTTCCCCTTACTATTAAAATGGGCATCTAGTAGAAAAACTAAACTTTTTTGGTGTTTTCTCAATTTTTTTGATAAGCAAATTTTTTTGATGGTTTTTTTTTTTGCCCCCTTTAATTTTCTTTTTTACAGATTGTCAACTCGGGGCAAAAAAACCGTTGTTACTCAAAAAGCAAATTTTAAAATTAAATATTTAAAAATTAACAACTTGTTAAATTTTTAGAAAAAAATTAATGGGGTTTGCACTATTTTAATGAAGAAACCTTTTTTTTTGTTTATTGATAAAAGGAAAGGGTGCTTGTATTTTTCATGAAGATGCATATCTGTTGTAACTTCAATTCGGCCTCTTAATCAGGCACCACGGATATATATCCCCAATATTTTGCATAGGAAGCAATAAATACATACATAAATATAAACCCGAATCGACGATTTGTGGTCTATCTATTTCTATTTGGGGCAACTTAAAAAATAATTACGGGAGAGAAAATCTACCTGGCTGATGGCAGGTCGTGCGAAAACAACGAAACGTCAGCTTGCACGGAAATCACCTCGCCGCGGGCAATCCAACAGGGGCGAGAAAAGGGGAAAGACCGACAAAAACCCTTTTCCTGCGCGCTAGCTTCCCCAAAATCCAAGGGCGTGGAAAGAGAAGGAAAAGGACCCCAAAAAGGAAAGAATCAAATTATTCCTTATATCGCTCCCCCCCCCCGCGCCCCTCGATTTTTTTAGGGGCTTTCGCCCTATCCAAGCAAGATCCACCTCGCCCCCCCGTTTCCCACCCCCCAAACAATTTAACTCCCCACGCTTGTCGTGCCCACATGGGCACCCCCCATCGCACGTCACCTGAAAAGATTGTGCATGCCCTTGCTGCATGCCTCCCTGGGCCTCACTAAAATTAAAAAGATTTCCAAGAGGAAAAACAGTACAGAATATGATTTTACTTCAAAAAAATAATAGTGGGGATACACCGTCCGCATAAAATACCGATAAAACACAAAATCATATTTTCTTGAGAGTTCACCCCCACAAAAAAATTTCTGGTGAGAGCCCATGAACCATATCATAAAAATAAATTTGCCCCGGTTTACCTTGGTGTTTTTAAAATATTTTTTTGGTATTTCAGGAGAGTTACCTTCACAAATAAATTTCATTAAGTTTGAAATTTTGTGAGTCCCCCTATAAATTAATTACATGAGTTCCAATAGTATATAGAAATATGTACTTATGAGGGGTACTTCATGAAAGAACAACCACATACTAAGAACACACCTTTGGCTGTTTTTCCACAATCTCTTAGCCCTGGGGAAATTGCGCCCGGGGCAAAAGGTACCTTTAGTCCCTTTTTTTGGAAAACCCAACCGGGGACTAAAAAGCCCCCCTCCCAACGACCAGTTTTCAGCATTGTGGGGGGGGGGGGGGGCGGGAGTTTTAGTAAACCGGGGTTAAAAAACTTTACCCTGGGTTTAAAAGGCACAAACCGGGCTATTTTAGGCTTTTGCTCCTGTTTTTTTATGGTCCTGGAACTAAACCCCCCCCTATTTGAATTTCCTTCCCCCTGCCCGGCCCCGAAGTCATTTATTCCTCTTATTCTTGTTTCTTCTTGTGTGTTCTTCTTTCCCTTTCGGCCTTGCTTCATTTGATCATTTATACCCCTCCATCGACTCTTTAAAGGGGTTACTATCTTAACCTCTCATTCTACCCCCCATAGATTTGGGTCTATATGGTTTTTCTTTAAGATTTTTCCTTTTTTGTCTTTTTAAGTTTCATTCACTTGCATTTTTTGAATTTTTTGAACAAGGCAAAAAAAAATAGTATCTAAAACATACATTTCTTTTCTGGGGTTTTTATATGTTCCACTTTAAAGATTAGTTTTGCTTATTTTTGAGAATATAGATTTTTGGATATATTAAATGATAAAATTTAGCGGATTGTTCTTGTTTTATAATATGTCACTTAAAAACCAAAAAAATTTAAATAATTTAATGAAAAGGTAGCTACAAATACTTTATTGTATACAGGACTTTGATTTTTTAGAGAAATGAAATTTTAGTTTTTTAATTTTCTTTTTTTAGAATAAAAGGAATTTATAATATCAGTTTAAAAAAAATGAGTAAGAGAGTAGATGACAACTGCATCGGGGACACCGCCTCTATGGGGGGGGTTCCAAAAGCGACAAAGGCCAGACCCCCTCTCTTACTGGGGCAAGTGTATGAAAAAAGACTGGAAAAGTACCAGGGGAAGCCGGGCCCCACAACGGGGGGATTTTTATAAGTTCCAGATCGCAATGGAGTTATATTTTTTGTACATTTGATGGTTATGGAAATTTGTCCCTATTTTTCCTGGATTTGATTAAAGTGTTTTTTTTATTTTATTTTGGGGGGAAAAGGCACGGGATGTCGTGGGGGTACTGGGGGAAGGTATTTACACACGTGCAAGGCTACGAAGGCAAATGGGGCAGTGAGCCAGCTCAAGAAGTCGTCGAGCTGAGCGCAATGATGATTTGTTTTTTAGTTGGGGATTGGTCGGAGATCATATCTATGAATGCTTTTTAGGTTTTCGTGTATAGTGTAGGGGTTTAGCATGCTATGTCGAGGTTTTCAAAACAACAATATTATTTGTATGACTGGGGAAATGACACAGATGGTGTTCCATCTCGATCAATTTTATTCTAATGCAGCCCTTTCTTTTGGGTATTTTATTTTTCATTTTTTTGACCAAAATGAAAATTTAATTATGTTTTGGGTAATAATGCAGACATGAAAACCGATTGGATGTGCAATGTAGACGCCGCCCCAAAGAGTTCATTGATGGGGCATGATTTTTTTAAAAGACGGCGAGGAAAATAACGGATGGAAATTTTTCATTTGTTGTCCATGACCTTGTGCAAGAATTTGAAGGAATTTTCTAGCCAAGGACTTTTCCACCCATTTTTTTAAGTCGGGTTTCATTAAAACTTATTTTTGGGACCAAGTTTGGGGAAAAAAAAAAAAACCGAATTTGGAAAAAACAAAGAAGAGAAATTTGGACCCACCATTTTTGCTCAATATGGTGACTTCAATGATAGAATGGTGGAAGCGAAAAAAGGGGAAAGGGGCAGGGGAAAACTCCTA
The DNA here is from genome assembly GCA_022036555.1 of Microstegium vimineum. NCBI lineage: Eukaryota > Viridiplantae > Streptophyta > Magnoliopsida > Poales > Poaceae > Microstegium > Microstegium vimineum. Next base: position 34,642,322 of record CM039129.1, on the reverse strand, counting down.
AATGATGTTTTGGGTGAAGTCATTCGAAATGCACAAAGAGATTGTAAAAGTGAAAAAGAGAAAGCAAAGTTGAAAAACTAAAGGACAAGAAACTCTATACCCGACGCGAATAGAGTTGTACAAAAGGAAGGAAAAAATTTTCATATCGACAAGGTTTGGGGAATTATCAAGATCCAAAAAAAATGCTTCCGAAACTAACGAATTGTCTGCCATACGTCGAAACAAAAAAGGTCGTGGCCCTTTTTGGGGTGAAAAAAAAAAATACTGCATGTCTTAATGACTGAATTTTACCATGGAAAAGGGTAAAAAAGAATTTGGTAATGCCCCCCTATGTAAAACGTCGCGGATAGAGAGGAGAGTGACCCACGATGTTTAGGGCGAAAAGCGCCCAGGGAAAAAAAATCTCTGCCAAATTTTTTTTGGTATGCTCCCAAATACCAGTCTGAAACGCGTTCAGAAACAAGGGCCTGCAAAGTTGTTGCGACCAAAAGAAACCCTAAGGCAGACAACATGTTGAACAACCCCACTGATGGGCCCAGTAAAACAATTGGCAGAGAATTCCCGGGGTTTTCAGAAGACGCAAAAACTTAAAGGTTTTGGGTTTTACACGGTATATGAAAACCTTTTGGGGAGCAGAGCAGTAGTCTAGCCTTGGCCTTACTCATTACTACAACCTTCCCCCTGGTTATGAATGAAGCGGAAGTTCATTTTATGTCGTTGTTGAAACCAAGGCCCGAACAAATGGGAATGAATCGATGTCTTTTTGGGCCCCTTTGTTGAGGGAACCCCGCTTTTTGGAGCAAACCAGTGTAAAGTGGGATAGTACAAAAATAGAACACTTTCAATCTACGAGCTTTTTGTACGAACAACAATGATTGGGTACCCTAAGTAATCTTTTCAGGGCGACAAAAGGATATAATCATGAACACACGTTTTGATGACCTTGACCATGTATTTCTAAAAAAAAAAAAATTTGAAAGGGCGGTACCTTTTGGCCCCCGTCGTTTTCTTCCTAAAATCACCCAACCGAAAGAAAGGCAAGCATTGTAAAGAAAAAGTGAAACAACCCAAACATTGCACCAAACTGGGGAGGATGACTTGATATGGTCAAGGGTTTTGCAAATATCTTTTGAAAGGGGAAGGGGGGGCCCTACCAGTTTCCAAAGATGCTTTTTGGAGCCACCCGTGGAAAAAAGTCCTATTTTTGGGAGTACCTTTTGGCATGTCCTAAAGGTCCGCCACGCGATCGAGGATGCACTTCACAAAGAATGTTTGTGTGAACCTGCTAGGATTCTGGGTGTGTATGGAAAAGCCAAAGATACACTTTAAGCACGACAGGGTTGGGGACATGAAGACGGACAACCTCATAAAGAAGACAGAAGATGGACCCATATTTAAAAACTGCTACTAACCTTAGCAAAGAAGAAAGGAAAGCATTTTCAATGTCTAAGCAGCATCAAGGGCCCATCGGATTTTCCCCCCAATAAAAGAAAATAATAAAAGTGTAGAGAAGAAATTCCTAAAATTTAAATCTATGAGCAGTCTTAGAGCAACTGCTTCCGGTTGGGTTAAAGGAATTTCCCCCCACATTTACTCTAGCCCTTGTAAGCTATGTGCATTCCTAATGCAATTTTTTCCGAAGGGAATCGATCCAATGGAAATAGCTGCTCTACAGAATGATGTGGTTCGTGTTGTCATTTGAGTTGGTTTTCCTACCTTTTTAATATCGGGACACCCCTTTTTCACCTGGTCAAAGGGGATTATTTTTCCCCGTCCTGTGTTCCTACACAACATGTTCCCCCTTTTAAAGGTTCTGGATCCCAAAAAAAAATGTTCACAACGTGCTCGCCCCGAAGGGAAACATCTCAAGGCACGGGTAGAGGGGGTCATTTAGTTTTTGGGTTACTATATTCCCCACCTTTACCCATTGGTGTTCCGAATCAAGACCGAGGGGGACTTAGTGGAAAAGGAACAAGGGAAGAAAAATATTTCGGTCGGGGGTTTATTTTACAAAGCACATACACATTTTTTTCAAAAAATCCTCCGGGTGGGGCCCTATGTCGGGTACACAAGAATTTCCCACGATCCCGTTTTCAGGGGGAAAAATGAAGCTTGGGTATGCGGAAACTGAAAAACTTTCGGCATGGTTTTCAAAAAAATGTGTTGGGGATGATGAATTTATGACCCAAATGATTTGTTGGTAGACAACCATGGGCACTCCTCACATACAAAGCCCACGAGATAAAGGAAATAATTTTAATGGTAGCCAAAATAAAAGGAGCACCCAAACCAAAACAGTGGTGCTGCATAGATGCCTTTTACCAAAAGGAAAAAAGGCAAACATATTATGGGGCCCCTAGTTGGTTTTTGGGACTATACATGCTCTAATTTTAATTCCCCTTTTTAATGCCAAAGGTGAAGATGACCCAAACCCCGGGGAACAATTGACAAGGTTATGGGGGAAAAAAGGACCCACACTAGGGTACAAAACGAACCCTTTCTTGTGATTTAATCAGGTGTTTATGTAAAAGAATTCTACAAAAACCCGAAAGGAAAAAAAAGATGACAAACAAACATCATGACTCAAGCGGACATAGTTCTTTCAGGAAAAAGAAAAAATTTTGGAATTGGAAAAACTCAACTCAGAACTTTACGAAAGGGTGACCGAATTTCGCCATTCGTGTGAACCCAAAACCCAAGCTCCTTTTAAATGTCGAGGGCACTCCATGATTTCGGCATCAGACCCAAGGACATTGTCAAGAAAAGATCACTGTGTGCCCCCTTGATGTAGCTCCCTTTGCAGTATGCGATAAATGAATGGTATTGGTCATTTTTTGGGCAAATAAAAAAAGATCACATTTGTATTGGTCCTTTTGCATTTAGTGCTAATTAATTTTTCTAAACTTCTTTTTTGTCATCAGTGACTAATGAAGATCTACTTTTTTATTTAAAAAGTTTTGTTCTAAAAGAATGATCTTGAGAGTTTTTAAAACCTTTGATTCAAAAGTTTTTAATATAGGGTCATTTTGGTTCATAAAAATTTTCTAATTAAGGGGAAATTATTTGTCGCATAATTGACAATGAATGGGAAACACAAAAATTTTTAAAGTTTTAAAAAAATGCAAAACTAATTTCCCCGTTAGTAACCAACATTTTTAAATTTAACAATAACTTTTGCATTTAAACCCAAAATTTAAGGTTAGATAATTTATATTTGAATTATAAAAAAGGGAAAGATTCATGTTAAACATTTTTCTAGGTATAAAAAGAAAAGGGAAAGTAATTGGTTTTTTTTAAAAATTTTTTGGATGTATTTTAATTTTTTATGCAATTAACAAGAACTAGAAAACTTTTTAGTAAATTAAACATATACAATACCAAAACTATACAAATCCCCCCTGGGAAAATTTGTTTGGCGCCCAAACACACCTTTAGCCCCCGGGTTTGGGAAAACAAAAAGGGCTAAAGGGTGGGTTTCCATATAAGCTGTGGCCAAACTTCCCCTTCCCCCGTCGCTTTAGATTTTTTAATTTTATCTTGGGAAAATTTGGAAAGATGTCCTTTCATTATTTTATTGTTGATATTGACTTGCTCTGTACTTCCCAAAAAGATTCCAAGACCGGACTGATATTATGGTGCATCTAAGGGATGAGCACTTAGGATTTGAAGATAGTTTTCTCTTTTTTTCATCATCTCTTTTCGCTTGTTCTCAATTTCAATTTTCCCTATCCATTAATGCATGAAAATTCATACTCAACATCATTTTGTATTTCAAACTTAATTCAGTCCTTTCAGAAAACATTTTGTTCTTGGCATCACTATCCACCTCTTTGGGGGATAACGGGACAACTATGAACCCATCCCCAATCATATATACATTGGCCTTTTTTCAAATTGAGAAAACCCCCGCTTTTGATCTCCCCGAGTAGGGGAAATGGAAGATCGGAAAGTAGTCTTGAATTCTTTCCCAAAAAATTGATTTAAATTTGTTCCCAAATTTGCTTCCCCCAGCAAAACAGTTCCTTTTAAGCTGACCGGAAGCATACAAAACCTTCTAAGGGTTTACACTGGGCTATGTTTTTAATTGTCGCTCGTAGTTCTAGGCCAGCCTGCTTTATGGATACTTGCATGAGCAAAACGGGGGAAAAGTCCTTCAAAATTCCCATGTTTTTTTCATGGTGGGGCTTGATGCTGGTTGTTCAAAAAAATTTTGAACAAAACTTGCAAAAACGAGTCTGTGTAAGACTTCTCTAAATGAAGGGTTGACTTGGGGGATTGGATTGGGAAAATCCTTCCCGCATCTTGTGAACACTTTCCGGGAGTAAAACCACTGTTTGGAAACAACACATTAGAATTTTGGGATTCAGGTTCCTTTAAAAGCAGCTTCATTGAGTAAGGATAGAAGGAATCCAAAAAAAACTAAACATGGTGATAACAATTCTTTTTAAGCAAGGCATAAATCAAATTTAACTCCATTTTCAACTCTTTTAATGGTACCCCCCTTTAAAAAAGTGAATAGGGGGAAAAAGGGAGCTTGCATTTTTCAATTTAACTAACTTCCTCATAAACTTTTTTTTATTCCAAAAAAACTCTTGTGCCAAAGATGAATCAACAACTTTAAATTTTTCCCCTTTAGGGCAAGAAAATAAGACCAAATGTTACTTTTTATTTTTTAACCAATCCCAAGATTTGCAAATAGGGGGGTTTTTTTGGGGAAAAAAAAAAAATAAGGGGGTGTACTATTATCCCAAAATTTTTTCCATAGTCTTATCTCCCAACAAAAAGAGATTTTAATAAAAGTAGATTGCACTTGGAAAATAGATAGAAGGGAAAAGGAATAAAAAAACCCAAATATTTATTTTATTAAACCTTAAGCCTATAAAAATAATGAAATTGTGGGAAAAACCTCACAAGATCATGCACTCATTAAAAGATGAACCAAAATAAGATTAAGACAAATCAACCAAACATTAAAGGTTTTACAAGACCCAAAAACGCTTCACTACTAACTTTTTATTACAAGGGAATAATTTGTTTTACAGTCATAAAGGATTCCCCATAAACATGCTACTAATTTTGACTGCCTCCAGTTCAGTGCGATTCTTTTATGGGAAAGGGTTAAATAGGTCCTTCCTGTTGGCAAGAAAAACTTTCTCTTGGTTGGGTCTTTGGGGATGGACTGCTCCCCGGAATTCCATTGGGGGTTTTTTAACTGAGATCTGGGGGGTTTATTTATTTGACCGATCCGTTTCTAGCTCGCTTGATCCTTTGGGTTTGGGAACTCGTAAAGTGATTGCCATCCCTCTATGCATACCCCGCCAAAAAAGATTTAACTTTAGGAATTCCTCTCTTTACCCCGGTCTATCTGACTAGGATCCTGAATGCTGGGCAAAGTAGTTGAACTAAAGGGGGGTTGTTCTCTGTGTGATCATTAGATAGCCTTTTCTTTTTATCTTGGCTTCTAGTTCAAATATCTGAATTCCCCTTTGAGGGTTGTTTTTAAGACAAAAACTCCCATATGCTTACAACACTGCATTTATTCTGAACTTCATGCTTATGTTACAAATTTTAAAGCGGTAGCCTATTTCCCTTTTTAAAGGTTGTATCCCCCCATATTCAACCTTTCTTTGACGGTGTTGTTGATGTACCCAAAAGCTGGGCAAATTGATCACCCCCTTTTCAAGCGGGGAACCATCCCATTCCCAAGGGTAAATATAAATTGAGAGCTTCAAAACAATAAAATTTGTTGCAAAGCCACACCTCTTTTATTAAGTCTAACCTTTGGGCATATATGGGGTTTTCGTCATTTCTCCAATTTGGGACTGAATATTTGGGGGTTTTTTTGGCAAAGGGATTACTTTTGTTCCTTTACCAAATTGGTAGAGATGAAGAAGTGGCTCAGGGTAAAAAGAACCCTAATTTTTCTGACCTACCAATCAAACCAAACACGACCCTTTTTTGTCTAGGAAATTTTAACATATCCACTGGTCAAATTTTCCCTTGTATAGTTTCCCCTTTATTTTTTTCCTTTCCCTGCCCCATGGGACCTTGGACATTGATTTCCGGGGGTAAGTTTGTTTTGAGTTGTTTTTTAGGTACTTGTTTGCAGGGATAGCTTTTCTTATAGCCCCAAAACAAAAATGTTATAGCTTTCTCTGGGCTAGTGGATCTCGGTAAGATCCCTATAAAAGCAAGAAAAAAAATTAGAATTGGAAGTTTTTTACAATAGAAAGGGGTAAGTGAGCATAATTTTAAAAAATTTTCAAAGGTTAAGAGAAAACAAGAATAGACAAAAGGGTTGAAATTGCTAAAACGACCGTTCTATCTAGGTTCGTCCCAACAGTCCAAATTTTATACCAATTATCACAATTTTAAAAACAAAAACCCGATATACCCCAATTTTGAGCCCCGGAAATCAAACTCCATATAGCCACAGAAAAAAGGAATTCAAAAGACAATACTTAAATACATAATATAAGGGGAAAAAAAAACCTTAAAAGAGAAAAAAACAAAAGACACTGTCTTCCAAAGACCCCCCTCCAAGGGACCAACGATGGTTTTATCACAACCTAACTGCTCGAAAAATCTTGCAATTGGTACCCATGGGATTTTTTTTTAAAAATTTTAAAATAAAAAGATAAATACTTGTATCAACAAATATATATGGGGTTCTGGGTCAAAAGGTTGACAGGTTTAAGCGGTACATTTTTAATTTATAACAAAATTTTCAAGTGAAATCAAAAAGGTATGCTTAAACGCCCAAAATTTAAAAATGATTTATAAACAAGAAGAATAACATAATATCATAATAAAGTGTTCGTAATAATAACAACAAATAAACAAATTCGTGATTTTTTCCCGGGCTATGACGTGGCAAGATTATAATAGTTTTACACTCTGCAGAGGTCTACATCTTTACCCCCAAGTCATGATCCCCCTATGCCACACCTCTACCAAGGAATGGAGCAGGTACACTAAAAAACCCTCACAGGTTCCCCTGGGAGGGAACAACTCTATACTTTCCTCAATGGGTTTGTGCTCCCCCCTTTCGAGGACTAAAGGGGGACCCCTTTGCGCCCTTTTTGGGGAAGTTGCCACAAACCATAAGTCTAATATAACAACCAGAGCCCCTATATTGTGGTTGTATGTATGTCCCCGTTTTGTGACAGATAGGATCCCAAATCCCTTTTCTAAAAAGTCAATTTTACTTTAAAGTTCATATGTTATTAATCAAAATTCAAAAAATGCTTTATTAAAAAAGGGGCACTAGCAAACTACCAAAGCAAAGAAAACCCCAAAGGATTCCCAAGGTTTAAGGGAACAATTTTAAGTCGTATGGTAACAAAATTAGAAATGCATTGATTTTATTCAAAAAAACTGATTTGGACACAAGGAAGATCCCCTATAATATTGCCTTTTAAAACTTTGATCCCTTGCTCAACCTTCTCATTTAAGACACTTCTTTATCCCAACCAAAACCCCCCGATTGGCCAAAAAAAAACCCACAAAGATTCATTAAAAGATACAAAAAGGTAAATTAAAAAAACACCAAAAAATGAAAAAGATTTAAAAAAAAAATCACCTCTCTCGATCACATAGTCGGAAGAAAACAAACGAGCTCATTTGAAAGATCATCTACCAAAGGTTTTCTTTTTTAAAAAAAACTAGAGCTTTGTTAGTTTTTTCTAATAAAAAAATGTATACAGTTTTCAACAAATAATTTCTTAGATTGGTCAAAATTGTTTTTTTTATTTCGAAAAACGAGAATTAAACTACCGATATTTTTTGTATAAAAAAAGTTGCATAGTTATAATCAAGTTGGAGTTAAACCCTAAAATACAGACTATTAACAGGATTAAAATCACTAATGAAAAGTTTATGCCCAAGAAACCAACGAACTTGAAAGGGGCGAATAATTAAAAGGGTAATTTCGAAAAAACAAGATTTAGGGGTAAATTTAATTTTAAAAATATTAAAAAAATATTTATTTTCAATTCTAAACAATTTGATTTTGGTTTTAAATGTAGATAAAAACTCTCAATCTAACGCAATTTGAATGGAAAAAATCGGATTTTAAACGAATTTTAGAAGCATTGAAAACTGTGGGAGATCTGTAATATAATTTTTATTTATTTGAAATAAAACGAAACAAGGAAAACGTGTTTTAGAAGAGAAAACGAAAGAAGGAAGGGCCCTTTAGGACTGTTTTGTGTGTGCGGGGGTGCCCGGGTTTTGGGGCTGTGGGGGGTTGGGGGGTGACGGTGGGCCCGGGAGGGGGGGCCCGGGCTGGTCCCCAAAACCCCTGGGGACGGTTAAAGGGGTATGCCCCTCAAAAATTTGGCCCCCAGGTTTCGGGAGGGTAGAATAGATCCAGGGGAGGGAGAGGAGTTTGGGCCGGGCCCGAACAGGGGGGGGGCCCGGGGGAGGCCATGGCCGGACGAGCTTTCGCCGGGGGATATGATGCAGCATTTGGGATTAGCCCCGAACGGATACACGGGAGGGAGAAGGTGATGGCGGGCACTTAGGTGTATCGGTTTTACCTGATTTTGGGGACGGCGGCGGTGCCCGCGATTGAGCGGGTGGGAGTCCGGGGTCCGTCGCGGAGGAACAAGGCGAGGGAAGAAACCCCAGAGGCCCGGGGCCCCCTTACCCCTTTATACGACGTCGACAAAGGGCTCAGAGATGGTGAGGAGCACGGGAGCGGGAGAACAGAGAGGGCCGGCGGCGCTAGGGTTCGGCGGGCTCTGGGAGCCCTATGGTGCCCGGGGAAAGGGGGAAAAGGGCGGAGGGGACGGTCTCGGCTACTTTTAGCCCAGGCACGGCCGCAGAGGAAGGACAATCACGAGCGCCAATGCGCTACGGCAGAAAGGAAAGCGCTATGCCGAAAAGGAAGGGAGGGGGAGGAAAAGAACGACGGGGGCGCTGAACATGGGGCCCCCGGGGGTCAGCCAAAGGGGGAGGGGAAAAGGGACGCGCGGCGCGTCCGCTCGGGGAGGCTGCTGCTGGGCCGCGCGGCCCAAGGAAAGCTGGAGGGAAAAGAGGGCCCAGGAGGGGGGGGAGAGCGGGCCCGTAGCTTCGGGGCCAGGGGGGCTGGCAAGGTGGGTTGGATGCGGTGAAGAAGGGGGGGGGGCTGGGCTAGGGGGGAAAACCCTTTGGGCCCGAAAGAGGGGGAGGGGGAAGGGGGAGGGGGTTTTTTTTTTTTTCTTTTTTTTTATTTTTTTTTTTGCTCCAAATCCCTTTTTTAAAGAATTTCCAAAACCCATTGAAATTTAATTTGTTTTTAAACCACTCAAAACAAAAAACCCCAAAGAAAGGCATGAATGCTCAAACATGTATTTAACCTAGGGTTTCTTTTAAATTTATTAAAAAGTTTTATTTTTTTATTTTTATGAGCACAAAATTCACAAATAACTCATTTATTATATTTTTGAAAGAAAATTTTGGGGGGTTCACACACATAAGTGTCTCCCCCAGGTGCCCCATAAGTCCTAAAACCTTTTTCTATTATAGTTAAAAAAAAAAAACGACCCAATGACATGGAAGGCTTTTTATTTAATGATCAACGATGCACCCAAATTAAAAGATGACGAACCCAAACAAGTAGATGACGGAAATAGTATTTGCGTAAGATTTTGAGCAAGAAAAATCGCGCAATCAATGTTGTGAGGTATATTATGTTACACTCTTTGTAAATGAAAATCAAAATAAATTTAAATAAGTTTTTGTGTGTTTAAAACATAGTCGCTGCATCAACAGCCATACGGGGAAAAGTAAAAATGAAAGGCCGGAAAAAACCATTGGAGGGGGTTCATTTCACGGAAAATTTGATAGGAAACAGGGGGAATACTTGGACCCAAATGCACTAAATTTGCCCAAACCCTGTGGTTTTCCTTTTAAGGGGTAGGATTCCACAGTGCTCATGAATGGCGGGGAAAAGGGGGACAACTAAATTAGTTTGTCTTGTTGTGAAAAGGGAAAAATTTGCAAGCTCCTTCAAAATTTTTCGCCGATACAGAAAGAAGCTTTTAAGGGGGAGTTAGGGGAAAGCTATGAAGAAAATGCAACTATTTCAGGCTGGAAGAAAATTTATACTGATTTTTCAAAAGAAGATCTAGATTTCACAATAAGGCCTATCAAGTTGAGACCGTTTTGGGATGATTTGTAGCTTTCAAAACATCCCAAGAGGGGACAAAAACAGCGATAAGAACCAAAAGAAGCCCGAGAAAACAAACCCCCATCATTGAGACAGGTGGTAAATTTTTCCATTCCTAAGTGAAAAAATCAAGAGGACCTTCACTAGGGGAAAACCCAACCCGAACAGGGAAGTGGTCTGACCCGGGGAAATGTGTTTTTTTGGGCAGGGGGGGGCCCCTTTACCTCAGGGGGAGATTAACGTATACCGAAAAAACTATAGAAAAACATGGAAACTGTTTGTGCCCAACTTGAGGGAAAAGGGGTAGGTCACCTAGAGATGGGATGAGCTGACATTTGCCCCGGGGACTTGGGAACCGGTGGGCGAACGAGAGGTCTGGCGCGTGCCGTGGAAAAAAGCCCTTCCCCCAAGACAAAAATAAATAGAAGGCCCGGGAAAAAAGAAAGAGGAGGAAGCATAAATTAGCATGTCACAAATGCTTATGAAGCCCCCGAAGCAACTATTAACAAAAAAACAAGAAGAGAAAATTTAACGAGTTGAGCGAGGAAATAAAAGGGAAGTGAAGTTTGAATGAGCCAAAAGGGGAAGTACACAGTACCGGAAGTCAACATCACCCTCAGCTCATTTGAAAAGCAGTTGTCTTCCCCGAAAGGCCCAACCTGGTGGGTGACGCAAAACTACGTTTTTCCCTGGATGAATCACAGAACCAATACACCCTGTGGTTGCACATTTAAAAAGGGGCTACCCCCAAACATGGTGGTAAGGTATTTATTCCCCCTTGACCCACGAAGACACCAATATGCATGGGGTCAAAAATACATGGAAAATCGGTCTCGGTGGGTGATTTCAAAAAAGGGCTCGCGATGTTTTAAATTGACATTGAAAGGGGGTGATTTGGGGGACGACTTTATGCAAGCGGAGAAGACATTTATTTGGGCCAAGCGTAATCATTTTTCCTGGGGCATCACCCCAATTTTTCCGTCGCCCGCCCCCCTCCTCCTCATCTAGGGGTGAATGAAAGTGAAATCCCAGCTTTTTTCACTAACTTTTTTATTGGCTTAAAGCGATATTTTTTCACACTCGTTGTTTTTTACCAGGCCCACCCAGAGACCTTCAAACCCTTTACACCTTTGGTTTAGTGTTGCAAGGGGTGATGATGGTGAAATGCACGACATGGGTTCTCCCCCAAAATCCAAAGGGGGTTCCCCTCCCAAACCCCCCATCGCCTCCCCCATGTTCTCCAAGCGAAAAAGGCCCCATCGCCTCCCGCGTCTCCAATGCCAACCCGGGCCCCCTCGCCTCCAGACGGGCTCCCGCCTCCCCCTCGCCAAAAAGAGGAAAACCCCCCAAAAGCAAAGTTTGTCGCCCCCCCACCCCAACAAAAAGGCAAATACAAGGAAAATTTGATTCCCCAAAAACTTCCTTTTGAAAGACTGAAAAAAAAATAGACGCTCAGTAAAGGCCCTGTGCAAACAATTTTAAGAAAATGGAAACGCCCGTAAAGAAAGAAAGAAACTAAACCCTTCTTCTTACATCAATCCTCTAACAAAGGTTGAAGCAAAGAAGAAAAAGTACATAGCCCAAAGAGATCTCCAAATTTCAGCTTGACCCCACTCTCGAAAAAAGGGAATTAAAGAGAAAACAGAAAATAAGGGTTTTCAAGCCCGGGGGAAAAATCGAAACAAACAGGCCCCCCCCTAGTTGTTGGGGAAAGAATATGGTTTCAAAAATGACGTGTAGAAGACTACAGTGGCCCCAAAGGGCAATATGATGGTTAAAAAAGTTCTTGTCAAAGTGGTTAACACGAATCTTTTTATGGGAAAAGCCTCATCGCAAACCACTGTAGGATGAGATCAAAAATTATGTAGTGGGAAGTCTGCAAAACCCATCGCCCCCAGGGGAAAGGGAAACCCAAAGCGCAGGTAAAATGTGGGACATGGAGGTATGTACAAAAAAAAAATGCGACGATTGCGTAGAATTAGACAAGAACAATTACTTCCGGGGGGATGACCATATTTTTCCATAGGAATAGCCCTAATGGGGCGCTCAAAACAAAACTCCATCAATGTATTTTTGTAATTTATCATTTTTTATAATTTGACTAAGCCCATATGTATATGTATAGTAACTAAATTTCCCAAAAAAAAATTTTACAGATTTTGTGGCAAACCTCAAACGTAAAAAAGAATGGAGAGGTTTCATTGATCCCTCAATCATATTCTGGATCGAAACCCCCGTGAAAAGGGTACCTCAAAGGGGAAAGGGAAACTTCGGAGTTTTGGTAAACCCAAAAGACCAAATTAAAACTCTTCCCCCTTTAACTTTGGGGGAGTGTTGTTTCGTTTGCCAATTTTCTTCTTATTATCAATTGAAAAAAAAATTATTTTGACTATAAAAAAAAAGAGTTTTCACTAAACTCATAGTCTTGATAGACCAAAGTAATTTGATAACTTTGACCTTAAAAACCCGGGGAGTTTTACCAAAATGATAGAATTAAAAAGGGAACTTGACTTTAAATATGTTTTGCTCTTTAAAACATAAAGAAAAACAATGAATTTTTGGTAGGGTTTGGGGTTTGGTTGCCCAAAAACCTCCAAAAATAAAAGGGGGCCCTACAGGGGCTCGTCCAAAAGAAGTTTTTTAAAGCTCTAAAAATCTTTTACCTTCATGCTTTAAAAATTATGAAGAAAAAGAAAACTTTTCATTTAATGGGTTCTAAAGGGCATCCGGGGAAAAAATTTTGGGATACTACGTTTGCGAGTTCCTCAGTGTATGCAAGAAGAACTCTTAATGAGAAACTAAAAAGTGAATGTATATAAAACATCCTTTTTATTATTTTTCATTAAAAAACTTTTAATTAAAAACTTGTTTCTTTTTTACTGCAAATTGAAGGGCTGAATGGTTAAGCGACAAGTGATGGATAACGTCCCGCCTCAAGCCAAATGGTTGAATTCAAGAGACACTTGCGGATTTTTTTTGACAAAGTGGTCACCACTCAAGCCAAATCAAGACGAATATTTGTAGATCTTTAAGGGGCGAAGGGGGTTGTGTCTTAAGTCAAGTAACAATGGATACTGATTTTAAATTTTATATCGTATATATATTATACTTATGTATATATATTAAGTTTAATAGTTTATTTGTTTTTTAATGCTTGAAACTAACTTATAAGTGGGTGAATACATGTATTAGCAGCGAATACATGTATTAGAAGCGAAGAATACACACATTTAATACCAAAATCTAATGGAAAACCAAAAAAAAATACAAAAATAAAAAAAGGGTCTTTACCCCCCTTGGTAATACCAAGAAATCCAAACCCCGGGGCTAAAGGGGCTGCCACGCGTGGCCCCCTGCTCACCTTGCGTACCCACCAACCGGGGCAAAGGTCAGCTTTAGCCCCGGGCCTGCAAACCGGGGCTAAAGGGGGACATTTAGTCCTGAATCCTTAGCCCCGTTCAGGCACCGGGGCTAAAGGCCCTTGCAGACCGGGATAAAATCGGTTTATATATGCCACCACCAAAAATATGTCCAGACCGCACAAAAGATGCTATTTCAGAGTCAAAACAGTCATAAAAATTACCTAAAAAGGAGCATGTCCAACCAAATTCCAAATACAGACATATGATCCAAACTCCCCAAACAATACACGTAAAATAAATTCCAATACTTACATATTTACAATATGATTCCCAATCCCAAAATATTCCGATCACTCATGGGGCCCCCCTCGGCGTCCGTCATCGCTCTCTGGCAACGTCATCGCCCGCCCTTGCAACCTCGCTCCACACGCAACCGTCATCCTAACATCTGCCACTCAACTATGTTGCACATTGTGGCTTACCATGTCCCCATTTTGGTTCTAATTGCCTTAGGTTAACCACCCTAATGGCCTTTTTTGTCAAATGGTGCTTATTATAGTGTGATGTTTGGATGGGTCACATTTTTGCTTATACTCATATAAGTAATGAAATTCCATTTTTTCGCAATGAAGCTATTAACTGATGATTAATACACATTAATTCTCTATGAAGTTGGAGCTACTACTCCTTTTTGCTTGCCGCCACATACCCTTGAAAATGATGCTTTCTTAGGGGTCGAGTGCTTGAACTATAGGGAGTCGAGTAATGGTTTGAAGGTTGCTTTATTTAAATCTTAGATACTGCACTTTTGATTTGCAAATCTCTGTTAGTGCAATATCATTTCTGTTTGTGTTAAGTTTCAACAATTCAGTTCGTTGACGTAAAAATGAATTAAGGATGTAGCTCTTTTCTTAAGATCTCTATGTTTCAATTTTCAGCCTGTTGATATTCAACTCATATATCCCTTGAAGCTTCTATATTTTATATAGTATCTGTAACCTGAAATTCAAATTGATCTGTGCAATATTTCCTCAAGTCCCAAGCATGCATTAATTATTTTCTTGCTATTATCACGCTAGTAGCTTCAAAAAGATGGTCATTCAGTAACCCCACGAATTTATTTGCTTTTTTAGTTGATATTATGAGACTAAACTTCCAACCCGCTCGCACTCGTGCAACGTCATCGCCCGCCTGCACCCTCGATCCACATGTGCCCGTCAACATCCGCCACTGAGCTATGTTTTTCACATGCATGGATCCGATGGTTCCCGGAGTTTGGGCTGGAGGCAATAAAATACCTACATCAAGATCAAACGAGTTGATCATACCCGCTTGGAACCAAGGTTGTATTTTAAGAATTCAACTAAATAATACATGTTCGTAGCCTCGCACTAGAGTCACACTAGCTTTTTAAAATTAAACTAACCGTTATCTGACGCAGATGCATGAGCTAAAGACTTTGTATCAATGTTGATACGTGGATCCAGTCTTCGTATCATAATTTGGGTTTGAGTAGAACATAATCGTGCGAGCTCCGAGTGGAGCATAATTCGTATTAGACGTGACGCGTGAGCAGAGATCGAGGTTTAGTATCACAGGGTAGATGGTGACTTTATATTATTTTAGTGTAGATAAAATTTAGTTAAATAAGTCTCACGATCACATAATCACATTGACTTTGGTCTTGAAGGCATCACAACAATTGATGCAAAACGACCGTGACCTTTTTCTCCCAAACATATGGGTGGCAATCTAGTCTCAGTATTGATGATGGACATTACAATGTCAAGCTTTTTCTCTTTATCTTTGTGTTTATATAGAACTTGAAAATGAATTTACTTTTATTATATCATCTCAATGTAATAAATGTGAATTAAAAAATTATTCCTTTATTATAAAAAAAATCATGTGTTTCTACATGGTTTGTGCAACTTTCTTTTGCATATTCCACTACTTAAGGTTTACTTAAGTAACTTCATTTTTATATATATCATAATATTTATCTTATCAGTTAGGTCTTTGTCACACCCCTAAAGGTCTGATTTTGGGTTGTGAATATAATCTACCAAATAGAATAAAATTATCTAATAATTTTTCCACAATCCCCCTAAATTTAGTTAGTTTGTTACCAATTTTATTAAAGAAAATAACTTTTATATTTTTTCTAAAATAATTTTATTGGTGGTATTGCCTTTATGTTAGCTGCATTATTTTATATATGTAAGCCTTGATAAATTTTGTTCTATTTAAAAAAAACAACTCTTCAAAATTTTGTTTGAAAACAAGTTTCCAATCTGAGTTTAAGTCTAATTTTCAAAAGTATTTAGAAATATATTAAAAATATTATTATGCATATTTGTTTGATGAGAAAGTTAGAATTCTAAAAATAGCCTTTAAGAAACAAGTTTAATGAAAATTTCAATAGCAGGTTTTGACAATGTTTGAAAAACATATTATTTCAAAAAACAACTTCCATATATTTTGAAGCAATCTCTTAATATACTGGTTTTAGTAATCTTTATATATCTTACAGTGGTTCTAAAGCAGCCACAAGGCAACAATCTGTGTGGATACTACGTTTGTGAGTTCCTCACGGTGTATGCAAGAAGAACTCCTATAAGAAACTAAAAGTATGTAATATGTATATATAATAAATCCATTTTATTTATTTGTTGCTATTACATAAATCTTATGTATATTAACACTTGTTTCTTTATAATGCAAATTGAAGGATATATGTTGAAGCAACAAGTGTTGGATAACGTCCGCCTCAATGGAATTCAAAAGACACTTGTAGGATTTCTTAATGATAAAGTGCTCAAGGCCGATGACGAGTTCTATTTCAATCTAGACGAACAATTGAAGCCAAATCAAGACGAACATTTGTATGACATTAATTAAGTGGCGAACGATTGTATCCTAAGACAATGATGAATGGATAATGCATGATGTAAATTTTATGTGCATATATATATATATGTATATATATTATACTTATGTATATATAGCTCCATAATATATTTAATATAGAGTTTCATAGTTTATTTGTGTGTTTAATGCTTGAAACTGAATTATAAGTGCGTGAATACAGTATTAGCAGCGAAGAATGCACATTTGAATACCTAATCTAATTGTAAAACCAAAATAAGTAATACCAAAATCAGTAAAAAAAAAGGACCTTTAGTCCCGGTTGGTAATACCAACAAGAACTAAAAGCTCCAGCGTCGTGGTCCCTCCTGGCAAACTTTTTAGTCCCGGTTGTTATTACAAACCGGGGCTAAAGGTCTGGCTTTAGTCTCGGGCCTACAAACCGGGACTAAAGGTGGGGCATTTCGTCCTGAATCCTTTGTCCCGGTTCTGGCACCGGGACTAAAGACCCCTTTTTACCTGGGGTTAAAAGCCCCTCGTGTAGCAATCAATAAAACCAGACATATCGAGAAAAACATTCTAGGTAGTGCTTGATACCGTAGATAATTATATGGTCTATTTGGAAGAGTAGTCACAAAAAAACATGATATCATCATAATTGAAAAGTTGATAATATATATATAATCAAAATAGAAAAGTTGATAACAATACATTATAATGATACAATGAATATTCCCTCGATGAAGCAAACGCGAGAGAAAATGAAAATTACATGCACAGTCGTAGAATGTAGATGGGCATGTATTGCATTATATTCCTCTCTCTTCCATTTATACATGCATGGAGAGAGGAGATCAAGCAATACACGTCTTATTTTAGTGCCATGATATGAATGTAAAATAACTGAAAAGTAAGATAATATAACTGAAGATATCATGAGCCGGTCACCATACATGCACCGGTCTCAGCTCCTTGCATGCATGCACCGGTCACCTTTAAATCTCTGCAAATAACAATCATGAGCGACTGATACATTCTCAGGTGCAGTAAGGTAGGACGTATCCTAATCCACAGTTGGCGGTGCAGACATGCAAACACTTCTTAGAAAAGACACCGACGCATTCCTGGATAGCTGGGGAACAAGTACTTCCGGGCAGGACAACGCAGATTTTGGCAGCAAAGAGGTCGCACTCGGTTTTACAGTGGACGGAACATACAGGGTAGTAGGCAGTCACAGGTGAGGTCCCCATGCACAGCAGGGCCAACAGGACAAGGGCGACAACATCAGTTGTGGTGGTGGCCATCTTCAGGAGAGATCGATCGATGTGGCTAGCGCTTATAAGCTATTTTACTGTAGTATCTTGGAATTGGATGCGTGAGATGACGATGGATGATGGATCGGGAGCTGGAATGATCGAGGTGCCCATAAGCTTTGCTAGGACAAAGCTATTTATAGGTAGCGCAAAAACCTTTAACAATATATATATTGGTTATAGTACACTCTGGCCACATTACCAGGACCGTTGAGTCAACATGCATGAGTATGTGCTCCCACCTTAATTAGTCCAAGGCATGATCTGTTCTTGAGATTAATTATTCATGCAATGCCTAGGAGATCAAAATGTATGCATATTACCATACATATACACACCATACATATATATATAATCATGAAAAGCATACATGCATCATGTCCACAAACAAGTATCACTACTACAGAATCGGCAATCACTGCCGGTTTTGTTTGAACCGGCAGTGATGCCTTTCAGTGTCGGTTCCACCCACGAACCGGCAGTGAAGGTCCTCATCACTGTCGGTTCGTGCTGGAAAAATCAGTGAAGCTTCTCTGGAAAAACCGAGTGTAAATTGATTGTTTGAGCCACTAAAGGAATTCAAATGAAAAAGTTGTGAACTACAAAGTTTCATAACTTTTCGAGATCTACAACTTTCATGTAGCAAGTTTTTTCATCCGAGGTCATTTACAAAATTTTGAATTTCAAATTTGACACATTCGAACGTATTTTTCGATGACAAGATGATTTCAAATGAAAAAGTTGTGAACTACAAAGTTTCATAACTTATCGAGATCTAAAACTTTCATGTAGAAAGTTTTTCCATCCAAGGTCGGTTACAAAAATCAAAAGAGTCAACTTACAGGTATATCAGTGCCGGTTCCAGCCACGAACCGGGCACTGAAGCTCATCGTCACTGCTGGTTCGTGGCTGGAACCGGCAGTGATATCATGGACACTTTCACTGTCGGTTCCAACCACGAACCGGCAGTGATGAGGAGCTTCACTGCCGGTTCGTGGCTGGAATCGACAGTGATATACTTGTAGAGTTATTTTTTTTTGATTTTTGTAAACTACCTCGGATGGAAAAACTTTGTACATGAAAGTTTTAGATCTCGAAAAGATATGAAACTTTTTAGTTCACAACGTTTACATTTGAAATCATCTTGTCATCGAAAAATACGTTTCAATGTGTCAAATTTGAAATTCAAAATTTTGTAAACGACCTCGGATGAAAATACTTTCTACATGAAAGTTGTAGATCTCGAAAAGTTATGAAACTTTGTAGTTCACAACGTTTTCATTTGAATTTGTTTAGTGGCTCAAATAATCAATTTACACTCGGTTTAGTATAGAATATGAGGAGTAGGAAAAAGAAAAATCAAATAAGAACCAAAAAAGAACTATGAAACAGAAAGAGCTTCCCTCAACTAAAAAGGGAAGCAAACACCCAACTCGCCCCGATGGCACAAAAACGCAGCTTGATCCAAAGGTTTTGTGAGAATGTCTGCAAGCTGGTTATGGGTCTCGACATGTCGGAGGTCAATGTCGCCCTTCTCGTAATGATCACGCAAAAAGTGAAAGCGGACCTCAATGTGCTTGGTCTTAGAGTGAAGCACGAGATTTTTAGCCACACTAATTGCACTTGTGCTATCGCAAAGCAGAGGCACCTTAGTAAGCACAAGACCCAAATCTTTTAAAGTGGCAATCATCCAAATCAACTGAGAGCAACAACTAGCCGCGACAACGTACTCAACTTCGCATGTCGACTGTACCACGCTAGACTATTTGCGAGAAGACCAAGACACCAAAGAAGACCCGAGAAATTGGCTAGTCCCAGAAGTGGACTTCTGATCAAGACGGCAACCCGCAAAGTCGGCATCAGAATAACCACAAAGCGCCAGAGAGCAAGAGGTGGAGAACCACAGACCAAATTCGGGAGTGAAGCGCAAGTACCTCATGATGCGTTTCACCGCCTGCTTGTGCGAAGTCCGTGGGACGCCTAAAAGCATGCACACAAGCAGACGGCGAACTGAATGTCCGGCCGAGTCGCTGTCAAGTACAGAAGTGACCCGAGCATGCTTCGGTACTCCGTCTGATCCACCGCCTCTCCTTCCTCGTCCGCATCCAAGGTAGTTGTAGTCGACATGGGCGTCGAGAGGGGCTTTGCCTCACCCATGTCAAACTTCTTCAAGATATCCTTCGTGTACTTGCCTTGGTCCACAAACGTCCCTTCCCGGGTTTGCTTGATTTGCAACCCGAGAAAGAAAGTCAACTCTCCCATCATGCTCATCTCAAACTCCCTGCTCATAAGATCTGCAAACTTAGCAACAAGAGCATGAGAAGAACCACCAAAGATGATATCATCCACATATATTTGGACAAGGAGAGTGTCTTTGCCTTGCTTGAGGAGAAACAACGTCTTATCTACCGATCCCATTTTAAAACCCTTAGCAAGCAAAAAGGTTTTTAGCCTATCATACCATGCTCTAGGGCTTGTTTCAAACCATACAAAGCTTTGTGGAGTTTAAAAACATGGTTTGGAAACTTGGGATTTTTGAAATCAGGAGGTTGTCTAACATAAACTTCCTCCTCTATGTAGCCATTTAAGAAAACACTTTTAACGTCCATTTAAAAAAGTTTAAAACCCTTAGAAGCCGCAAAAGCTAGAAGGATTCTAATGGCTTCTAAACGAGCTACGGGAGCAAAGGTTTCCTCATAGTCTATTCCCTCCTTTTGACAAAAGCCTTGAGCTACTGACCTAGCCTTGTTGCGCACTACCACCCCATCTTCACTTTGTTTATTTTTGAAAACCCATTTGGTACCTATGGGGTGGCAACTAGGTGGTGGAGGAACTAAGACCCAAATGCGGTTTCGCTCAAAGTTTTCTAACTCCTCATGCAAGATATTAACCCAATCCGGATCCATCAAAGCGTGTCCAACATCTCGGGGCTCAAAAGACGCGACAAAAGCCGAATGAGCAAAGTGATAGAGATAGGACCTGGACCGCGTGACTCGACAGTCGATGTCGCCGATGATGTTCTCCGGGGGGTGTTGCCGCTGGATGTGGCGGGGAGCCTGCCTGGACGAAGTGGCCTCCTCCTCGATAGCAGCTGGAGCTCCCTCAGGTGCAATGGGCACCGACTAAGGATGCTGCTCGAATGGCCCCCATATAAAGGAAGTCGTCGGATTGGGACCGTGAGCTGAAGTGGACGTCGTAGGGTCGACGGGGGCAGCCAGTGGAGTTGGCTCAGGATTACCCCAATCGGCATCATCCTGCTCCTCCTCCACAAAGATGCTAGTGTTCACCTCATCATCACCTGCAAGCTCAAAAGCAGTGGAGTGGATTACCCCAATCGGCATAGTCTCATCGAAGGTAATCTCACAAGTCTCCATCACTCGGTTAGTCTCAAGGTTAAGTGCACGATAAGCACGAGAGTGAGTAGAATAACCAAGAAAGATACCATCAGAAGACCGTGATTCAAATTTATCCAACTTACCGCCCTTTTGAGGATGAAGCACCTGCACCCAAACACCCATAGGTGACTTACCTTGGGTGGTCTCCCAAATCACAGCTCATAAGAAGTCTTCTTCTTGAAATCTTGGAGGAAAATGCAATTGGAAAAATAGCAAGCATAACTGAGTGCTTCGGCCCAATACCGCCTAGGAGTCCTATGCTCATCGAGCATCGTCCTAGCCATCTCAACAAGGGTCCAATTCTTGCGCTCAACAACACCGTTCTGCTGGGAGTGTGAGGTGAGGAAAACTGGTGATCGAGACCCAAGGAAGAGCAAAGAGTTGCAAAGTGAGCATTCTTGAATTATGTGCCATTGTCACCGCAGATAGCTCTCATGGCATTCTTAGGTAGCTCATTTTGCAATCTCAAAATCAGATCTCGAACAAGTGTAAAAGCCTCATCCTTACTCTCCAAAAAGAACACCCAAGAGTACCTCGAGTAGTCATCAACGACTACAACAACATACCACTTCTCTCCTTCCGACCTGACCCGAGCTGGACCAACTGTGTACATGTGTAAGAGCTCGCCGGGTCGAGTGGTCATGATCTCAGTCACAGGAGGATGGGAAGCGGCAACCATCTTGCCATGCCTGCAAGGATGGCAAACCAAATCCTTCTTGAACTTTAGCTTTGGCAATCCTTGGATAAGGTCCATTGAGCTAAGCCTTGGAAGCAAGTCAAAATTCAAATGTCCCAATCTCCTATGCCACTTCCAAAGCTCAGAGGAAGAACCAGCAAGAAGACAACGAGAAGGTCCAGAAGAGATAGTAAAATCCGCACGAAAAACCTTCCTGAAAGGCAAAATCTGGCAAACAAGATCACCCTGAGAGTCCAAAATCCGAGACAAGTTTGGCTTAAAGCTCACCTCAAAACCGTCTTCAGGGAGTTGCGAAACCGAAAGAAGGTTAAACTCAACCTGCCTCCGATCATCTCTCTTCCTCCTAAAGCAAAACTCAGCCAAGTGCCCATCCCGCTCACAATTTTCACAATGGTACCTCACCACACTCTTGGTAGGCACTCTCTTGGTGGGTTGGGTGGATCTAGCTTTCTTAGGAAGGGGATCACTAGAGATGTCTGGCAGTGTGTCAAGTGGGTTGCGAAGATGGTTCGGTTTGGCAATCCATACTTGCGTCTGTGAGATGGTTTTGGGTGGCTCCTCAAACACACCATCTCTCACAGGTAACTTGGTAGGGTCGGTAGGCTTATATGGGGAAAACTTGGTAAACTTGGGAGGTGTGGTGGGTTTCTCACTCATGCTCAAACCACTGCACTCACCGATCTTACCAAACACGCTTTCATCCTTCCCACCTATAGCAAAGCCTACTCCCGTGCTGCCAGCTCGTTTGCATTGGCTAAGCAACATCCCCAGCTGCAGCTCGCGGCAAGACACCCAGCTCAAGATGGACCGATGGTATGTGTTTTCCTCCTCGGTATGCATCTTGTCGTGTCTGCACGACGCGATCTCAAGCTCCAAAGCCTCAAAGTGATCTGACTCTCTAGTGCTATCTGAGCTGACCTTCTCTAACACAGCAATCCTAGCATCCTTCTGTGCCAGCTCAGAATGCAAGCCTAAGCAAGACTTGCACGCACCAAGTAAGCTAGGCCTAGCCTTCAGCTCACTAACCTCCTCAAGTAGAGTGCTATACTTGTCCTGGAGAGTGACAAGACTAGACATGTGAATGGCGCAAGCATCACACTCTACCTCCTCGGTAACCACCACTTGTGCCTTCGCAAACTCTAGCTCATGAAGCGTGCTAAGGTACTTTTCCTTGAAATCGTTCCTCTCAGATGTGACACTCTTGAGCAACACATCCTGACTCATCAAGGTGTCGTTCAGAGACTCAAGCTCGAGAGAGAGGGATTCGATGGTGGGTGATACCTTGGGTGTGTCGGAGTCATAGCCGGAGTCATCCTTGTGCTTGCTGACCTTGCCTTCTTCAATCGTCATAGTGCAAAAGCCACCGTGCTTGGCGTCGGTGTAGAAGCATAGCTCGTTGAACTTGTCCTCAACCTTTCCCTTCGACTCATCATCACTTGAAGAAGTACCTCCGTCGGAGGAGGCATGGATGTCGCTGAGGGAGGCGAGGAAGGCTCGGTGCTTGACCTTCACCTTGTCGATCACCTTCTTGGAGGACCTTCGGTTGTAGCCACCCTTGGGCTTGTGCTTGTCCTCGAAGTGATGCTCGCGCTTGTCCTTGCGCTTGGTGAAGTCACCCACAGATTTCTTGGGGCAGTTTGCGATGAAGTGATCCTCATCACTGCAACGGTAGCACCCCTTGGCCGAGCCACCACGTCGTCGGTTCAAACAGTTGTTGTGAAACTGAGAGAACCTAGTGATGACTAGGGCCAGCTCGTCATCTCCAAGGGCCTCCACTTGCTCCTCTGTCACAGACATCAATGACAAAGCGAACAATGAGTGTGAAGGGTCAGAGGAGTGAGAGATCTCTAGTGTTTTGGATAATTGATGAAACCTAAAGTACTAACCTAGCTCTAAGTGCTTGGGTAGGCTTAATACATATATAGAAGATGATGACAAGTGATGGAGCATGCAAGGAAGCAAAGTGATTGCAAGAGCTCACACTTGGAGAAGAAGGAGAATGGAAAGACCCTAAGCTATTCAAGACAAAGGTATTTGCTAGGGCTTTTCTTTTGGTGGTCAAGACACCAAGTGGGTGTGATCACTTTTAGGTTAGACAACCGTACTATTAAGAGGGGAAATGCAAAAGTGATTACAGTTTGTCAAGTGCCACTAGGTGTTATCTATATTGCATGTGCATTTAGGACCTAGTGACTTACACCATGCTAAAAGACAAGTGAAACATGCCAAGTCAGCTCACTAAGGTGGATACTTAGTGCTTGGCAACTTTGGAGCAAAGATAGAAGAATCAGAGACGAGCAGAGGGCGTCTGACGTTGCAGATCAGGGCGTCGGATGCTATCCGGCGCAGTGGACGATGGCGTCGGACGCTGACAAGTTTGATTCAGAACGTCTGTCGGGCTTCTAGAGGCCTCTGCAAATGAAGCAAAGCAAAGTCGAGGCGTCGGACGCTAAGGAGATGAGCGTCGGACGCTAGAAGAGCGTCCGGGAATATTTTCTCAGGATTTTCTCAGAAACCCGAGAGCGACGAGTTGGCACCGGATGCTGAGGCGCAACATCCATTGCAGAGCAACAGAGCGTCAGTCGCTCCTGGGTCAGCCCAACGGCTAGTTCTGACAAGGCGTCGGACACTGGCGATGGAGCATCTGTCGCCCGTGCATCAGCCCAACGACTAGTTCTGACAGTGCGTCCGACGCTGGCGACGGAGCGTCCGTCACCCCCGTGAAGAGCGTCCGTCGCCAACTTAACAGGGTAACGGCTAGAAGACCTCGAGGGTTGTTATAAATATGTGGTGGACGGCTTGGGGTGATCTCTTTCACACATTTGAACATCTTGAGACTCCTTTGAGCTGAGCAAACTCCCTCCCACTCATCTCCATGCTTGGTTAGTGAAAACCCAAAAGAGATTGAGTGATCCAAGTGAATTTCGCATATAGCTTGCATCTAGTGGCACTTGGGAGGCGTTCTCGCTGCGGATTTCTTATTACTCTTGGTGATTGCCATCACCTAGACGGTTTGGAGCAACGGTGGTAGATCGAGAAGCTTGGTGATTGTGCTTCGTTGACTACAAGTTGATTGTGAGGGGTTCTTGTGCCTTCCCCGCGGGAGTTCGCAAAGGTAACTCTAGTGGATTGCTCGTGGCATTTCAATAGCCTCATCTTGTGTTGGTTGTGTGGCACCTGGTGATGGGTTTGGCGTGTAATGCCAATTAGCGCGTGGACCTCCAAGTGAGTGTCTTGCCACAACGGGGACTAGCTAGTTGGCAAACTAGTGAACCTCAGAAGAAAATCAAGTGTCAACCATTGTCTATTGTGATTGATTGATTTCATTGGTATTCACTTGATTGGTTCATCCCCCACAACTCCACGGTGGTATAATCTACTCTCCCATCTTTGCATTACCTTATTCTCTTGTCCTAGTATATTTGGTTGTGCCTAGAGGGCTACTAGAATTGAGTAGCCATTGTGTGATTTAGAGCGATTAGGATAACACTTGTGGATAGGTGGCTTTGCATCAGCCATTAGGCTAGTGCAAAATTGTTAGGAATATGCCCTAGAGCTAATCATGTAGATGATTATATTCCGATTGTATCCATGATTAATAAAGTGTTCTTTGAATATCCATTATAGACAGCTAGTATTGATTGACAATTATGTGAATTGTTTGTGGAACTCAATTACCTGAATGGTTATTCTAAAAGTTGTCCCTGGTCGGCATTCTTGTAAGAGCACACTTGAATATTAGACCAGCACATGTATTAGTTGATGGCTATGTTTCACAAGTCATAGACATGGAGATGTCAAACTAATAATGTGGGCACATGTGAGACATGTAGGCTGGACTGACCCAACAAGAGAAAGTCTCTATTCATGTCATGTACGTTATGTCCTTAGACCTGAGATTGTGGTATGTACTCAAGATGTGAAACGATCTACTTAGAGACTATCAAACGCTACTCCGTTATTGGGTAGTTATAAAGGTGGCCCTTGGGTGGTCGGGAAACATGTTGTGAGACATAGACAATCAAGATGGAATTTGCCCCTCTCTTCGTGAGAGAGATATCACTAGATCACTCATGTGATTGGATCAACAAATGCATGGCCGTGCTTGGGTTAAGTGTTAACCCACGAGTTGAATCATATATCGAGTGGCGAAGGGAATAACTTGTACATGGTCATAGTGGTTCGTCTGATATGATCATAGCGTATGCATAGGAGTTGACACGCCTTGCTAGAGGCCGCTATCAACTATTGGTCGAGTAAGAGTACTTGGGCCATGTCTATGTATGCGTGAGCCCATAGGGTCGCACGCTTAAGGGGTTGGAAGCCTAATTCGGGTTGGACCCGAATTAGACTAGGTTTAGGGTTTCTAATGGGCCTCCACCGTGGGAGCTCGTTAGGACGCCTATATAAGCAAGGGGTGGGCGCGGGGCGAATGTATCCACGCCTTTTGGCAGCCGCCGTCGCCTCCCCACGCTCGCGCCTTTTGCTCCTCGCGGACCTAGCAGTCCGGAGGCGCAACGCTTCCTCCCTGCACGTGTGGGATTCCTCGGAGGTGCTGCATCTGGAGCACAAGGACGAACCGCGCGAAGGGGACGTTGAGACGGACGACCACGCAGCTGCACTGCCTGCTACGATGCGCACGACTACATCAAGTCGTCTTCCGCTGCACCTGCGCGTCTAGTGGTAATCCCGTAACCTGTAACTAGCAGTAGATCCTGGTTTATGAGGTCGAAAAGTTTTGTTTTCCGGCTAGCGTAGCGACCTCGTATTCCTTCAGTGGTATCAGAGTCGTTACTGCCTCGTTATAGGTTCAGATCCTAGCATATGGTGATATGCGGGTTTTATGATGAATCTCAGACTTTGGTTCATGTCTTGCTGCGATGGTATTGTATCAACCTACTCGTACCGGTCGGAATTCCGCCATCCGAGTTAACAGATGCAAGTAAATCCAGTCAAGGCGAGTTGGAGATCAATTAGATTGATCGAATTGAAACCTAGGTCAGAAGCCGGGCGCATGTGATGCGCGTCGGGAGTAGATGCGATCTATGTAGATGCGATCTATGTAATCCCAGTCAAATTTTGGGCTGATGAGATAAGTCCGATGAGATTTTCATAGTGATTCCATAGATGCGATCTATGTAATCCCGTTTAGCTTTCAGGGCGCTGCCCTGAAACCCGCGGGACCGCCGTTGCTATCTGCTATAGCACCTAGAATCGTTCTACGCCTAACTTGTTTTTGCAGGAGTTGATGTGGTTGGTATGGCCTATGAGATTAATGTAATTTTCATGCCCTGCATGACATGTAAGCAACACGGCTGGAGCCATATGTGTTGCCTTTTGATGTATTGGCCTGCGTGGCATCTTGTGATCTTGCGACTATGTAATTAGTATAGCTTGCGGTAAGATAGTTCTTGGAGGACTTATCACAAGAAGGATGTCACACGTGGATCATGGCGATGGAGATCACCATGATGGGCAAGATGATGGAGATGGAGATCACCATTATTTAAAGGGCCATACCAAGTCACTATGTGTGAATGTGATTCTCATTTATTCTACTTTTGTTGTTCGCTATTATGTTTTGTCTACATGAATATGATAGTAAAGTAGAATGATCCCTCAGCAATGTTTAAGTTGTATGCTTCCCCAAACCTTGCACTGTCACGTGTCTTGTACGATTGGTGGTGGGTCTATGAAATTAGGGTGCCACTGATTTTCCTTGACTAGACAGGTTCGTATCGGACACTTACTAGCAGAAGGTTTGGTTACTTGAACAAGGTTATCCTAACGGTTAGGGACCTTAAAGCATGGGGAGGTTGAGCGTAGCATAGAGATGCTGCCCAACAACAAGAGTCATATGTGATATGATTAGCAAAGTGTAGCTTACCGATCTACCATGTCTTCTAGCAATGATGCTAAAGCTCACTAGTTGACTTGTTAGTTGTGGGTCTTGAATCACTAAGTATCAATTGAGGGATATTGATTTTAGTGGGAGTATGTTTTATTTTGATATAACTTACTCCTTCATGGATACATTGTCTTAGTATTTTGCATTACTTTTGTTGTAGATGGCTCCCAGTAATCAACCATTTACTTTGCGATCAATTCTTGAGAAAGATAAGTTGAATGGAACAAATTATGCGGATTGGATCCGCAGCCTGAGAATTGTTCTCAGGGCTGAGAAAAAGGAAGATATTCTAGACACCCCATTACCAGATGAACCTGATGATAATGCACCTACTGCAGAGAAAACCGCTTACAAGAAAGCATGTGATGTTGATCTTAAAGTGAGTTGCCTCATGCTTGCTTGTATGGAACCTGATCTACAGATGCAGTTCGACAACAATCATTCAGCGAACGATATGATCGTGGCGCTCGAAGATATGTTCCAAACTCAAGCGCGGACTGAAAGGTTCAATGTCTCTAAGGCGCTTGCAGAAACCAAGCTGGCTGAGGGCGCTCCTATAGGGCCACATGTAATCAAGATGGTTGGTTACACTCAGAGGTTGGAGAAGCTAGGCTTCACAATTGGCCAAGAGTTGGCAACTGATTTCATTCTTGCATCTCTTCCGCCCAGTTATGGAAACTTCATCTCGAACTACCATATGCATGGGGCGGAGAAGGGCTTGAATGAATTGTGTGGCATGCTTAAAACAGCAGAAGCTGATATCAAGAAGGCAGCAGGCAGTAGCCATGTGATGGCGGTCCAAAACAAGCCTAACTTTAAAAGGAGGGCTGGGTGGAAGAAGAAGGCGAAGGCTAAAGATGAGATCTCTAAGCCAAACCCTCCTCCTGCCAATGGACCAGCTGCTGAAGCAATATGCTTTCATTGTAATGGGAAAGGTCACTGGAAGAGAAACTGCAAGCTGTACTTGGAGTCCTTAAAGAAGGATGGTGGTAGTAAAGGTACTCCCGCTGCTTGTACACTTGTCGTTTATGTTACAGATATTTTTCTCGCTGATTCTTACATTAACTCCTGGGTATTTGATACCGGATCGGTTGCTCATATTTGCAATACGATGCAGGGAATGGTAAGAAGTAGAAGCACGAGAAGAGGCGAAGTTGATTTCCGCGTGGGCAACAATGCAAGAGTTGCTGCGTTGAGCGTTGGGACGATGCAACTTCACCTCCCGTCAGGATTTATCATGGAATTGAATAATTGTTATTTCGTTCCTAGTTTAAGTCGAAACATTGTGTCACCTTCATGTTTGATGAAGGATGGTTATTCATTTGTGAGTAAAGACAATGGTTGTGTGATCTCAAAGAATGACATGTTTGTGGCTTTTGCATCCATTGTGAATGGATTGTTTATTTTAAATCTTGATGATACACCTATCTGTAATGTTAATGCTAAAAGGCCTCGGCTTAATGAGTTAAGTTCTACATATTTGTGGCATTGTCGTTTGGGTCATATAAGTGAGAATCGCATGAAGAGGCTCCATGATGATGGTCTTCTAGCTTCGTTTGATTTTGAATCATACGAGACATGTGAGGCTTGCCTACTAGGCAAGATGACCAAGGCGCCATTCAAAGGATTTCCTGAGAGGGCGTCTGACTTGTTGGAACTCGTACATACTGATGTATGTGGACCAATGAGCACGACAGCTAGAGGTGGATTTCAATACTTCATAACTTTTACTGATGACTTTAGTAGATATGGATATGTCTACCTAATGAAGCATAAGTCTGAAACATTTGAAAAGTTCAAAGAATTTCAGAATGAAGTAGAGAATCAACGTGGCAAGAAAATTAAAGCCTTGCGATCTGATCGAGGAGGCGAATATTTGAGCCATGAGTTTAGCAATCATCTAAAGAGTTGCGGAATTGTTCCACAGCTTACGCCACCTGGAACGCCTCAGAGAAATGGCGTGTCCGAGCGACGTAATCGGACTTTGTTGGACATGGTTCGGTCTATGATGAGCCAGTCAGACCTACCACTCTCATTTTGGGGATACGCTCTAGAAACAGCCGCTTTCACATTGAATAGGGTACCGTCTAAGTCCGTAGTCAAGACACCATATGAGATATGGACTGGTAAGAGTCCCAGTTTGTCTTTTCTAAAGATTTGGGGTTGTGAAGTTTATGTCAAACGACTTATGTCAGATAAACTTACACCCAAGTCGGACAAATGCTTTTTCGTGGGATATCCAAAGGAAACTTTAGGGTATTACTTCTACAACCGATCAGAGGGCAAAGTGTTTGTTGCTCGGAATGGTGTTTTCTTAGAGAAAGAGTTTCTCAACAAAGAGAAAAGTGTAGAAAAGGTGTATCTTGAAGAAGTTCAAGATGAGCCAATAGGAGATAACTCTACGAGTGATGCTAATGTAGCAGAACAAGTTGAGATACCTGTGGCAAGAGAAACACCACCACAACCACGAAGGTCAGCAAGAATCCGTGAGGCACGTGGGGAAGTGTTGTTGTTAGACGATGACGAACCTGCAACGTACGCGGAAGCAATGATGGACCCAGATTCCGAGAAATGGCAAAGTGCCATGAGATCCGAGATAGATTCCATGGGAGACAATCAAGTTTGGAACTTGGTTGACCCGCCTGATGGGGTTAAACCTATTGAGTGCAAATGGGTCTATAAAAGGAAAAAGGATATGGATGGAAACGTTCACGTCTATAAATCTCGACTTGTTGCAAAGGGTTTTCGGCAAGTTCAAGCAGTTGACTATGACGAGACATTCTCGCCGGTAGCGATGCTTAAATCTATCCGGATCATTCTAGCAATTGCTGCTTATTTCGATTATGAGATTTGGCAGATGGATGTTAAAACAGCCTTTCTAAATGGAAATTTGGAAGAGGACGTGTATATGATACAGCCCGAAGGTTTTGTTGATCCTAAAAATGCTGGAAAAATATGCAAGCTACAGAAATCCATTTATGGATTAAAGCAAGCATCTCAGAGTTGGAATATTCGTTTTGATGAAGTGATCAAAGGGTTTGGCTTTCGTCAGAATGAAGAAGAACCATGTGTTTACAAGAAGGAAAGTGGGAGCGCTGTTGTATTTCTAATCTTGTATGTGGATGACATACTATTGATTAGGAATGACATTCCTATGTTGCAATCTGTAAAGACTTCACTGAATAATAGTTTTTCTATGAAGGATTTAGGAGAAGCAACATACATTTTGGGCATCAAAATCTATAGAGATAGATCAAAGAGGCTTATAGGATTAAGTCAAGAGACATACATTGACAAGGTGTTGAAACGGTTCAACATGGAACAATCCAAGAAAGGGTTCTTGCCTATGTCACATGGTATACGTTTCAGCGAGAAGCAGTGTCCTTCGACAGCTGATGAGCGGAAACGAATGAGTAAAGTTCCATATGCTTCGGCAGTTGGTTCCATCATGTATACCATGATATGTACTCACCCAGATGTCTCATATGCTCTAAGTGTTGCGAGCAGGTACCAAGCCAATCCAGGTGAGAGTCACTGGACGCTTGTTAAAAACATTCTTAAGTACTTGAGAAGGACTAAAGATGTGTTCCTAATCTATGGAGGTAATGAGCAGCTCGTTGTAAATGGTTACACCGATGCTAGCTTCCAGACTGACATAGATGATTCACAGTCTCAATCAGGTTTTGTGTTCACAATTAATGGTGGTGCTGTAAGTTGGAAAAGTTCCAAGCAGGAGACGGTGACTGATTCTACAACAGAAGCCGAGTACATTGCAGCTTCTGCCGCTGCAAAGGAAGGTGTTTGGATGAGGAGGTTCCTCATTGAACTTGGTGTGTTTCCAAATGCGTCCGGCCCATTGAATATACATTGTGACAACAATGGGGCGATAGCGCAGGCTAGGGAGCCAAGGAATCACCAAAAGAACAAACATGTACTGCGGAAGTTTCATCTTATTCGAGAGTTCGTCGGTCGAGATGAGATCAAAATGTGCAAAATACATACGGATTTGAATGTTGCAGATCCTTTGACAAAGGCTCTTCCACAGCCTAAGCATGAGGCGCACGTGAGGTCTATGGGGATTAGACATCTAAGAGATTAACTCTAGTGCAAGTGGGAGACTGTTAGGAATATGCCCTAGAGCTAATCATGTAGATGATTATATTCCGATTGTATCCATGATTAATAAAGTGTTCTTTGAATATCCATTATAGAAAACTAGTATTGATTGACAATTATGTGAATTGTTTGTGGAACTCAATTACCTGAATGGTTATTCTAAAAGTTGTCCCTGGTCGGCATTCTTGTAAGAGCACACTTGAATATTAGACCAGCACATGTATTAGTTGATGGCTATGTTTCACAAGTCATAGACATGGAGATGTCAAACTAATAATGTGGGCACATGTGAGACATGTAGGCTGGACTGACCCAACAAGAGAAAGTCTCTATTCATGTCATGTACGTTATGTCCTTAGACCTGAGATTGTGGTATGTACTCAAGATGTGAAACGATCTACTTAGAGACTATCAAAGGCTACTCCGTTATTGGGTAGTTATAAAGGTGGCCCTTGGGTGGTCGGGAAACATGCTGTGAGACATAGACAATCAAGATGGAATTTGCCCCTCTCTTCGTGAGAGAGATATCACTGGATCACTAATGTGATTGGATCAACAAATGCATGGTCGTGCTTGGGTTAAGTGTTAACCCACGAGTTGAATCATATATCGAGTGGCGAAGGGAATAACTTGTACATGGTCATAGTGGTTCGTCTGATATGATCATAGCATATGCATAGGAGTTGACACGCCTTGCTAGAGGCCGCTATCAACTATTGGTCGAGTAAGAGTACTTGGGCCATGTCTATGTATGCGTGAGCCCATAGGGTCGCACGCTTAAGGGGCTGGAAGCCTAATTCGGGTTGGACCCGAATTAGACTAGGTTTAGGGTTTCTAATGGGCCTCCACCGTGGGAGCTCGTTAGGACGCCTATATAAGCAAGGGGTGGGCGCGGGGTGAATGTATCCACGCCTTTTGGCAGCCGTCGTCGCCTCCCCACGCTCGCGCCTTTTGCTCCTCGCTGACCTAGCAGTCCGGAGGTGCAACGCTTCCTCCCTGCACGTGTGGGATTCCTCGGAGGTGCTGCATCTGGAGCACAAGGACGAACCGCGCGAAGGGGACGTTGAGACGGACGACCACGCAACTGCACTTCCTGTTGCGACGCGCACGACTACATCAAGTCGTCTTCCGCTGCACCTGCGCGTCTAGTGGTAATCCCGTAACCTGTAACTAGCAGTAGATCCTGGTTTATGAGGTCGAAAAGTTTTGTTTTCCGGCTAGCGTAGCAACCTCGTATTCCTTCAAAAATTCGCTT
Source organism: Microstegium vimineum (assembly GCA_022036555.1). NCBI lineage: Eukaryota > Viridiplantae > Streptophyta > Magnoliopsida > Poales > Poaceae > Microstegium > Microstegium vimineum. The sequence continues at coordinate 34,609,255 of CM039129.1, read as the reverse complement.
TGCTACCTAGTTATCTAACATTGTTTTTGAGGTTTCCTTATAGAAATTTAAATTATGCTATTCACCCCCTCTAGCCATTGCATAGGACCTTTCAAGTGGTATCGGAGCTAGTACACCGTTGATTTGAGGCTTAACAACCTACGGTGTGAAGATGGCTCATATCAACAACATGAAGAAACCACCCAAGTTCGATGGCTCAAACTATGGCTATTGGAAAGTGAAGATGACCGCTCATATCAAGTCAATTAGCCGGAAGGTTTGGCTTGTGGTGGACAAGAAGTTTGAGGTAGTGAATGAGGTGGCTCCCACTCCTCAAGAGGAAGAAAAGTTGCAACACAATGATATTGCTCTAATTGCTATTCATGAGGCACTTGATGAAAAAGTATTTGAGCAAATCAAGAATCTTAAGAGTGCTCATGAGGCTTGGAAGAAGCTAGAAGAATCATTTGAAGGCACTCAAGCCGTCAAAAGTGCAAAGGCATACATCCTCAAAGAAAAGTTTGCAAGCTTTAAGATGAAGGATGATGAAAATGTGCCGGAGATGTTCCATAGGCTACAAGTGCTAGTCAATGATCTCACGGCTCTTGGTGAGAAGGTTGAGGACAAGGACTTCTCTCATAAGTTCTTGAGAAGTCTCCCATCTCGGTTTGAGACTCTTGTGACCTTGATTGTGAGAGGTGGATTGGACACCGTGACTCCTAACCAAGTCTTGGGAGATGTGATGACACAAGATGCTTACCGGGACAACAAGGAAGAAGATGTCAAGAAAGAAGAAAAGAAGGATGAGAAGAAGAAGAGCATAGCTTTCAAAGCTACTTCATCTCACAAGAGCAAGGGCAAAGCCAAAATTGAAGAATCAAGTGAGGATGAAGACTCAAGTGCTAGTGAGGTTGATGAAGAAGAAATGGCTCTATTTGTGAGAAAATTTGGAAGATTCATGAAGAAGAAGGGATATCATGCAAGAAGGAAGAGACCATCTTCCAAGAACCTTGATGAGCCTAGGAAGTGCTTCAAGTGTGGAAGCTTTGATCATCTCATTGCTCATTGTCCATACAATAGTGACAAAGATGATGATGATCACAAGAAGAAAGACAAGAAAGAGAAGAAGCCCACCTTTGACAAGAAGAAGAAGAAGGGGTATTCTCACATAGTAACTCTTCTTGTGGTGAAGATGAAGACAATGAAAAGAAGACCACTACCAAGAAGAAGGCTTTTGCAAGCATTGCAATGAGGGACAAGATCTCTCTATTTGACACTCCATCATCATGCTTCATGGCTAAGTCCACTAAGGTACGTTCTCATGATGAGAGTGAGAGTGAGAGTGATAGTGATAGTGAGGAGCCCTCAAGGGAGGAACTCATGGACATGCTTGAACAAGCTAAGAAATACATTGATAAGAAGAGGAAGGAATGCAAGGAATTACGCAAGACCAATGTGGCTCTTGAGCAAAACCTTTATGAGGTCGTAGCATCTCATGAGAGGCTAATGGAAGCCCATGAGAAGCTAGTGAAGTCTCACACTAAGCTTGAAAGAGCTCATTCCTCTCTCTTAGATCAAAGTAAGAAAGAGATTGTTCAAACATGTGACATGGGAGTTACTTGTGATATTATTGATGAATCTTTTTATGCTCCTATCATTGTTGCTCCCACTAACCCCTATTGTAGCACTACCACTTCTACTTCATCTACTAGTGATGGTTTCACTTGTGATGCCTCACTAATGGTTGAAAATGAAACCCTCAAGAAGGAGGTTACCAAGATCAATCACTCCTTAGCTAAGGCTTATGGAGGTGAGGACCACTTGCTTATGTGCTTGGGTAGCCAAAGAGCTTCTCTCTACAAAGAGGGATTGGGCTATACCCCCAAGAAAGGCAAGGCCGCCTTTGCTCCTCATAAAACTCGTTTTGTGAAGAACACTGGTAGCTATTGCAAGATTTGCAAGCAAGTTGGTCACAATGAGCAAGCATGCAAGAACAAGAAGGCCAAGCAAGATATATCCTCTATTAGAGTTGATTCAATATATGTTCTTTCCAAGGGTACAAATGGTGTTCATGCCAAGTTTGTTGGTGCACCATGGATGGCTTCCAAGAAGTACATTTGGGTACCAAAATCCTTGGTAACTAACCTTGGAGGACCCAAGCAAGTTTGGTACCTAAAAAGAATTGATCTCTCTTGTAGGTCAATTACAGAGCTGGAGGGAGGCATTGGGTGCTTGATAGTGGGTGCACTCAACACATGACCGGAGATGGAAGGATGTTCAACTCAATCAACCAAGATAGTGATCATGGATTTGATAGTATAACTTTTGGTGACAATGGCAAAGGAAAGGTGAAAGGGCTTGGAAAGATTTCTATCTCCAATGATCTAAGCATATTAGCAATGTGCTTTAGTTGAAAGGCTTGAGTTAAACTTATTGTCGGTGGCACAATTGTGTGATCTCGGTTTCAAATGCATATTTGGAGTGGAGGATGTGGAAATCATAAGTGTGGATGTTCTAATATGATCTTCAAGGGTTTTCGGTTTGAGAACCTTTATTTTATGGATTTCAATGCTAGTAAGACTCAACTCTCAAAATGTCTCATCACCAAATCTAGCATGGGTTGCCTATGGCATAGAAGGCTTGGACATGTTTGCATGAAGCAATTAAACAAGCTAGTCAAGCATGATCTTGTGAGAGGCTTGAAGGATGTCTCATTTGAAAAGGAAAAGCTATGTAGTGCATGCCAAGCCGGAAAGCAAGTTGGCAACACTCATCCAAAGAAGAGCATCATGAGTACAAGCAAAGCTTTTGAATTATTGCACATGGATCTCTTTGGGCCAACTACATATGCAAGCATTGGTGGAAACAAGTATGAATTTGTGATAGTTGATGACATCACAAGATATACATGGGGATTATTCTTGAGTGACAAGAGTGACACATTTGATATCTTCAAGTCATTTGTCAAGAGGTGCCAAAATGAGTTTGAAACAACTATCAAGAGAGTTAGAAGTGACAATGGGAGTGAGTTCAAGAACACAAGAGTTGATGAACTTTGTGATGACTTTGGAATCAACCATCAATTCTCTCCAAAGTACACTCCACAGTCCAATGGGATAGTTGAAAGAAAGAATAGAACTTTGATTTACATGGCACGATCAATGTTGACTGAATACAATGTTAGTCATTCCTTTTGGGCCGAAGCTATCAACACGGCTTGCTACTCTAGCAACCGTCTCTATTGTCATGGGATGCTTGAGAAGACTCCATATGAGCTATTGAATGGAAGAAAGCCACATATTGCCTACTTTCAGGTATTTGGCTCCAAATGCTATATATTGAAGAAAGGTACAAGGCTAAGCAAGTTTGGAAAGAAATGTGATGAAGGTTTTCTACTTGGTTACTCTACATCTAGCAAGGCTTATAGAGTGTGGAACATGTCTAGTGGAATTCTTGAGGAAGTTCATGATGTGGAATTTGATGAAACACAAGGATCTCAAGATGAAAAAGAAAACTTTGATGATGTGAGAGGTGACAAGTTGGTCAATGCAATGAAAGATATGGATATTGGTGACATTAGACCAAGACAAGTGCAAGATGAAGATGAAGATCAAGTGACCATTCCAAGTGATCAAGCTAGTGGCTCTCCAACTCAAAATCAAGAAAATGCAAATGAAGCTCAAGTTCAAGATCAAGATCAACAAGAGGCTAGTCCATCATCATTTCAACCGAATGCTCAAGATTATCACATGCAAGTACTCCAACCTACCAATATTGCTAGAGATCATCCTCTAGACCAAGTTATTGGATGCATTCAAAGTGGTGTACAAACAAGATCAAGATTGGCTTCATTTTGTGAGCATTACTCTTTTGTCTCATCATTTGAGCCAACCAAGATTGATGAAGCTTTGAAGGATGTGGATTCGATAAATGCTATGCATGAAGAACTTAACAACTTCACAAGAAATCAAGTTTGGGAACTAGTGGATAGACCAAGAAATCACAATGTCATTGGAACCAAATGGGTATTCAATAACAAGCAAGATCAAGATGGAATAGTGGTGAGAAACAAAGCAAGACTAGTAGCACAAAGGTACACTCAAGTAGAAGGTATTGACTTTGGGGAAACATATGCTCCGGTGGCAAGATTAGAGGCAATAAGGATTCTATTGGCCTATGCTTGTGCACATAACATCAAGTTATACCAAATGGATGTCAAGAGTGCATTCTTGAACGGGTATATCAATGAGGAGGTATATGTTGAGCAACCACCCAGATTTGAAGATACAAAGAAGCTCGACCATGTATTCAAGCTCAAGAAGGCTCTTTATGGTTTGAAGAAAGCACCTAGCATGCTATGAGAGGTTGAGAAGCTTTCTCCTCACTAAGGGATTCAAGATTGGATTGGTTGACACCACCTTATTCACAAAGAAGATTGGAAGTGACTTGTTTTTCTTGCAAATCTATGTTTATGATATTATCTTTGGGTCTACAAATCAAGAATATTGTGAAGAATTCGGTGAAATGATGGCAAATGAATTTGAGATGTCCATGATTGGTGAACTTAGTTACTTCCTTGGACTTCAAATCAAGCAAATGAAAAATGGCACATTTGTGAATCAAGGGAAGTACATGAAGGGCATGATGAAGAAGTTTGGATTAGAAGAGGCTAAGGGCATTAGTACTCCTATGGGGACTAATGGACACTTGGATAATGATACAAGTGGCATGATGGTGGATCAAACACTCTATCGGTCAATGATAGGAAGCTTACTCTATGTGACCGCATCAAGACCGGATGTCATGTTTAGTGTATGCATGTGTGCAAGATTTCAAGCTTCTCCTAGAGAGAGTCATGTGAAAGCCACAAAAAGAATCTTGAGATATTGAAGCATACATAAGATGTTGGACTATGGTTTCCAAAGGGGTCAAGATTTGAATTAGTTGGATATTCGAACTCCGATTATGCGGGATGCAAGGTTGATAGGAAGAGCACTAGTGGAACATGTCAACTATTGGTAAAATCACTAGTCTCATGGTCATCCAAGAAACAAAATAGTGTGGTACTCTCTACCGTCGAAGCCGAATATATTAGTGCGGGGAGTTGTTGTGCACAACTATTATGGATGAAGGCTACCTTGAATGATAATGGTATCAAGTTCAAGAAAGTTCCCTTGCTATGTGATAATGAAAGTGCGGTAAAGCTTACAAGCAATCCCATCCAACACTCTAGAACCAAGCACATAGATGTGAGACACCATTTCATAAGAGATCATCAACAAAAGGGTGACATTTTCATTGACAATGTGGGCACCGATGATCAATCAGCCAACATATTCACCAAGCCACTTGATGAGAAGAGGTTTTGCAAATTGAGGAATGAGTTGAATATCTTGGATTTATCCAACATGAGTTGATGCACCCCCACGTATGACATGCCTCTACTCCAAAATAGCAAGGTACAATTGATTGACATATGCATTCATCCTTTGCTAGACTTGTGTAGAGCATATAGGCATCATCTCTTGCTAAATAAGGCTCATTCATGAAAATTAAATGATTTCTATGGACATATGGTACCACTATAGCTTCCATGAGTTCCTTGATCTAGTGGTGGCATATGACATGTTGATAAGCTTGCAACCTCACATGTTTAGTCTAGAATGCTTATTCTTGTACTTAACCAACATGGCCAAGATAACCATTGCAAGATGTGTGAAGAAGCTTGTCCATGGTTTAAACCGTGTTAAGTATATAGGACAAGTAATCTAGATTGAACTATAAAAGATTTTCACCCCACTCCTTTCTAAATTGACTTGATAAGTATCCTCAAGTGATACATGTTACTACAAGTGGTTTCCTTTGTGGTAATGTGTGACAAAGGGGGAGAAATTGTGATAAAATGATCATGTTGAAAAGGGGGGAGAAAGAGAAATATAAGGGGGAGAGAAATAGGATTTTGAAAATTGAAAAATTAAAAATTAAGCAGACAAGTAGGGGGGGCAAGCCTATGAACAAATTGTTGCATTTGGTTGTGCATTCACACATATGTTTGCTTGCATTATATTTCAATTCAATATGACTTGCTTGTGTGGTTCATGCCTAGTTGTAATCTTGATTGATGATTTGATCACTAGCATATGTATAGGTGTTAGCTAGAACCATATGATATATTATATTCATGATCTCAATTGGTATCGAGCTAACCATGTTGCTAAGGAAGGTATGATTGTCGCACTTCGAATGGTATCACGCTTCAAAGGTCCATTTCTTATACCTTAGCATCATGTCATAGTTTGCAAGTGGGTTACCCCTCCCAAAAGGTCTATCTAAGCATATGTGCAAAACTGTGACTCATAATCATAAGGAGTGCACATATGTAGGGGGAGTAAAACACTTTCAAATCCATCGTGAATTCAAAATCATATTTCATATCATTTATATCGGGTTGTCATCAATTACCAAAATGGGGGAGATTGAGAGATCTCTAGTGTTTTGGATAATTGATGAAACCTAAGGTACTAACCTAGCTCTAAGTGCTTGAGTAGGCTTAGTACATATATATAAGATGATGACAAGTGATGGAGCAAGCAAGGAAGAAAAGTGATTGCAAGAGCTCACACTTGGAGAAGGAGAATGGAAAGACCCTAAGCTATTCAAGACAAAGGTATTTGCTAGGGCTTTTCTTTTGGTGGTCAAGACACCAAGTGGGTGTGATCACTTTTAGTTTAGACAACCATACTATTAAGAGGGGAAATGCAAAAGTGATTACGGTTTGTCAAGTGCCACTAGGTGTTATCTATATTGCATGTGCATTTAGGACCTAGTGACTTACACCATGCTAAAAGACAAGTGAAACATGCCAAGTCAGCTCACTAAGGTGGATACTTAGTGCTTGGCAACTTTGGAGCAAAGATGGAAGAATCAGAGACGAGCAGAGGGCGTCGGACGTTGCAGATCAGGGCATCGGACGCTGTCCGGTGCAGTGGACGATGGCATCGGACGCTGATGAGTTTGATTCAGAGCATCCGTCGGGCTTCCAGAGGGCCCTGCAAGTGAAGCAAAGCAACGTCGAGGCGTCGGACGCTGAGGAGATGAGCGTCGGATGCTAGAAGAGCGTCCGGGAATATTTTCTCAGAAACCCGAGAGCGACGAGTTGGCGCCGGACGCTAAGGCGCAGCGTCCGTCGTAGAGCAACAGAGCATCCGTCGCTCCTGGGTCGGCCCAACGGCTAGTTCTGACAAGGCGTCGGACGCTGGCGACGGAGCGTCTGTCGCCCATGCATCAGCCCAACGGCTAGTTCTGACAGTGCGTCGGACGCTGGCGACGGAGCGTCCGTCGCCCCCGTGAAGAGCGTTTGTCGCCAACTTAATCACCTAGACGGTTTGGAGCCGCGGTGGTAGATCGAGAAGCTTGGTGATTGTGCTTTGTCGACTACCAGTTGATTGTGAGGGGTTCTTGTGCCTTCCCCGCGGGAGTTCACAAAGGTAACTCTAGTGGATTGCTCGTGGCGTTTCAATAGCCTCATCTTGTGTTGGTTGTGCGGCACCCGGTGATGGGTTTGGCATGTGATGCCAAATAGCGCGTGAACCTCCAAGTGAGTGTCTTGCCACAACAGGGACTAGCTAGTTGGCAAACTAGTGAACCGCGGAAGAAAATCAAGTGTCAACCATTGTCTATTGTGCTTGATTGATTTCATTGGTATTCACTTGATTGGTTCATCCCTCACAACTCCACGGTGGTATAATCTACTCTCCCATCTTTGCATTACCTTATTCTCTTGTCCTAGTATATTTGGTTGTGCCTAGAGGGCTACTAGAATTGAGTAGGCATTGTGTGATTTAGAGCTATTAGGATAGCACTTGTGGATAGGTGGCTTCACATCACCATTAGGCTAGTGCAAAATTCGCTTCGCTTCCTAGTTATCTAACATTGTTGTTGAGGTTTTCTTATAGAAATTTAAATTAGGCTATTCACCCCCCCCTCTAGCCATCGCATAGGACCTTTCAAGGAGGAAGAATACGTACCGTCGGGGCCAGAAACCAACGCCATAGATGGTTTTGACGGGTTTTCAAGCTTGGCCCGGGTCTGGTAGTCAATTTCCGAATACTTAAGCTTGCTAAACAGCTCGTCCACGGTCAGGGCATCATAGCCCGGTGACTCCTGAATGGCAGCCACCTTCATCTCCCACACCTTGCGATCAAGAGCATGCAAAAGCTTGATAGTCATCTCATGATCATCATAAGGCAAGTTGGCTCGATTAGCACGCATCTTGTTGACAATAGATTGGAAGCGAGTGAACATCCCGTTAACAGATTCTCCGGCCAACTATACGAAGTTCTCGTACTCCCTACGGTATGTGTCGAAGAGCCTAGACTTGATCTGAGGATTGCCCTCATGATATCGCACAAGTGTTTGCCAGATCTCTCTCACCGTAGTGAGGTTCGAGACTCGCTCAAACTCAGGAAGAGACAGACTCGAGAAGAGAATACTACGTGCTCTGCTATTTGCATTGTGTTGAGAAATCTGGAGAGGGTCAACACGATCCGCAAGAACACGATAGCCCTCATTCTCACAAATCTCCCATATGTTCGAATCAACTCCTTGTAGATAGGCGGACATGCGCACCTTCTAGTAGGAGAAGTTCGTTCCATCGAAAAATGGAGGTTTGCTAACACCTCGCTCCATGTCGCCTTCGCGGATCAAAAACCGTGTAAGGTGGATTGATCCTTAACCGACTCTGATACCAATTGAAGGACCGAGAACGGCGACCAAAGGAGGGGTGCATGGGAGCCTCAAATTTCTCTCAAAATATTCGGGCCACTCTTCCCAAAAAACAAACCCAGTTGCTGGATTCACACAAAAACGGAGAAATGAGAGCTCACCGGCAGTGGAGGAAAACTCACCGGAAACCCAAAAAACCAAGTTCTCAACCCCTATGGAAAAGAGGCAAGAACCTAGGCAAAACAGGCGAAAACAGCAAACCAAAGTAGCCATCGGACTACTCTGTCAGGACCTCCAAGCCAGAGACCAGTGGTCTGAAGCCTTGGTCCGACGCTCTTCCTTGGTTCCTCGAAAGAACACAGTAAGCACCTGACCACCGGACGACCTGCTCCGGACTAGTCCGGTGATACCTCTGGACTAAGGCGAGTAGTCCGGTGCTCTCCGTTCCCACTGCCGAAAGTATGCAGTGAATACCCTGCCTCCAGACCGGACCTCCGGACCACCACCGTCCGACGCGTAAGGCTGCCCGGCTGACTCCCTCAATAGAACCACCGGACCACTCCTCAAGGGTCCGGAGCTCAAAAGGCTGAGTAGTCCGGAGCTAGGTCCGACGCCCTTCGCTGCTTGACACTGCTGAATTGAAGACCATCGGACCACTTGCTATGGTCCGGAGCTAGGGGAAAGTTGTCCGGAGCCTAGTTCGACGCTTATGAGCAGAAAATTGTTCCTCGCGAAAACGGATTTATCTCCGCCAAATCTTCCCAAAACTCAACCAAATGATCACCAACTGCAACCAAACTTTGTAGGTATAATCCTAGTACAGTTGGGGAGCTATCTCGAAGAAATCATCGCTCAATTTGGAGAGAATAAAAGGGGACACTCGGATTTGGGGGAGAATAGAGCAAAACGAAGAACGCCACAAAGAAGTCGCCCGATTTACGCACTCGTGAGGTTTGAGGAGAATTCCTTCAGTGCAAAGATGCTCCTCACGAATACGAACAACTTGATTCAAAAGGAATTGCAAGAGCTACTCCCTACAAAGAGAAATCATCTCAGGAAAAAGAGGGAGCAAAAGCAAAATGCGAAGAACACAAGCAAAATGGGGACGCAATCACGAAATCGAAACCACCATGGCTTACGGAGGTTACGACCTCCGATTCCTCGGAACAAACTCAAGTTCTTACAGAGGTTGGTGAAATGAACCTAGGGATCTCATGAACTAGAGAGAGGGTAGGGAGAGAGAGAGTTGGGCAAATGATTAGGGTTCAAGAGATAGGATAAGGATACCCCTTCATCCTCTATTTAATAGAGCTTTGGTTATTTCCCCAAGACCCCCTAGATACAAGACCGAATTACCTAGCCCTAAGACATTGTAATCCAAGTCGATAACTCTCAGCCACTCATTTGAACGGACGGCCCCGCTTCATGCCGGGAATTGTCGTCGCCTCTACGCAACCTCCAGGATTCCGCCACGTGCCATCCCCGCTTCCTCGGAAGCTCCGCCTAGGTTTTGAGGCCCAAACCCATGAAACCCGCCACCGGTAGCTTTGGGCTCAACTACCGAACCCTGAGTTTTGAGGCCCAAACTCGGAAACCATCCTCGGATGATTTTGAGGCCCAAACCATCAAACCACTCGACTTGAGCCACCTTGTCCTTGCCTGGTCGGACTCCGAGTCCCATGAGCCTCCGCTCAACCCGCTCGTCCGCCGTCTTGACTTGGTCAACTCGGTCTACCTTCATGTCTTCTTGCACTCGCCGGTTCCAAGTACTAGCCACCACAGCTAGTCCGCCGGCGCCCATGGTCCCTCAGTCTGAGTTCCGCTTCCGCCCTTCACCGCTCTCAGTCCATCGGCATGGCAAGCCTCTACTCGACCTTCTCCATGCCATTGACCACTGTCACTAGGCATAGCACCTGCACACCACAAGCCGATAGACAGGCACACATTTGCTTTCGCAAAGAGGTTAGTTCAAGCCACTCAAACTGAAATGCTCAAGTGTTGGGCAATCACTCATCACAAAACTGAACTACATGGGTACTTATCCGCCATGTGTTCACACAAAACATTATAGAATGGTACAGTTTCGCAAGAGAAGTTGAACCAACATTCTGTCATGTGAAACTGTTGGCCTTCTGAGCAGTCATGACTAAATCGTGTATATCTCAAGATTGGCACGTCCAAAAGGGATGAGCGTTGTTGCATTGGAAAGTAGACTTGAATATCTTTCCAAAATGTCTTCATTGGCCTCAAAAGCTTCTCGGAGTGCTGAGATATAGGGTTTCTTTAACTGGTCCATTTTTGAACTGAACTGGTCCGTTTTGAAAGTATTTGATTCTTCCTGAGAGAACTAGTCCGGTTTTGGTCTGTAGCTTTTCTTCATGTAGAGAAATATTCTCCTGTTGATGTGTATACCTAAGTACAATAAAAGTAGAACACTTAGGTACTATAACATTCTTAGAATTATTAAAGTTAATTTCAACTAGGAATGAATTCACCTCTTCATGTAGTTTAGTGGCACGACTACATGTAATTGGACCATGATTTATATCATTTGTATAAGATGGTAAACCTTCTTCATGTTCCACCACATGATGAGTTGGAATGTCCTCATCATCCTCCCCCTCTTGAAAAGGAGTCGTCCTCGACTCTAATTCTTCCAATCCAAAGAATTGTACTAGGACATCGCTTTGTAGTGTGGTGATAACATCAAGATCTTCTTCTTCCATCACACCAAGGTGTTTGAATCTATAGTCATATAAACCAAGTAGTAGCCGTATAGGTGGAAGCCAAAACGAATTAGAATAAAGTGTAGCTTTCACCTTGAATGGATACTTAGAACTAATGGTGAATATTGATTGCCTTGGCACGGTCTCATCATCCTCCCTCCCTTTATGAAAAGTCATCCACGACTTTTGTTTACCTAAAAACAATCTAGAAAAAGCAGAGGATGGATGTACATGATAATTCCAATAATCTATTATTTCATTTTGTCCATTTTGCTGTTTATAATACACATTCACATTATTTCCATGTAAGAAATACTCTCTCAACTTTGAAGAACCTGCAAATAGTTTTGAACATGGGAGCACACAGATTTCTTCCAACCCAATCATTTCATTCATGTTCTCATGTTTCATATATGCAAGGTCACATATACCAAAAGATAAGAATGAAACATTCTTGACATGCATATTGTAAAGCTTAGGGGAGTAAATGTCAAACTCTATGGTTCTAAATGATGTTGAAAAATTTTCTAGTGGAAGAATTGAATATGTTTGCTTGAGATTTGTTTCTTTAGATAGAAGATATGAACAAGGGAACAACATTTTTTATTCTTTATAGAAATTATTAGACAATCTTTTCATCTCAAGTTCAGAAAAATATGGCTCAAAATAATTATTACAACATCTATTAAACTTTGAATCAGCAAGCTTATCATAAGTTATGTAAATAGCACAGACATTGAACTTACTTGCAGCATAATGTTCAATCAAATTGAATGTAAACATGCAACTGTAGGGAGTATTCAAAGATTTCAAGGATGTTATATTAAAAACTATTCAAAGATTTCAAGGATGTTATATTAAAAACATTTTCAAGGATTTTATTGACGTCAACATATTTGTCAAACATGGCATAGCTCACACAGGAAGGATGGGATTTTTTTTTGTAAAGAATTCATCATGAGTATATACTTTCACACTATCAAATTTATTTGCAAGCAATGTATCACATGTAAAGATAAGCAGAACGAGATAGCCCCTTAGGCTCTCGGTACCTTCATTATATAGGAACATTACAAGGCAGGGTTACATGGGATCAGGATCCCCTAACTGGAGATACAAGTTAGATACAACTACAACACCTACCATAATACGATAACTAGTATATGGTAGTAACTAGGACTCTAATATCTTAACATCCCCCCTCAATCTTAGCCACATTCGAGGTTAAGATTGTATCTGAACTGCTTCATCTTGGCCGCTGAGACTGCCTTAGTAAACCCGTCTGCTAGTTGATCTCCAGTAGCAATGAACCAAATGTCTAGACGCTTGCTAGCAACTTGTTCTCGAACAAAGTGGAAATCTATCTCTATATGCTTCGTCCTAGCATGAAACACCGGATTTACAGCCAAATATTTCGCTCCCAAATTGTCGCACCACAGCCTCGCTGTAGAGGGATGTGGGATCTTGAGTTCAGTCAACAACTTCTCAATCCACATTACTTCTGTTGTAGCATTCGCCACTGCCTTGTACTCAGCCTCTGTGCTTGACCTTGAAACGGATGCTTGCTTCCTAGCTGTCCAGGAGATCAAATTATCACCAAGGAATACTGCAAAACCTCCTGTTGACCGTCGGTCGTCAACATAGCCTGCCCAATCTGCATCCGAGAATGCACTTACTAACATGGAGTTCGAACATCTAAATTTCAGTCCTGTATCTATGGTACTCTTCACAAAATGTAGGATCCTTTTAACTGCACTCAGATGTACTGTAGTAGGAGCATGTAAATATTGACACACTTTATTGACCGCATAGGCAATGTCCGGCCTTGTCAACGTGAGATATTGGAGTGCTCCCACTAAACTGCGATATCGTGTAGAGTCATCAGGGCCAAGCTTAACCCCAGAGGTGTTACTGAGCTTCTCGCTAGTAGACAAAGGGGTGTCAACTGGCTTGGCCTTTTCCATACCTGATCGCTTCATAATCTCATGAGCGTACCTTGCTTGAGAGAGAACTAGCCCTTGCCGATTCCTTTTGATTTCTATTCCAAGAAAATAGTGCAGCTCCCCCAAGTCCTTGAGTGCAAACTCATGATGCAACTCCTTCAACAGAGCTTCTGTCGCTGCTTGTGAGGAACTTGCTACTATGATGTCATCAACATAAACCAGTACAAACACTGTCTTATCCCCACTGTTATAGTAGAACAGGGAAGTATCTGCCTTGGAGTGGACAAAACCGAGAGTTTGAAGCTTCTTACACAATCATGCATACCATGCCCGAGGGGCCTGTTTAAGACCATACAAGGCTTTATCAAGCTTGCACACATAGTTGGGATGTTCTTTGCTCACAAAACCAAGCGGCTGATGCATGTATACTTCTTCTTCTAACACACCATGGAGAAAAGCATTTTGTACATCAAGTTGACGAAGAGACCAATTCTTGGACATAGCTATGGACAAGATGAGCCGTATAGTGGTTGCCTTGACAACCGGACTGAATGCGTCTTCATAGTCTCCCATACCTTTGCTTGAAACCCTTCGCGACAAGACGAGCCTTGAACCGATCAATGGTGCCATCAGACTTCTTTTTGATCTTGTACACCCATTTACACCCAATGACATTTCTCCCCGCTGTGGTGGTACAAGATGCCACGTTCTATTGCGCATCAAGGCTTGATGCTCACTGTCCATGGCAGCAGCCCACTTGTGATCACTGAGAGCTTCTTCAACAGTAGATGGTTCACCTGTAGATATGGTAGATGACATGCACCAGCGAACAGTACCATATGTGTAAGTCTTGGGACAGGTAATACCAGACTGGAGTCGTGTAGTAGGGTGCTGCAGCGTATCCTGCACAGGAGAAACCATAGGCGCAGATGGAGCAGAGGACCCCGGCGGAGAGTCCAGCCATGCAGTAGTGCCAGCAGGCGCAGGCGGATCCATCTGTGGTAGCTGGGCCAGTCCCGTACCCGATGTAGACGAGGATGCGGGCGCAGAGGATCCTGGAGAAGAATTCCGCTCGCCAGCAGCCTGTGCAGGTTGGTCATGTCCCGATCCCGAGGTGGATACGCCACCTGGTGTCAGTACGAGGCCAGGCGAATCAGCTCCGGAGTCAGCGCCACCATTGTCGTTTACCGGTAGAAGCAGATGTGCCCCGTATGTGCCCATTTCTTCACCGTTTGCATGCGAATTTTCACCTGCATCTTCATCAGACCAGAACTCATCACATGATTAGTTGGTACAGGAGAAGACAAATGTTGATCATGAAGTAAAACACCCCCAAAGCTAGTTTGTGAGGTGATCAAGGAGGAAGGTAGAAGGGCAATTTCCGCCCTAAGTTGTGCACCTGCATTTGGGTGAAGAGAGGCAAAAGGAAACACGGTTTCGTCAAACACGACATCGCGTGATATATAAACTCGTCCTATACTAGGATCGAGGCACTTAAACCCCTTGTGCGAATTGCTATAGCCTATAAAGACACATTGTTTAGAACGAAATTGGAGCTTCCTTGAATTATATGGCCTGAGATTTGGCCAAACTGCACATCCGAAGGTGCGCAGGAAGGAGTAATCTGGGTGTTTGCCAAACAAACATTCATAGGGGGTTTTGTCATCTATTACCTTGGAAGGAAGACGATTGATGAGAAAAGCAGCCGTAGAGACTGCTTCATCCCAAAATTTTAGAGGAACTGAAGCATGAGCAAGAAGAGACAAGGCCATCTCAACAATGTGTCAGTGTTTGCGCTCAGCGGAACCATTTTGTTGATGTGCATGTGGATAGGAGACATGATGGGCAATACCAACTTGTTTAAAAAAGGAACTTAAAGCTTGATACTCCCCCCCCCCCCCCCCCCCAAGTCTGTTTGCATGGCTAAGATCTTACGATTGAACTGACGTTCAACCATATTTTGGAAATCACGAAAGCACTGGAAAACTTCGGATTTGTGTTTCAAAAGATATAACCATGAAAATTTGGAATGATCATCAATAAATCTCACCTAATATTTATACCGCCCAACAGAAGTTGGAGCGGGGCCCCATACATCAGAAAAAACTAAATCTAGAGGACTAGAAGATATACTAGTAGACTTAGGATATGGCAACTGATGACTTTTCCCTAACTGATACGCATCGCACATGACTTTATTTGTGGACTCTTGACTGGAAGGAAGTTTATGAGGACTCAGCACTTGGTGTACAACACGACTTAAAGCATGTCCTAGTCTAGAATGCCACAACGAATGTTGACGGTTTGATGACACCAAGGGCTTGCTTATTCGACGAAGGATGCAGAGGGTAGAGGCCTTTTTCACATCTGCCTTTGTGCAGAGTTCTCCGTGTCACCTGTTCCTTGATAAGGAAATGACTAGGGTGAAACTCAAGAAAAACATTGTTATCTTTAGTGAGACAATTAATAGAAACAAGGTTTTGTGAGCTTTTGGAACATGTAAGATATTATTAAGGTGAATCTCACTACTAGGGAACGTAGAACTGTATGACCAACATTTTGAATCTCGATACCTGATCCGTTCGCTGCATGAATTTGTTCACCACCATTATACTTGTCACGGACGGTCAGACGCTCGAGGTCGCTTGTGATGTGATCAGTGGCTCCAGAATCAACGTACCAGTTTGTGTCTACACCATATGAGTTTGTAGCAGATGTTGCACTCTTCTGTGGGGGCCAGTATAATTAGAGTCGAACCTGTTCAAGCAGCGTATAGCTTGATGACCCTCTTTGCCACAGAGTTGGCAGTACGTGCCTTCCTCGAAGGTGTTCCGGCTTCGGCCACCTTGATTTCCACGGCCGAAGCCGCAACGTCCACCACGGCTGCCTCCATTGCGACCCCTCATCTCCCGCGAGGGTTGCCACCGTTTCTGCCGCCTCTCTGGGCGACATTGTCCATCGACTGAGATCCACCATCACGGATCTCACGACGTTGCTCATGACTAATGAGTTGAGCTTGAAGTTCTTGGAGGGAGATGGCGTCGATTCGGTTTGATACAGCAGATGCAACCGAATCAAACTCCTCTCCAAGACCCATGAGTATGTAAGCAACGAGTTCATCATCCTCTAGCTTCTTTCCTGCCGACACCATCTCGTCAGCTAGGGTCTTCATCTTGGTGAAGATTTCCGCCACGGTCGAGGACCCTTTGGTCGTCGTGGCGAGCGCCATGCGTGTAGACATAACACGAGCGCGAGACTATGATGCTTGAAGCGTCTGGATCTTTGCCCATAGATCCACTGCTATTGTGCAGGATGCCACTTGCGAGAATACATCTTTGGAGAGAGACGAGAAGATGTAGCTGCGAACTTGGCTGTCCTTGGCACACCACCTCTCAAAATCCGGATTGATCTCCGGGCCTGTCTTCTTCTTCTTGTCATCGACAGTGTCCTCCTCCAGGAACTCGGATGGAGGTTTGGAGGTGGGCTTGGTGTAACTCCAGAGGCAGGCGCCTTGGAGCGTGGCCGTAACATGAGCTAGCCACATGTTGTAGTTTCCCCTCGTTAGCTTCTCGGCCACCGGTGGGAGGAAGCCGAAGGCGAACGGGGCGGCGTCGGAAGACGTCGACATCAGGATCTATTCCGTGAGGAATTTTTTTAGGCTCTGATTACCATGTAAAGATAATCGGAACGAGATAGCCCCTTAGGCTCTCGGTACCTTCATTATATAGGAACATTACAAGGCAGGGTTACATGGGATCAGGATCCCCTAACTTGAGATACAGGTTAGATACAACTACAACACCTACCATAATACGATAACTAGTATATGGTAGTAACTAGGACTCTAATATCTTAACATCACATATATGAATGCACAATATCATGTGCATTAACCATATCAAATCATAGAAAAGATCATGTATGTTTGAACAATGGTCATTAACATACAAAATTGCAGCACATGTATGAGCATGTGAATCTAGTAAATCAACACTATGATCCATTGCACTTGAACCCTTCTTATCATAATTACTCACAATTTTATTTTGCAAACTCAGATCTGAAATGTTTTCATTACCTTTTGTAGTTTCTAATGGTACAAGTATCATGGATTGTGCCTCTGAAATTTTACCTTTTTCCTCATCATGGTTGAGGTTTGGCGCAGCACATAATTGGTTCGAACAGATGGATGCCTTCTCATTTCCCTCAACAAATATGGTGATGTCAACATGAGCAACCATCTCTTCCATATTCTCATTGCAAATCTGCACATTTGGAAAAACAACACTAGGAGTAGAGATAAGAGTATTAGTTTCAGAAATATCCTCACATGACCTGCATTCTAACTCTCCATTTTTTTGTGGTGTATCTCTCACACTCGCTTTGTGGATACTCTCAACCTCATATTGTGTGGAATCACACAACTCATTTTTTGTTTTACTCTCTCTCATATTGGCAATATGACTCTCATTCTCACATAGGTTTTGATGCACAATCACTTCAACATCTTGTGCAGCAACATATGCATATGTAACGTTGTCCATGACCTTCACTTCATCTTCCTCATCAAATATTGGGGGCTGGTCATCATTCACCATGTATTTTTCTTCATGAGTCTGTATCACACAAGGAACCAAACTAGAAGAAGGTATTATCATATTAGTAGTAAATAATTCCTCACATGATTCATCTTCTTTTTCTCTCACTTTTTGTGTATATCTCTCACACTGAATGTCGTGGGTCTCCTCACATATAGTGGAATCTCTCATATTTTCATTTTGAACTCTCGCACTCAATTTTGGTTGGTGGCACTCTTTCTCACATGGGTTTTGTTGTCCATATGATCTTCCATGTGCCTCTTGCTGAATTTTTCTTTGGGAGGACATACAATAATCTTCATCATCAATGAGCACATGGGGGCGAAAACTATGCCCACGAGCACCTCTCCCATGCTGCCCACTATGGACAATGAGACCACAACGAGAGTTGGACCGACTATGTTGTTGTGGAGTCTGCCCACCCACAACAGGAAGATGTTTATCGAACATCATCTCCATGGCCTCCACTAGAGAGTGTTGTAGTTGATGAAACTCAGTCCTTGTGACTGGTGGTTCTTTTTCTCCATATCGACTACAACGAATACTCGAATCGGATCCTGTCATATTAGCACTTATGCAACAAAAGTGGATGGTAAAATTGTGGAATCTCACAATCTCACCTCTTACTTACCAATGTTCTTGCCTGTTCTCGAGGATAGTGAGCGTGCTTAGTGCAGCAGTTCAACAGATGTGATTGAGAGGTCGCAAGGATTACAAGCCGAACGTCCCGGTTTCAGATTTTGGTGGAGCTATAGGTGGCTGTTCAAGGAAGGCTACGGCACTGCAACCCAAATGGTTTGATGTGCTCAAAAGATATGAAGTTACTACTATCGAAAACTACAACCAACTTGAATTATAAACTGAATTTTTTCAACAAACAACTACAACAAAACCCCTTCAACTTCTTTTTTTCATCTCTATTTTTTTGCCTTCTCTCTTTTTTTTATCACTTATTTTTTTGTCTCTGTTCTTTCTTCTCTGATTTTTTTTCTGATTTTTTTTCTAACAGGGGGTGCGGAGAACAAATGAAACACGACGCAAAGATATATGAAGATGGTAACTAGCAACTTGATGAACACAACAACACAAAGATAACAGTACCGCCAAAGGGCTATAGGATTTTTGTGGCTTTTTAGTGGACTTTAGGTGATGAACAAAAACTATATGATGGATAAAATAAAGGTAAATATGTGGATGATGGTAAGACCTACCGTGACAACCAAAGCTTTGATTACCACATGATGAGACCCGATATGGATCGGTAAGGATTGGCCCGATCTTCACGACAGTAGGTCACAAATTCAAGAGATAACTTGCTGCGAACAGTGGGGGATAACTAGCTTTATACCTATCCAAGGTTGGATGCGACCAAGCGACAGGGAGAGAGGCATCAAAACCGCGAAGACTTCGACTCGATCTCCGAACGACCGCAGAACCACAATCCGGAACTAATCCACACAATACGGCGCAGCCGAATGGAAGTCGTAGAGCACGAAGTAGGGAATCCCAGAAGGATCTCTTCACAAGTCCAAGAAGAACAAGGAAGAACAAAGGTTTGAGTAAGACACTCAACAGCTCGGCTGCAATACCATATAGGTTCTTAATTCATCAAAAGTTCTCCTAATAGCTTAGACGCAGGGGATATGTATACTAGGAACAACCCTCATAGATAGGTGTGAAAATGAAAAGGAGTTTTTGAATATGAGCTATGTGAAAGGTCACCACGAGATAGCTTCCCGAAGTGGTCTCGCGTGACTGTTGGCCTCCAGAGTAGTTTCCACTAAACTAATTATAACTCCTTATTGGGAAGTCCAATGGACGAACCGTTTGTTGGGTGTGAAACTAGACTTAACAATATTTCTAGCCATGTATACCATGAATCACAAAACATTATAGAATGGTACAGTTTCGCAAGAGAAGTTGAACCAACATTCTATCATGTGAAACTGTTGGCCTTCTGAGCAGTCATGACTAAATCGTGTATATCTCAAGATTGGCATGTCCAAAAGGGATGAACGCTGTTGCATTGGAAAGTAGACTTTAAGATCTTTCCAAAATGTCTTCATTGGACTCAAAAGCTTCTCAGAGTGCCGAGATATAGGCATTTCTTTAACTGGTCCGTTTTGGAACTGAACTGGTCCGTTTTGAAAGGGTCTGATTCTTCCTGAGATAACTGGTCCGTTTTTGGTCTGTAACTTTTCTTCATGTAGAGTAATATTCTTCTTTTGATGTGTATACCTAAGTATAATAAAAGTAGAACACTTAGGTAGTATAATATTCTTAGAATTATTAAAGTTAATTTCAGCTAGGAATGAATTCACCTCTTCATGTAGTTTAGTGGCACGACTACATGTAATTGGACCATGATTTATATCATTTGTATAAGATGGTAAACCTTCTTCATGTTCCACCACATGCTGAGCTGGCATGTCCTCGTCATCCTCCCCCTCTTGAAAAGGAGTCGTCCTCGACTCTAATTCTTCCAATCCAAAGAATTGTACTAGGACATCGCTTTGTAGTGTCGTGATAACATCAAGATCTTCTTCTTCCATCACACCAATTAAGGTGTTTGAATCTATAATCATATAAACCAAGTAGTAGCCATATTGGTGGAAGTCAAAAGGAATTAGAATAAAGTGTAGCTTTCACCTTGAATGGATACTTAGAACTAACGGTGAATATTGATTGCCTTGGCACGGTCTCATCAGCAGGCCCATGAGGTCCCTAGGGATATGCCGAGGTAATATCCCTGACAAGTCCCCGAGAACGTTGTATTCTTCTGGCGAGCCCACAGCGTTGTCCTTGGAGGTGTACAGCTGGTCGTCGTCATGCGAAGTCGTTGTTGTAGGATCCTGACCAGGCTAATTGGTCGAGGTACTGCTTGGAGAAGCCTCCCGACAAGGTCGAACTAGTCGAAAACATCGTAGCTTGATGTGCGAGCAGGTCGCCTTTGATTGGTGTTGCGGTGGCTTGTCGGGAGGATGCGATGTGCTGAAGAAGAAAAAACTTTTGAAATGTCCTTCCTTGGTGAAGTGTACCCACTTAGACTCTGCAAAAAAAACAGCATAGCTTTGCCGAGAAGAGAATTAGTACATTCACCGAGAGGTGAAGTGTAACCACTTTGTCCATGAGCTTGGTAGCAGGTGAAGTATGCACATGGTGCCAAGCTTTATAAAAGATAAAGGATAGATGAATAAGCATAAATAATGAGTCAAGCACGAGTTTTGTAAAAAATGATTGCGAATACCCACAGTTCATGAGCCTGATGTAAGAAACTAAGGGTTCTTGTATCAGGATTATAGATTGGAGATTGAAACATAAATTTTGTAAAAATGATTGCGAATACCCGTAGTCCCCGAGCCTGATGCGAGGAGCCGTAGTCCACGAGCCTGATGCGAGGGGGTAGGAGGTTCTTACGTCGGGATCGATCATACTTCATTGTTCGCAGTCCCCGGGTGTTTTGTTGTTCCGTGCCGCCGCTCCCTGTGCCGTGGCGGCAGTCCCCAAGCCTTGCTTGTCGTAGTCTCTAGCGAAGTCCCCGAGCCTGGTCGGGTTTGCGATCTTGCGGCTGAGTCATCATTGTGGTCAACGAAATCCGTGAGTGCTACTGTATCAGAGGTCTTCATGGGTATTGCCGACCAATGTACTGTAGCTGTGTCACTGTTCCTACGAAAAAGAAACCATAATGAAAATTGTACGTCCAGTCCCCGGGACTGTGATGTTAGTGGTAATTCCAAATTTATTAACCGAAATCGTGGAAATTATCTGGAAGGAAACTACAAAATAATGGAAAGGGAGTTATTGGGCCGAATTAACCTCGCGGTTAGCGGCCCAAGTCACAGCGTAAGAAGTTGGTGTCGTGGTGGTTCCGTATTTGACCGTTACGATTTCCCAAAAACCTTGGGAGGCGAAACGCCGCGCTGCTTGGTATAAGGGGCGGATTTGGCGGCGGAATGGGAAAGGTCGCATCTTTTTACTCCCGCCAGAGTGCGTGTAGGATTCGGAGAGGTGTATCTTCATTGCTTGAGGTGTTCGAGGGGGACGGAGGTTCAACTATATATTCGGGTGGAGATCAAGGTGAATCCCAATCGCTTTGTTCGACTTCCTTCGCATTGTTCAGTCGCAAGGTCTTGAGGGGGTTTCGTCGACGCTGAGTTTCTGCCAGGTTTGTTGGAGGCTGGAGGTGCGCATCTTGCGATGAATCTTGCCGCCGTGCTGACTCTGCCGGAGGACTTGGTTTTTCATATCCTTCTTCGCGTTATCGATAATGGTAACAATGTGCGCGAGTATGTGAAGGTTAGCCTAGTTTGTCGCCTCTTCTGCAAATTTTGCGATGATGCCTCGACGATTCGGCTCTTGTCTCTTCGGCATGTTCAGGATTATTGTCGGCCCTACTACCCTTTTCTGGAGACTGCCTCCGAGCAGCGCTTTCTCGATGTCGATCACCGAGAAGCTTTGTTCTTTCGTGGTCTGGAACGGTTGATGTTGTGGGGGCGAGACTCCGTTGGGCAGGCACTTATCAGCAGGGCGGTGGCAGCTAGAGATGACATTGCAATGTATTTCAGGGCTGTGATGTTGTACTATGCTGATTCATCGAACTTGGAGACGCTTGCTATCATCGATTGTCTCAGCAGAGGTGCCCTTCCATATGGTCGGTTTTGTAATCGAGGCTTGCGTCGTCTTCGGGAGCGCTCTCGTGATGATCTTCACGTCATCTGGCGGTGGTGGTGGGTTTGTGTCCCGGAGGATGTGCCGGATTTAGTTGTCGTCGTCGATCCTCATCTTTACGTCTGGGAGGAGTGTCGTCGTTTTTGTTCGCCGGGTAACAATATGCCTGGGATCAGCATGTACTGTAGCTGGCAATGTCGAATTCGACATGAGTTCGATCTCTGGACTAGGCATATTAGTGAGGTGGTCGCTTATCGCATCAGTAGGATGAAGTTGTAATCGTTGAATGCCTTATCTGAAGTATTGTCCTTCCTCTTTTGGTGTATCATGATATTTCGTCGTCGACTACTTTGCTGCGAGACAGCTGTGGTTTGTATCTCAGGTACCAATGTTCGGACGTGTAAGTGAAAACTACAAAGCTGTCATATTTCCGGGCGGTGAGCTTTTGTTTCACTTGTATGTCCTGTCATACCTGCTAAGTCATGAGCCGCAGCGATAAAACGTTCGGCCTTGGGTCTCAAATGGTCCATATCATAGGGCTAGCGCCACTTCACGCGTAGGATACATAAGGACTCCCAAGGAGGCACGCTGCTGACAACCCGTGGCGCAGAGGGAAAACAACTCATGCACGCTTAGGGAGAAGCCAGAGTGTCACACCCGTTTTGAAGAACAAAAACAAGTGCATAAAAGACTCATGTGCACCCCAGGAATAGTCGCACACATGAGTTGAAAAATCATAAGAATACCATCACAATACTTATTACATAGCGAATAAATATTCAATACAAAGTCTTAAACAAATAAACTTAAACTAAGACGACGAGGAGGGGTATGAGGTCCACTCTGAAGCTGATATGGTGTGCGCTGCTGGTTCTTAGTATTACCCTGCTGGTACTGAGGCCTTTGTTGATTTTGATTGCGATTCCACTGGCTAACAGGTCCTTGGTACCTCTGCTGAGAACTAGTATGAGAGTTGAAGCGAGGGCGAGTATTGCTGCCAAATGATTGTGCTCTCATCTTCCTCTTCTTGTCCATGTCCTTGCGCTCGTTGTCGAGCACAATGGCACGGTTCACCAGTGTCTGGAAGCTTGGGTACACATTACCCTTCAACCGCAGCCTCAGATCATAGTAGATACCCTTCAGGAAGTGACGCTGCTTGTCTGCGTCATCTCTCACCTCATTAGGAGCATAGCGCGCCAGCTTAGAGAATCTGTCATGGTACTCGCTGACCGACATCTGCCCCATTCTGAGATTACGAAACTCCTCTTGCTTGAGCTCCATGATTCCTTCTAGGATGTGGCGAGCCTTGAAGTCCCTGGAGAACTCATCCCAGATGATAGCAGGAGCGTTGGCAGGACGTGCAGCTTGGTATGATTCCCACCAAGTCTGAGCTGCACCTTGCAACTGACCAGAAGTATATATCACCTTCTCCTGGTCATTACACTTAGCAATGTTGAGTTGTTTCTCCACTGCTCGAAGCCAGTCATCTGCCTCCATAGGATCTGTAGCATGAGAGAACACTAGGGGATGACCTTGAAGAAACTCCCGGCGCTTATTGACAGGAGCAGCAGCTTGGTTCGGCGGGTTCTGCATGAACTGCATCATAGTCTGCATTAACTGCCCCTTCATTGCCATCAACTCCTCAGTGGTGATGGGTGCCGGTGAGGTGGTGGTGGGTTCCTGTTGGTACGAGGCATCTGTGTTCCAAAAAACAAATAACTATGCTTAGAAACAAATAACTTCCGCGTGTTCTCGCTTACAAATCTAACGCAACTTGAACCGATCTAAACGGATTTAAAACGAAGAAGTTATAAGCATTTAAAATCGAGTGGTAATTCTGTAAATAAGCATTTTTCATTTATTTTAAAATAAAAACAGATCCGGGCGATAGTACGCTTTCTAGAGGAGAAAGCGTATAGCTGGAGTACGCCATGGACGGCAGGTAGATCATTGAAAATCTCCGGGGGCTCTTTAGCAAAACGGCCAAGCGAAGGGGTATCGGCGATCCACGATCGTTGATCTCAGATTGAAGGGCTGAGATTAGAAGGGGAAAGGAATAGAGGGTGGCCGGTGTGAGCGAGAACACGCGGAAAAGAGCATACGGGTGGGTTCGCGGGGCCTCATACCTTGTTTCGAAGGATGGAGAAGGCCCAAAGGGTGATTGAGGAGCTCGGGCTTGTGTCAATGGCGGAGGCAGCGGTGCGGAGCTCGCGAGCGGCGGCTCTGTGGCTCAGTTGCGAGGCGCTAGGCGATTAGATGGGAACCAGAGGCGGCAGTAGGGGATATGCAAGGTGCTAAAAAAAGCGTAGCCCGTGAGGATTAAGGAAAGAAATCCCGGGAGAGTAGGGATTTGGTTTCGGCGAGCATTGGGAGTCGGCATCCGACTCGAGTCGGGTTCGGCGCGAGGAAAGGGAGAAGGAGGGACTATCGTGCGGGCCATGTGCATCAGCGGCGCAAGAGCAAGAGATGGGAGGGAAGCTTCCCATGGCCGCACGGTGCTGAGTCGACCGGAACTCTGCTTCGGCTCGCAAAGAAGGAAAGAGGGCGCTGACATGCGGACCCCAGTGGCAGGGAAAAGAGGGAGGACACGTTGACGCGCAGGGCCGCGCAGATAGTGGCACAAGGAGAAGGAGAAGGGCTCTCCCGCATTGGGCCGAGGAGGCAAGCCGGCCCATGAGCAGTGAACTGGGCTTCTCGGCCAGTTGCCAGGCCGAGCAGTGAAAGGGATGGAGGATCTCGGGCCGAAATGAGAGAAAGAGAGAGAGAGAGAGAGAGAGAGAGAAAAGAAAGGACTTTTCAATTTCCATAGCTGATTTCCAAACTTATTTTCAAAACACTTCAAAAACAGATTTCAATAATTGACAAAAACCACTCACACCAAAATAGTAAATGCACCAGCATGTATGCAAAAGCATGTTTCTACATGATGTTTTCAATTTCACCAAATCATATATATATATATATATTTGATTATATTAAATGCATAACAGTAAAAGCATAATTAAATCAATTTCATGCTTTTGAAGATAATGCAAATTTTGGAGTGTTACAAATCTACCCCCCTTTAAAGAATCTCGTCCTCGAGATTAGCTGACTTACTCAAACAACTGCGGGTATGATTTCCTCAGTTCATCTTCTCTTTCCCAAGTTGCCTCTGCTTCTGAATATCGGTTCCACTAAACTTTACACATCTTAATTACTCTGCTTCAGGTTACTCTTTCTGCTGTTTCAAGAATTCTAACCGGATATTCTTCATAAGTCAAATCATCAGCAACACTAAGATCATCTAGAGGTATTTGCTCTTCTGGTACTCGCAAACACTTCTTAAGTTGAGACACGTGGAACACATCATGAACTCCAGATAAATTCTCAGGCAGTTCCAACTGATAAGCAACTTCACCATGTCTGGCTAAAACTTTAAACGGTCCGACATACCTTGGTGCTAGCTTACCTTTCATGTTAAACCTTTTCACACTTCTCATTGGTGACACCTTCAAATAAACATAATCACCAATGTTGAAAGACAGGTCTCTTCTTCTGTTATCAGCATAACTCTTCTGTCTTGACTGTGCTATTCTCAAGCTTTCCCAGATCACTCTCACATGATCCTCAGCATCTCTAAGTACATCAGCACCGAACACTTGTGTCTCACCTGTTTGATTCCAAAATAAAGGTGTTCTACACTTACGACCATACAATGCCTCAAATGGTGCCATCTTGATACTCTGTTGATAACTGTTATTGTATGAGAACTCTGCAAAGGCAAACTCTGATCCCAGCTAGTACCATATTGCAATGCACAAGTTCTCAACATATCTTCCAATATTTGATTAGTTCTTTCAGTTTGACCATCTGTTTGAGGATGATAGGCAGTACTAAAGTTTAACTTAGTTCCCAATGCGCTATGTACCTGTTCCCAAAAGTTCGAAGTGAACTGAGTACCTTTGTCAGACATGATCTTCTTTCGAACTCCATGCAAACATACTATCCGTTCCATATACAATTCTGCTAACCGAGCACCATTGTACTTGGTCTTGACTGGCAAAAAGTGAGCAACTTTGGTCAAATGATCAACTATAACCCATATAGAATCATAAACTCGTTGTGTACGAGGTAACCCAACAATGAAATCCATACCAACTTCTTCCCACTTCCATTCAGGTATCTTCATAGGTTGCAACAATCCAGCCGGTCTTTGATGTTCAGCTTTAACCCTCTGACAAGTATCACACAAAGCTACATACTCAGCTACATCTCTTTTTAATCCAACCCACCAGAATTTCTCCTTCACATCCATATACATCTTAGTACTACCAGGATGAATAGAATAAGCAGACTCATGAGCTTCATGCAAAATCATTTGCCTTAAAGCTTTATCATCAGGCACACACAAACGATTACCAAACCACAAAGTTCCATTATCATCCATGCGGAAACAAGGTGACTTACCAATTACTAGATTCTCTGCTATCTCTTTCAGCTTCTCATCCTGCAACTAGCCGTTACGGATCCCTTGTTCAAGTGTAGGTTCCATCACCATTTTGGCTGCATTGACAACAAAACCCAAGTTCAAACGTGCAAACTCATCACACAACTCCTCTGACATGGCTGACATTAGCAACTCGTGAACTCCACTCTTCCTACTGAGAGCATCTGCAACCACATTAGCTTTCCCAGGGTGATAATGCACATCTAGATCATAATCTTTGATTAGTTCTAACCATCTGTGTTGCCTTAAGTTCAGATCAGACTGGGTGAAGATATATTTCAAACTCTTATGATCAGTATATATGTCACACTTATGCCCAATCAGATAGTGTCTCCAAATTTTCAAAGCATGTACTACAGTAGCAAGTTCTAAATCATGAGTAGGATAATTCAATTCATGTTTCCTCAACTGCCTAGATGAATAAGCAACAACTCTACCTTCTTGCATAAGAACACATCCCAAACCAGTACGAGAAGCATCACAATAGATAGAGAAACTCTTACTCAGATCTGGCAGTATCAACACAGATGTTGTAGTCAACCTCTTCTTTAACTCTTCAAAGTTGGCTTGGCATCGATCAGACTACACAAACTTGGCATTCTTCTCTAACAAGGCAGTCATAGGTTTTGCAAGCTTTGAAAACCCTTCAATGAATCTTCTGTAGTAACCAGCTAAACCAAGAAAGCTGCGAATTTTAGTAACACTAGTTGGTGGATTCCAATTCAACACATCTCTCACCTTGCTTGGGTCAACAGAAATACCTCCATTAGAGACAACATGACCAAGAAAAGAATCTTCCTTCAACCAGAACTCACACTTGTTTCGCTTAGCATACAACTTATGATCTCTAAGCTTATGCAATACCAATCTCAAATGTTCAGCATGTTCTTCCTCAGTTTTAGAGAACACCAATATATCATCAATGAACACAACCACAAATTTATCCAAATACTCCATAAAGACCTTATTCATCATGTACATAAAGTATGTAGGAGCATTGGTCAATCCAAATGACATAACAGTATACTCATACAAACCATACCTCGTGGTGAAAGCTGTCTTTGGAATGTCACTAGCACGAATCTTCAATTGATGATAACCAGAACGAAGATCAATCTTTGAGAACACACAAGCACCTCTCAACTGATCAAATAAATCATCAATTCTAGGCAAAGGATACTTGTTCTTGATTGTAACCTCATTGAGTGATCTATAATCAACACACATTCTCTGACCACCATCCTTCTTATCAACAAAAATAACCGGTGCACCCCATGGTGATGAACTAGGACGAATGAAACCTTTTTCTTGCAATTCTTTTATTTGTTTCTTAAGTTCTTCTAGTTCTTTTACCCCCATTCTATATGGTCGTTTAGCTATAGGTGCAGTACTAGGTAATAACACAATAATAAATTCAATGCCTCGGTCAGGTGGCATACCTGGCAGTTCATATGGAAAGACATCCGGGAATTCATTCACCACTAGATCATCTTGATCGGTTCCATCCTCAATCTAGTTCACAATGGCTGTCTGTGGCTGCTGCATAACTACATCAACACTGATCTGGTCACCCTTTGGTGTAACAAGAGATATTGTCTTCTCTTTGCATTGGATCACTGCCTGGTGTGCTTTCATCCAATCCATACCCACAATCACATCAATACCAGAACTTCTCAGCACAACTGGACTGATCAGAAAGTCTACCCCCCTTAAGGTTAGATTAACTGAGGGACATTTATGAGAAACTTGTATAGGTCCCCCGGTGAACTTACTAACATGTGATTTTTCATAGCTATCATGGGTATACTATGTATGGTAACAAAAGCTTGCGAAATAAAAGTATGCGATGCTCTAGAATCAAAAAGAACAGAGGCGGGGATGGAGTTGATATCGAAGGTACCCAACATGACCTCTGGGGCCTCCTGAGCTGCAGCGACAGATACATGATTCACCCTTCTAGAATGAGGAGACGGTTGTGAAGGCCTTCCTCTATTGCCACTGTTATTGTTTTGGTTCTCCTTATTTGGAAAACTATGAGCATAGTGTCCAGGATCTCCACATCGGTAGCATACTCTAGGAGTGCTGGATTGAGGTGCACTATTCTTAGCGGGGGTAGAGTTGGGGGTACCTTGACGAGGGGTATGAGGTCCACTCTGAAGCTGATATGGCGTGCGCTGCTGGTTCTGAGTATTACCCTGCTAGTATTGAGGCCTTTGCTGATTTTGATTGCGATTCCACTGGCTAACAGGTCCTTGGTACCTCTGCTGAGAACTAGTATGAGAGTTGAAGCGAGGGCGAGTATTGCTCCCAAATGATTGTGCTCTCATCTTCCTCTTCTTGTCCATGTCCTTGCGCTCGTTGTCGAGCACAATGGCACGGTTCACCAGTGTCTGGAAGTTTGGGTACACATTACCCTTCAACCGCAGCCTCAGATCATAGTAGATACCCTTCAGGAAGTGACGCTGCTTGTCTGCGTCATCTCTCACCTCATTAGGAGCATAGCGCGCCAGCGGAGAGAATCTGTCATGGTACTCGTTGACCGACATCTGCCCCATTCTAAGATTACCGAACTCCTCTTGCTTGAGCTCCATGATTCCTTCTAGGATGTGGCGAGCCTTGAAGTCCCTGGAGAACTCATCCCAGATGATAGCAGGAGCGTTGGCAGGATGTGCAGCTTGGTATGATTCCCACCAAGTCTGAGCTGCACCTTGCAACTGACCAGAAGTATATGTTGAGTTGTTTCTCCACTGCTCGAAGCCAGTCATCTGCCTCCATAGGATCTGTAGCATGAGAGAACACCAGGGGATGACCTTGAAGAAACTCCCGGCGCTTATTGACAGGAGCAGCAGCTTGGTTCGGCGGGTTCTGCATGAACTGCATCATAGTCTGCATTAGCTGCCCCTTCATTGCCATCAACTCCTCAGTGGTGATGGGTGCCGGTGGAGGTGGTGGTGGGTTCCTGTTGGTACGAGGCATCTGTGTTCCAAAACACAAATAACTATGCTTAGAAACATTACTTATACCATCAAAATCATATTAGATGCAAATCTGAAATTTTCTGGACGAGAGATTCTGCCAACCCTACAGTAAAACAGTCATATTTCGAGTTACAGACATCCGATGGAGTTGGTTCTGGACTTTCTGGAAAGGTCTCGAAATTCTCTACAATTTTGTCTCAACTGAATTCCAAGATTCAGAATTTAAAATTGCGTAAAACAGCAAAGCACAGATTCTGTTTCAGGTTCCAGACTGTGCAGAAACCTCAACTTGCAACATCCATCTCTTAAAGTATAATAGCTATAAGGGTGATTCTAGTTGTACATGAACCATGGGTAAGTCTAGTTGTTCCCAGAAAAATTTCATAATTTTTGTATGATCAGATCTCAAGATATAACAGAAACATTGCAGACTGCTCCAGAAAACAGCAAAGACAGAAACAAGATAAACCCAACCCAACTATATGTATGACATTAAATAATTATTATAAACCTTGGAAACTTGTAGCTATAATCCACAAGGTTCCAGCAAGCATTACAAAAATCCAAATCATCCATAGTCATCATAACAATGAGACCATGCACAAAGGGTTCACATGACACCAAGACTCGATTAAACTAGACTCAACGGGGATACTAATATCGTTCTTTATTACATAAAAGGGACTCCAACACCTATGGATATATCTTTGATATACGAAGGACTTGGGGGTCTTCTCTCATGGTTGGAGTTGAGCTAGTTGAGCTTTTAATGCTTCATTATCTTCACAAAGCTTTTCATTGAATTCCTTCTCATAAAGCAGCTCATCTTTCAACTCATCTGTCACGGTTGCCATCTCACGACCAAACCTCACCAATGCTTGCATCTTTGGTTTCGAAACATCTGCAGGTTCCATGTACCAGGTTCCTCTACTGGGCACAATGAAAGGAAGATGCTTAAAACCACTATCACTCGTGCCATGTCGATCCCGATACTGACCGTGATAGCTGGCGAATGCCTCACGACCAACATCCTCCATAGCCTTCCTAGGAGAGGATCGGCTCACCTTAGTCCTAAAGGTGGCATGCACCATACGACGATTATTTTCAACTTCCCAAACCCAAAGCTCTGCATGCCATTGGGATGGCCTTTGAGGATGCTTGCGTTCCGTGCAGTGGTACTCCAGTGTGGCTTTCATCTCATACAAGCAGTTTTCCAGAAGCATCTCTATCAGCTCCTGAAAGGGATAGTGATGGTTCGGCTGTATGACGTGGGTCTCTTCAGTCCAACCTGTCAAAAGAACATCTTCTGGTGCTGGCTCCATCTGAACTTCTTCCTCTATGTCCTCATCCTGAAAGGCTCCCACTCTTGACTCTACATCAGAAATCTCCTTATCTTCAGCTGGTCGAGGCTGCCTAGGGGTGAACAAGGCACGATACTCTGCAGCTGTCATCCTGTTGTTCTGGCGAGAGGGAAGCATCTACAGAAAGTATAGACATAGATCAGATAGAAGCAAAGTTTTCACAATAGAATATAACTGAAGAAGCATTGAAACTTTTAGCAATTATTAAGGCTTTAGTAGAAAGCATGAACAAGAGAAGTAAGGACTCTAAAAGCAACCATTCTAACTAGGCTTGCGTCCTACAGTCAACACAAGTTCTGATACCAATTTGTCACACCCGTTTTTAAGAACAAAAACAAGTCCATAAAAGACTCATGTGCACCCCAGGAATAGTCACACACATGACTTGACAAATCATAAGAATACCATCATAGTGCTTATTACATAGCGAATAAATATTCAATACAAAGTCTTAAACAAATAAACTTAAACTAAGACGACGACTTCTGCGGAAGCTCCAAAAGGGACTGGTTGACTGGTTGACTCCAAGTCTAGTACTCATTGCGGTAATCATCAACCCAATCTTCATCTGTGGTGTTTAAATGCAAGGGTGAGCACATATGTACTCAACAAATATAACACGGGGTTCATGAAGCTCAAAATGATATGCATGGTTCATAGCGGTAAGCATTTTAAGTAGATCAAGTTCATATTAATATCAACAATAATCAAGGTAATTGCATAAGCTCAAATATCCATGATCATAAAGTAAATGACAATGATACAATAAATAAATAATACTTGCATAAGCCACATAGAAATAAGAACCCAATAATTCTGTGAGTTTTCCGAGCCGCTCGTGTCCGTGAGCACGGCTATCATGATAGTTTTTTAACTCTGATCAGAGGTGTACAACTTTACCCACGAGTCGTGTTTGCTCATATGCCCGGGATCATGACTCCCAAAACACTACCGAGGTGAATGGGCAGGGTACACTATGAAGCCTTTCAAGGGTTCGTCTAACAAGTTAGGGCCGCAAGGTTTCCATGGCAAGCAGATGTAGAGCCAACCTGTCTACGGTCACATTCCTTCGTGGCTATGCCCATAGATTAGGAACCACACTATACCTGTCTTGGCACGCCCCTTTCGCGCCATAAAGGTAACCACTGAACGAGCTAGAAAAGGTCCCCATACTGAGCTAAAGCCAGAGCCATATAGCCTTCGTGGTTGTACTGTATATCCCAGCTTTTGCCTCCAGATAAGCTCCTATAATCCAATGTTGCTAAAAAGTGAGTTTTATCATTATTGCATATAATCATTAACACATTAGGATCATGTACATCTGGTTTGAGCGCTAGCAATACTAATCATATATGGTGGATCAAAAGATAGGTGACAAGGTACTCCGGATATCAAAATCTAGGATCAAACTATGGTAAACAAGGAATCATGCATATGAGTGATATTAATCATGAGTAGGACAACAAGGATAATCCCATGTTATACTTGCCTTCTTCGAAGTATTCTTGCTGGTCTTGCTGATCTTGATCAAAGAGAAACTCCGGTTCTTCAACGGGTTGCTCAACGTCTATCCGATCAACAATCAACACCATTCATTCAACGGGCAATCATACACGAAGCAAACAAAGCTATAATTAGAACAGTACACCAACAGTAAGAAACAAGATGAAAAAGTTTATAAAACTAATCTACGTATTGCTACGATCACATCAACGTCTCGTTCACGAAAAACGGAGCTAGAACGACAAAGTTATGAATTAAACAAGGTTTTCCTATACAAAGATATTAAATTAAAACTAATCACGAAAATAAAAATTTTCAAAACTAACTAACGGTGGTATTAACATAAAGATAATTTCGTTACAAATCTAATGCAACTTGAACGGATCTAAACGGATTTAAAACGAAGAAGTTATAAGCATTTAAAATCGAGTGGTAATTTTGTAAATAAGCATTTTTCATTTATTTTAAAATAAAAATAGATCCATGCGATAGTACGCTTTCCAGAGGAGAAAGCGTATAGCTGGAGTACGCCATGGACGGCAGGTAGATCATTGAAAATCTCCGGGGGCTCTTTAGCAAAACGGCCAGGCGAAGGGGTATCGGTGATCCATGATCGTCGATCTCAGATTGAAGGGCTGAGATTAGAAGGGGAAAGGAATAGAGGGTGGCTGGTGTGAGCGAGAACACACGGAAAAAGAGCATACGGGTGGGTTCGCGGGGCCTCGTACCTTGTTTCGAAGGATGGAGAAGGCCCAAAGGGTGACTGAGGAGCTCGGGCTTGTGTCAATGGTGGAGGCAGCGGTGCGGAGCTCGCGAGCGGCGGCTCTGTGGCTCAGTTGCGAGGCGCTAGGCGATTAGATGGGAACCAGAGGCGGCGGTAGGGGATATGCAAGGTGCTAAAAAAAGCGTAGCCCGTGAGGATTAAGGAAAGAAATCCCGGGAGAGTAGGGATTTGGTTTCGGCGAGCATTGGGAGTCGGCATCCGACTCGAGTCGGGTTCGGCGCGAGGAAAGGGAGAAGGAGGGACTGTCGTGTGGGCCACGGGCGTCAGCGGCGCAAGAGCAAGAGATGGGAGGGAAGCTTCCCACGGCCGCACAGTGCTGAGTCGACCGGAACTCTGCTCCGGCTCGCAAAGAAGGAAAGAGGGCGCTGACATGCGGACCCCAGTGGCAGGGAAAAGAGGGAGGACACGCTGACGCGCGGGCCACGCTGACAGCGGCACAAGGAGAAGGAGAAGGGCTCTCCCACACTGGGCCGAGGAGGCAAGCCGGCCCATGAGCAGTGAACTGGGCCTCTCGGCCAGTTGCCAGGCCGAGCAGTGAAAGGGATGGAGGATCTCGGGTCGAAATGAGAGAAACAGAGAGAGAGAAAAAAAAAGAAAGGACTTTTCAATTTCCAGAGGTGATTTCCAAACTTATTTTCAAAACACTTCAAAAACAGATTTGAATAATTGACAAAAACCACTCACATAAAAACACTAAATGCACCAGCATGTATGCAAAAGCATGTTTCTACATGATGTTTTTAATTTCACCAAATCATATATATATTTGATTATATTAACCATGCTGCTTGTAGAGTCGTCAACCGTGCCGTGCTCGTGAACAGACGCTGGGCGAAAAGCCATGCTGCTTTTAGAGTCGTCAACCGTACCGTGGTCGTGAACAGACTCTGGGCACGCAACCTCATGGCTTCCGACCCAAGCGGTATCGCCTGACTTCTGGGGAAATACCGCTTGGGAGGCCTGTCGATGTAATCATAGTGTTTAGGGTAGCTACTTCTATTCGCTATGGTTAACTGTCACACCCCAAAATTTCTATTTTGGGTTGTGAATGGAAAATGCTAGATAAAATAAAAGAATTTATGATTTTTCTAAAATTTATAAGATTTAATTAGGCTTTTAGTAATTAAAAATGTGCAAAATATGTATTTTAAAATTCTTTGAAATAGAATTTGAATGGAGTGTTGCATTCATGCCTTTGCATTTAATTTTATTGAGTGAGAAACAATTTTTTGTTAAAACTCGGTTTTGCTCCAAATCGATTTTTATCTATTTAGAAAATAAATAAATGTTTTAAAAGTTTTTCTTAAAACAAAGTTCAAAGTTTAATTTGCCAAACTTGGAAAATAAGTTATAAAGTGTGTCAAACCTTATTTGATTTCAAAAGGTTTTGAGTTTGGTTTTCAAATGAAATTTTGCAAAACAAAAAAAGAAAAGGAAAAGGGATTTCTCTCAACCCTCAATCTCTCTCTCCGGCCCAGTCCCCCTCCTCTCCCCTCCCGCACTCCTCCTTTCCCCCTCGGCCCAACACCTCAGCTCAGCAGCCAGCCCAGAGCCAAGGCCCACGCGGGAAGCCCTCCCCGGAGGCCTTCTCTTCCCCTCTCTACACGCAGGCCCCACATGTCGGCGCCCACTCACTCCACCGCAACCCTC
The DNA here is from genome assembly GCA_022036555.1 of Microstegium vimineum. Taxonomy (NCBI): domain Eukaryota; kingdom Viridiplantae; phylum Streptophyta; class Magnoliopsida; order Poales; family Poaceae; genus Microstegium; species Microstegium vimineum. Next base: position 34,573,852 of record CM039129.1, on the reverse strand, counting down.
CCTCTTTGTCACTGCCACGCACGGCCCGTTTGTCGATCGTCCCCTTCCTCCGCCCGAACCTCCCCCTCCCTCTTTGTTTCTCCATCAATGGAGGGACCGAGCTCCAATCCGAGCCCCTCCTTCACTCATGTATTCAACCGACCGCCTTAATGCACTCCATAACCCCCCTCGTCCCTCTCTCTCTCTGAACCCTGACCCCACCTAGCATCCCCTCCCTCCCTTCTTCCTCGACGAGCCGACGATGTCGCACACCTTTACTCCCTCCCCTTCGCTATGCGCTTGATGGCCTTGAAGCCAGGCCTTCAAGGGGGCCTTCAAGCCTTGCCTTGACACCCCGGTCTCCCACGTCCCGCATCTACCACCCTCCTTCTCCCTATAAAGGCTGTGTAGAGCTCTCTTCCTCCCCTATTTCAATCTCAGACTCCGCACCCACTGCCGAACGAGTCCTCGTCGTTCGGAAGCTCATCCGCGCGACGTCGTGAACTCCTTGAGCTCCGCCTCGATCTGTAGAAGCCATGGGTACCCTCTCTATCCCTTGTCTCTGTGCCTTGCGCTGCAACGACACCAACCAGCGACTTTCTCGTTCGCAGAACACCGCCGCACGTCGTCTGAGCCCGTGGATTCTCCCCGGACCTCGCCATCACCTCCAACAACTCTGAGGTGACTCCCTCCTCCTCCCAGGACCCTCATGTAGTCCTTTTAGGCAGCGTAGGAACCTTTCCAAGGCACACCGTGACCGTCGGCCAGGGCGCCGCCGTGGACCCCCCTCGCTCCGACGAGAAAACTCTCACCCGAGTCCACCCTCGCACCCGCACTGCCACACCGGTACCCCTTGTGCCTTCAATTTGGGTTCTAGCACCAAGTATCATCACATCCCCATGACACAGAGCACCACGACAATGTCGCCGCCACAGACACACCGCTCTGGCCGGCCACTGCCCCACCCGAGCAGTCCTCCGCACTCGCAAGAACGCGCTGAACCTCCCGATGCGTTTGGTTGAGTACGAGGTGGCCGGAATGCCTTTCTGCCGCTCTCCGGCGAGCTCGGCTCGACGGCAGCCATGGCGCCGCCATGGAGTCTCTGCGCCGCGACAGGGGAACGATCCCCTTTAAACCCGCACCCTCGGATCCGATCTGAACGGCTCAGATTAGCGCATACCATTTCGAATCAGACGCGGTGCACCGTGGACCCATGGACCCGCTGCGTCAGCAGTCCACGCGCTCCGTGGTAAACCACGCGCACGCCACCATGTGGCCTCACGTCAGTGTGGACCTGTCAACACCGACAGGAGCTGTCTGTTTTGCAGATAAGCCCCTCGGTTTTCTACAAATCAACCCGCACTCCTGTTCGGTTCTAAATACTTTCTTTTCAGTCCTGTTTTATTTCAATCTAGCCCCTGAGTTTTTGGATAATGGAAACCGCAATCAAGTCCCCTTTTCTTTTCCAGATTTTATTTGTTTTAATTCAAAAACACTTCAGTTTATTTATAGAAGTGCCATCCAACTTCAAATGCCCATATCTTCCTCATTTTATCTTCGTTTTGAGTCATTCAAATTGCGTTAGATTCGTAAAAACATGATCTATAGTGTAGGATCCTTTAATACTATGTTAATAGCTCTGTAATTTCATGGTAACTCCCTAACATGATTAAATACTATGTAATTTACTCTATAAATAAAATGTGAGTAGTTCAACTTTAGTTTTCAAATCCAAATATAAGTTTGACTTAATCCAACCTGGGTATTTCTCTGAAATACCTAATCTACCCTTTTACATAGCTAAAAATAATAAAGCCCTTAGTGCTCTCTTTTTAAAAGCTAATCTACCGTTAGTTGTATCTTGCAAACCGTAGTTCCGTTTTTGGTGGTTTTTGCGCTCACGAGTTCGTAGAGATGCGTAGAATACGTTAGTTTTCTTTATAGTATGATTTTGTAATGTATGGTGTACTATTTTTAGGTTCTTTTGTGATGCTTGTGACATTAGATGTGGAGCTTTGCAAGGTGATCTAAAAGGAATGTTGGAATGTTGAGCAAGCATATGGAAGGCAAGTATAGCATGGGACTATCCTTGTTACCTATATACTTTAATGTCATCTAATTCATATGCATGTGTGTACCTTGTTACCCCTAAGGATTCCCTAGATATTTGTTATCCTGTACCTTGTCACCTTTTGGGTTGCATATGGGTAGCTTGAGCCAGTGCTTATAAAGAGTAACCATGATCTTGTAACTTGATTAATGATATATGCAATGATGATAAAATATGGGTGCTTATAAAGAGTAACCATGATCTTGTAACTTGATTAATGATATATGCAATGATGATAAAATATGACTTTTTAGCAACGTGGACTATAGGTGGAACATCATGAACTCACACCTGTGTTCTCACTCATAGGGTATCTCTGTAAGCGGCAACCCAGGAAAATCATGCTACCCCGATTGTTATATGGCTCTGACTTTAACTAATTACCTAGTATTTCTCTATCTTGTTAGAGGTTACCATTTATTGGCGCATGAGGGGAGGGTCGAGGGATGTATGACGCTTTTCCTATCTTGGAGGCGTACATAGTGCTGCGACCACATGTGATGCCACTTGAAGGAGAATACCCATGCATACTTGACATTAGCCTCGCGGCCCTAACTTGTTAGAGTATATTATCGAAAGGTTATGTAGTGAAACCCTGCCACGCCTCCTAGGTAGAGGTATAGTGGGCCTTGCAAACCCCAACAAATGGGAATCACGGCTTGGGGGTAAAGATGTACAACCTCTGCATAGTGTAAAACTATCATGATAGTCGTGCTCGCGGTTACGAGCGGTCTGGATCCTTAACATTATGATGTCCTTATGTCATAGCTCATCAGCTATTATTTTGTCATTGATTATTATTATTTGTTCATATACGCATTATATCTTATTCACTTGATCATGTGGTTATTGGGCTTATGATAAACTTGATGCTACTCAAATGCTAAAACTTTGACTTACTAAAAGCAAATGCAGTTAAACCTGTGTCTATCCTTTTTGAGCCTCATAAACCCCATAGTTATACTTGCTGAGCATGGTGAGCTGACGCTTGTTGTCATCACCTTTGCATAAAAATCTCGGATGGGTACCACATGGTGGTGCAAGTGATGTGTTATCAAAAGAGTTTCAAAGGAGTTCTAGGCGAGTGTACCCCCAGTTAACTATCTCTGTGGAGTATGGAGACCCGAAGATAGGAAATATAGATTAGTTTCCGTGATGCTTTGTTATAGATGTAAGTCTTGTTGTAACTATGTTTCGATATATAATAAAGCATTGACTTTGATAATCTCCATATTTGTATATATGTTTTGTGTGGATATCCTGGGCACACATATACATCGTATTTGGTATTCTTCGGAAAACCGGGTGCTACATTAACCGGCAGGCCAGCTTTGGGAGCTTTCTGGTTACGGCCAGGTTGATTGGAGAAACGCATCATCGTGTTTTTGGAGAGGTCGTCAAACACTGTGGGAGTGTTTTGGAGAGATCATTGAGCGTTGCCAGTTATGTTGCAATTGTCACCGTATGCCAAGGTTATTTTCGTAGTGGTCGCCATGCGCCGTGAGTGTTTGTGCAGTAATCGTTGTACGCCGTGAGCGTATTGCACAGTAGTCGTCGCACGCCGTGAGCGTTTGTGCAGTGGTCTCCGTACGTCGTGAGCATTTTGCATGTGTTATTTTGGTTACGAGGGATATGTAGGGGATGAAGCACCTTTATTTATTGATGGGGGAGTACATAGTACAAACTTTATTGAACTATGGTTACATTTGGAGATCCTCACACGCCGTCTAGGGATGGCGATTTCTGTGTATGTTCGTGGGTGAGATCGGCGGTGGTCGCCGTTGGTTCTACTTCTTTCAACTTCTTGGCAGCAGGCTTGTCGTGTCTCCAGAGGTGTATGTGTCCTGGGCGCGAGGTTTCTCGACGGCGTTGATCGTTTGCTGCTCGCACTCATATGTGATCTTCAGGTTGGCGCGGAGGCTTAGGATGCCTTGTGACGTTGGGATCTTCAACATCATATAAGTGTAGTGTGGGACTGCCATTAGCTTGGCAAGTGTCGGAGGACCAAGTATCGCATGGTAAGCAGTCTCGAACTCGGCGATAACGAAATTGATGTGCTCGACTGTAGGATACCTAGAAATAGGGTACCCAATTTACTGCCCTCCGCGAAAACCAAATCACCCTCGGGGCTCTCTGCCCCGTCCGATCCAGGGTGACGTCATCACACGCGGGGGCTCTTCATCCCCAAATCAACCAAGACCGCTACTTCCCCTCGGAGGATCTTCGCCTCGCCCGAGCTAGGGTGACGTCATCCGTGATGCCACCTATCCTCGGGGGCTCCTTCGCATCCTCGGAGGACCTACGCCTCGCCCGAGCTAGGGAGACGTCATCCGCGACACCTTCTACCCTCGGGGGCTCCTTCGCCCCGCCCGAGCTAAGGAGGTGTCGTCCATGACATCATTTGCCCTCAGAGGCTCCTTCATCCTGTTCGAGCACAGGAGACGTCATCCGTGACATCATCCACCCTCGGAGACTTTTCTGCCTCGTCTGAGCTAGGGCGACGTCATCCGTGACGTATCCCTGCCCTCGGAGGTCTCATTGACGCCAGTGGCCAGGGGCGTCCTAGCCCATATAGTCAAAAGTCCCACAGTGCCTTCCGTCCTCGGGGATGGGGTTCACGGCATGAGTCGCCATGCCTACCCCTGTTCCCCCCCTGCGGTACAAGGTCCTGTGCTGACTAACCGATGACTTACGCGCACTACACCCATGCCATACCTCCGACGGACACTCGAACAGGGATTAGGGCGTCATCAGCCCTGTACGACGGAACGTGGGGGTGCTTGGCCCTGTGCGACCAGCCCCCGCCCATGCCCGGGTAAGGGAACAACGGAGTTCCCGCTCTCTAGGCGCGTGACTATAGCACAACAAGGACGAACAAGACCCGGACATACATCTACTGGTGCAATCTTCCTCAGGAAGGAAGACAAAAAGAAGACAAAGCTCTCCCACGGAAGCAGCCCAAGCCGGGCACACATTCAGTCCCTCTCTCTACTATACTCCTCCATCTCTCCCTACATATAAAGGGGGAGAATGGACCTCCAATCTCTCTCTCTCGACATTCCAACATTCGTTCACACACACTCAAACTCGCATTCATGCGAACACACACCAGAACCAAGAACCTCAAACGCATGAGACCTGGGAAGGCGCTTCCCTCTCTCACCAAAGCTTGTAGCTCCCCTCTATGACCCTCCGCGCTCAGTAACACGACTCCACAACAAACTGGACGTAGGGCGTTCGTTCCCGAACCAGTATAAATCTCTGTGTTCTCCGAGCGTAACCATCCGAACTCCGACATGCTTAGAAATTTACTCGTTGGCCGTCTAGACCCCGCCATTTTAGACACCGATAGTTAGCGCGCCAGGTAGGGAACCTTTGCGTGTCACCCATATTTTGGAGTTTCGGATGGCTGATCACCACGTTGATTTCGCTCTGGGCTCCATTGTTCGTTTTGGTAGTCTAGACTTCCAGTGCCATGGGCAGGCGACCGACTTGGCTCTTCATCGCCCTATGGCATCCTTCGAGGTGGCCGTGGACGCCATCACCGCATCCATGGCCCACCTCCATCTGTCTCCCCCCAGGGAACAAGTCGCCCGTGGGGCGGTCGCCCCGCGGGCCGACTACCCTCAGTTCAAGCGCCAACTCGACACGCTTATTGGGCCCCGGCCAACTCAGGAGTCCTTGCACAACCTTTCAGCATAAGGGATGCCGCCGCATGTTATGCGGAGATGGTGGCTGCATGGTTCCATGATGACCCTGTGGAAGGGACACGCCTAGGGTTAGCGTCTCACCATCTCCGCTCCGTCTCTGATCTCCTCACGACCTCCAAGGCCACATCTTACGTCGACTCGAGCCGCTGGGAGCGTCGATCCCTAGGACCCCCTGTACTTCGATGGTCTGGGCGATCAGGAGGCCCTTCGCGGTTTCCTCCAGGCCAGCGATTATCTGCTCGACTCTGTCTTGAGCGATCCCAGCGAGGACCATGGTCGCGAGTGCTTCATGTGCGACACACCTCCACCCAGAGCCGCTGTCGACCCCACCCTCATCAACGAGGAGGATGACGATGGCGACGGCAACCACACGCCCGTGCGCTAGACAAGCGTTCCGGTACCTCAGCCACGACCCAACCCGCAGTCTTCGGAGGCCTGGCAGCAGCAGCTTCACGACCTCCGCGACATAGAGCAACAACTCATGGAGCGCCAGCGAAAGGTGACGTTCGAGCGTGAGAAGGTTGAACGCGAAGCTGCCAGGGATCCCGCAGAGCCCCGCACTCGTAGGGAGGCCCGGGCGGTATACCACCGCATCATCAAAGACAAGCACGGCACGCCGCAGTTAGCGCGGGCAAGCCAGAATATTGCTACAGCGAGGATCCTGCTCTGCAACCTTCCGATCCTAGATGCTCCTGATGGCAAGCTCGATCACAATGGGCTGAAGATCCTTCTAGAGCGGGCCGCGGAACAACAGACCGAGAGCTCCGCGTCGCGGAGGCATGGGCTCAGCACCAACCATCCGGCCAGTGCGGCTCCCAACGACCGCGAGGGGTCGGTCCACCCGGATCCCGCACCGACTGAGCGACGGCGTCCGACGGTGCATGCTTGCGTAGGCGAAAAGCGTGACGTGCGTGACACGCTCAACGCGCGCAAGCACGCCAAGCAAGACAATGCAAGCCGAGGCTACCATGTCCGACGTGGCGGCCGATACGACAGCGATGAAGACCGACCTCCCACGCCGGAGCCACCGGGCCCATTGGCGTTCATTCACGGCATCCGGCACGCACCGTTTCGGCACCCTTTCCAACAACCAACCAACGTCGTCCTATACTCTGGGGAAACGAACCTCGGGCTCTAGCTCGACGACTACCGCCTCGCCTGACAGGCCGGCGGCGCGGACGATGATGATTTCATCATCCGCAACTTGCCTCTCCATCATTCAGACTCAACCCGCACGTGGCTCGAGCACCTACCTCCCAACACCATTGATGGGTGGGAGTCCCTGCGACAGGCCTTTGTCGGGAACTTCCAAGGCTCCGACACGCGCCCAGGAAACCCCTGGGACCTCTACAGCTGCAGACAGAAGGCGGACGAGTCCCTCCGAGATTACATTCGTCGTTTCTCCCAGAATTGTACCAAGCTCCCGACCGCGGCCGACGCGGACGTGGTTGGGGCGTTTCTCGCAGGCACCACCTGCAAAAAGCTAGTCCACGAGCTGGTCGCAGCAACCCTCGCACCATTGAACGACTCCTCGACATCGCCATGAGCTATGCGTCGGGTGAGGAAGCGGTCGACGCAATCTTCCACCCCGATAAGGGAAAGGGCAAGGAAGTCGAGACCGCCGGTGAAGGCGGCTCGAACCGCGCCCAGAATAGGAACAAGAAGAAGGGCAAGCCGCAGTGTGGCGGTGGCGACAACGTTGTCGCAGCGGCAGACCGCAAGCCTCCCTATCCCCAGGGTGGGAAGAAGGTGGGCAAGTTCGACGACATGCTCACGAAACCATGCCCGTACCACAATGGATTGATCAAGCACACACTCTAGCAGTGTGAGATGATGGCCAGGTACTTCAAAGCCGTCCCTGACAAGGACGAACCAAAGCAATTAGACGGCTAGGACGGGGACGGGGGTCGCGAAGACTCCTACCCCCACGTCAACAAGTGCCTCATGATCTTCGGAGGCCCAGAGGCCTATAGCTGCAAGCGCCGGCAGAAGAAGGAGCGGCGCGAGGTCTTCGCAGTCGCCCCGGCAACTTCGGCCATCCTCGACTGGTCGGAGCCCGACATCACATTCGGTCGAGATGACCATCCGAGCCACATTCCCCACCCAGGTCATTATCCACTCGTTGTGGACCCGATCATAGGGAGCGTGTGCTTTACCAAAGTGCTGATGGACGGGGCAGCAACCTCAACATCATGTACTACAACGCCTTCGAGGGCCTCGGCCTACGTAGGGAAAAGCTTCGATCCTCGGGGGCTCCCTTCCAGAGAATCATCCCCGGGACACAAACGGTACCCCTGGGGCAGGTCGTCCTGCCCGTCACGTTCGGGGAGCCGGACAACTTCCGGACCGAGTACCTCACCTTCGAGGTCGTGGCTTACCGAGGGACTTACCACACGGTGTTGGGGAGACCATGCTACGCAAAATTCATGGTCGTCCCCAACTACACTTACCTCAAGCTCAAGATGCCGGGGCCGTGTGGCATCATCACAGTCTCCTCCGACGTCAAGGTGGCATACCAGTGCGAGGTGGACTACTGCGAGAACGCCATGGCCGAGGTGTGCAGCGAGGAGCTGGTGGCGGCGATCGAAGCTGCTGACAAGATGGACGTCAACCCCTAGAGCGCGAAAAGGTCAGACGCCCACAACACCAACAGCTATGTCGCCTTTCTACTATTTTCTAGTATACCTAACACCATGTACATACGCATGTAACCTTTCTCAAAGCAAAAAGTTCAAGGAACAAAAACGCGGGAACTCTCGGACCAACCACTTAGCAAGGTGCACTCTCGGCACGTGCCAGAGCCCACCTCGCTCGGGGGCTGGGAAGGGGGTAACTGTAACACCCTGGTGTTAAGCATGGCATAATCCACATGATCATTGCCAATCATTCATTGCATAAGCATCATCATGAAGCATCATGGCATCTCATATTGAAATCAAGTTTAAGTTAACTTTGCTTAGAATGTGAAAGTAAAATGGATTCATAAAATAGTTGATGTTTGAATCAAGCTTGAAAATAATACACTTAATTAATATTGATTTTAAAGCCCTAGGATTAAAATGAGAAACAAAGTTTAAAAGCCATTTTGAATTCATGATCTTTTAATAAAAGAAAGGTTTCACATATTGCTTTTTAAATCTTAACTCAAAAACTATAAAGAATTGAGCCTAGATTTCGCATGCAAAAAGTTAGTTTAAATTATTTGGAACAACTTTGGTGTTCACACCAAAACTTGGTTTTGAGTTTTTAAACCTGTTTGAAAAAGAAACAAATCAAAACAAAGAAACAAAAACAGAAAAGATAAAGAAAAAGGAATTCCTTACCTTACTGGGCCAGCGCCAACGAAGCGGCCCAGCAGAGCAAGCTAGCCCGGCCTACCCCACACGCCCGCTCCGCTTCCCACCTGCGCCTCACGCGCAGCACGCGTGCGCCCGACCGCGCGCAGACGCCGAGCGCCGCGTGGCCGCCATGCCCGCCGACGATGCCCGCGTGGCCGCCGAGCTCTGGCCGAGCCGCGCCTACACCCGAGGCGGACGCGCCCCGGTTCCTCCTCCCTCCTTTCTGTCCCCTGCCGAACGCCACCCTCCTCTCTCGCTCTCGCCTCGGCCTCGCTCTCGCGCGCAGCACCAGAGCGCGCCGCCGCCGTGACGCCGAGCGGTCATCACCGCCGTTCCGGCCGCCCCCTCCATCTCGGCAGCAGCTCCGCCTCACCTCCCCGAGCCCGCAACGATGACCGGTGAGCCTCGGTAAGACCCCGTCGTGCCCCTCCGTGCGAGCGCGAGCTCTGCGCCGCCGCCGCCGCCTCGCACTGCGCCGTGGACCGCACCCCTCTGGTCACCGTCGTATCGCGTTAGCGCGAGCCCCACACTCGCCATAGCACCGCAAAGCTTTAGCCCCGCTTAATCGAAGCCGTCGTGGCCTGTCTTGGCTTGCCACCGTGTGACCGCGCCGCCGCTCCGCCATGGACGCCGGCGAGCTTCACTCCGGCCACCATTGCACGCGATTAGGGTTGCGCTGGATTCGTCTCGCGTAGCCACATCCGTAGAGCCACACCGCACCACCGGAGACCTCGCTGTCGACAAGAAATCGCCGGCGAAATCCTCGCCTCTGCCATGTGTCACCGACGCGTGGGGTCCCCTTCGCGCGGGCCCCCGCTGTCAGGCGCCAGTTCCCCTTTTGGGACCAGGCCGCCTCGCCGAATGGGCCTGTGTGGCCTGTTGGGCCAAAAGGCCTAACCCCTATTGTTTTCCCATTTTCAGAAAATGTAAAATGATTGGTAAAAATCATATCTCATTGAATATTGATCTAAAAATCCTGAAATAAATTGTGAGTACTTGATATAAGTAGATCTACCCTGGAAAAATATTGCATATGTATTTTGTAGTACTTTTCTGTATAAGATTAATGTGGACACCGTTTTTCGGCACGTGTCAAATGAGCTAAGACTTGTGTTAATCGGCAGCCGTTTTCCATCGGCATCAGGAAGACATAGGTCAGTATTGCCGATGGGAATGTACTATAAGAAGGCCAAGTACATTGCCGATGGGAGTTGAATGGCTGTCACCAGAACTGTAGAGGCCGATTGCCGATGTTGCCGATGCCGATTGCCGATGAAGAGATGATGCCGACAGGCATGGAGTGCTGAGGGACACAGGGTGATGTGGCAGTTGACGTCAGCAGAAGATGGCTGGTGGCGAAAGAAGGAAATAGCGGATTGAAGCGGTCTGCCGATGGAAAGTTTTCATCGAAGCGAAGATAAGAAAACTGGAGACTTTATACCAGTATTATTATGGTAGTTTGAGTCCGACTCTTGCACGAGTCGTTTGTTTTCCTTTAAAATAGGCGTGTTTGTTTAGGAAAAACAATATTGTTATTCGGATCCGACTCCTGCGCGAGTCAGTTTCCTTTAAGTTAGGAGTTTTGTTTTGGAAAGGTACAAGTCGTGTCTCTGTACGACTCTCCATGCGGGAGTATAAATATGTGCCCAAGGGCTGCGTATAATCAATCCAATCAAAATCAAATCAATTTACTCTTATTCTACTTCTACTACAGTTTACCCTTTTTTGCATTAGTCTTAGTTTATCAACGAGTTCTTCAAGCTTCGACGGGCTGCATCACCCTGATCTCCGTCAAACCCTTGTAAGTTCCGCGTGGGAGTACCTCTGAGCCTTGACATCCGGGTGCATCGCTGTTGTCTCGTTCAGCTCTGCTCTAGTTATCCTAATCAAGTCCCAATCTTGGTATCCGGGCGTATCGCCGTTGTCTTGATTGAATCTTGTTCTAATTATCGTCCTTATCGATTAACTGGTCAAATCGACTGGCACACCCTCGGATATCGAATTTCGGGTATAAGCCCGAGGTGTTTGTAGATCCTGATGCTTTTTGTGTCAACACCTCTTTTGGCACACCCGGTGGGACAAAATTATACAAATTATACATGGGTGACAACTCCGACGTTAATCAGAGGAACGTCATCGAAGTCTCCGAGGCCGATCTAAAGGAAGATCAGAGGCTGGCCATGGAGCGGGCTATGGAGGAATATAAGCAATTATATATGATATCCTTCAGCCTAAGCAGGAGCGGCGAAGCAATCCAGAAGCAAGATCCGCCATTGCCACGGCAGGTCACGTATGACGCCAATCCTGGTAAGTTGCAAGAGATAGTTAATTCTACTTTAAATCAAGCATTAATTAGCCACTCCAGCGTGCTGTCCAATACTGTGTACAATGCCGTCATGCAATCATTCAAAGAAGGACATGCGCCTCAATATGTTGGTCTAGCGTATCATCAACCTGGATCGGCATCTATAAGCCCATCGGCAGCCCCAATGGCGTCTTCCACTCCTGTGGAATCGTCTGCCGATGTGGCTACACCGCCAAGGCCGAACCCTGGCAGCGTCACCAAGCTCAATGCAGATCAAGTGGCGTCGGCAATTTCAGGACCTGCTATCCAGAGTCAATCAGCTCCCACTAACTGGTGGGGATACGGTATGCCTCCAAATCTATCTGCTGGTTCTAATCTGGTGCAGGGAGATAGCTCAGCTTGGAAGGGCTCTATGGCATCGACAACGCAATCACAGCCGGTGGCCCCTATGATGCATTACTCTACGTCCTCTCCAACTGTACAAGTGCCATCAGAAGATTTTCATGTGATTCCTAAAATACCTTTGATGCCACCATCGGCAAGCTCTGTGCCGATGCAACACATTATGGCAGCTGGCAGCCAACCTCTGGTGGCAAGTCCTCAAGCCGGAGTACTAGCACATCAAGGTAACCAATTTGTTGATTACTCCAAGGTACAGGAACAGAAGATGCCAGTCAGTTATCAGCCATCGGTAAGCCACATGCCGATGATTTACAATCCTGGATGGGCCAACCAGCCGCCAGCTCAACAGCCTGGCGTATCAATGTATCATTATGGAGGTCTAGCAAACACTCAGAGCGGGCCATCGGTACCGCAACCGATGAATACAATGACTCAACCTAATCTGCTAAGTGTGCAAAACTATCCATCGGTAAATCAACTGATGCATAGTGTTCAGATGACTGGTGTTGCGCCCGTGACTACTCCGCATCATCTTCAAGAGGCGCATCAGCCGGCTCCACCAGTCAACAACTAGCCAATGAGTCGGCAAGAGGAGGATGCATATTGTACCGATAAAATCGCCGAAGTTATGAAAGAACAATTCGGTATTAAGCCCAAAGTCAATACATATTCTTATCGGACTCTGTATCCTCCAGCATATGACTTGATTCCTCTCCCAAATCGGTACAAAGTGCCTGATTTTACCAAGTTCTCCGGCTAAGATGATACGTCGACGATGGAGCACATCAATCGCTTCATTATCCAGTGCGGAGAAGCTGCCAGCAGGGAAGAATTGAGGGTGAGATTGTTCTCTTCATCATTGTCTAGATCGGCATTCACATGGTTCATATCGCTGCCTCCAAATTCTGTAATCACATGGGCCGATCTAGAGAGGCAATTTCATAAATACTTCTTCGCTGGCATACATGAGAAGAAGCTTACCGATTTGGTCAAGATGAGGCAACGCAATGATGAATCGGTAGAAAGCTTTGTTTAGAGGCTACGAGACGTGAAGAATTAATGCTACAGCCTGGTACTTGATGATCGGCAACTGGCAGATTTGGCTTTTCAAGGACTACTGCCGCATATCAAAGACAAGTATGTGTCGCAAGAGTTTGAGAGCCTAAGTCATCTGGTGCAAGGGATTGCCGATCAGGATGTTAAAACCTTTGAACCCAGGAAGACTTGGAACAAGAAGGTGACCTTCATCGAACAGGAAGATTCTGGGTCAGATGAAGAGCTGAGCGTCGGTGCGGCTGAATGGGTGAAGGATAAGAAATCTGTATCTTGTCCGTTCGGCCAGAAGGAAGCTGAAAGGTTCACCTTTGATGTCACCAAGGCCGATAGGATGTTTGACTTATTACTTCAAGAAGGGCGAATCAAGTTGGCGCCCAACCAAATAATTCCGTTGGCCGAAGAGCTCAAGAAGATCAGGTACTACAAGTGGCACAATGCAACTTCGCATGGTACCAATGACTGCAAGGTATTCAGGCAGCAACTGCAGTCCGAGATTGAATCTGGATGAATCAAATTTGAAAATTTTAAAGTCCAGAAACCGATGAAGATTGATCAGCACCCGTTTCCAAGTAATATGGTGGAAGCTAGTTACAAGACTAGAGTGCTGACATCGGAAGCTGCCAGGAAGAACGCATCGGTAGATCCCAACCACCAAGTAGCTGAGCGCGACGCAAGAAGGTTTACCGATGACAGAAAAGGTAAGAAAGTCGCCGATGAAGGTAGTAGTGCCAACAGAGCTCCTGGTGTTATAATCACGCATAAGCAGCCAAGGCGAGACCATCGGCAATCACGTGAGGAGCGCTATCGGCAAGAAGAAGAGGATTACCAGGGGTGGCTTCGGCATAAGGACCACTGGAAGTGTCCCTTCTTCATCCACTGCTGGGAGGAAGGCATCAAGCTACCTACTGCCGACAATTGTCCTGAATGCAATGGGTACTACCCTACCGATCAGTCAGGTAAAAACCTTGTTTTGATAACCAAGAATCCAGGTACGCCAGGCCGCTCAGAGAGAAGAGGTCAGCGCATGACCGATTGGGGCGCAAGCTCAGTGCCCACAACAGGCTTGGCAGGTGTGTTGATCAAGAAGAGCTGGAGGAGATGGCTGATGCAAGAGTGCCTGACGACGAAATATTTTCCAAAGATCCCAACATCGGAAGGAGTGCCGATGTGAGCAATGAGAGGCGACATCGGCCTGTCTAGAAAACCAAGCTTCCTCAGTGGTGCCCTAAGGGTCTGACGAAGACTCAGAAACGGAGGATTCAGCGCGAATGCCGCAATGACTTGTATGACGATGAAGAACCTTCAAGGGAGAAGCAGTGGAGGCCAAAGCGCAAAGACAGGGATCCATCGGCAGAAATTAATATGGTTGTCATATTGCCGATGGAGTTTATGGCACCTGTCAGCGATGATGAGACTGCTGAAATGGCACAGTTGGTGCTAGATCCGATGGCAGCTGTATTTGAAAAGCCTGCCGATGATGAGAGGCAGCACCTGAGGGCTCTATTCATTAAGGGCAAAGTGGATGGACAGCCTATGACAAAGATGCTGGTGGATGGTGGGGCATCAATAAACATAATGCTGTATGTCGTGTTCAGAAAGCTTGGGAAAGGCGACCAAGACTTAGTCAAGACGGACATGAAGCTCAAGGATTTCGAAGGCAACGTGTCGACAGCCATGGGAGCCGTATGTGTTGAATTGACCATCGGCAGCAAAACTTTGCCGACAATATTTTTTGTAATCAGTGGCAAAGGCACCTATAACTTGCTCCTAGGAAGGAATTGGATCCACGCTAATTGCTGTATTCCTTCCACCATGCATCAAAGCCTTGTGCAGTGGATCGGAGACAAGATTGAAGTCGTCCGAAGTGAGACCCTATCGATCATTGCGTCAGCAGAATCGGAAACGTATGAGCAAACCAGATGCATATCGGATAAAGCAGTCTGCTCCTGGTAATGCCTATATTTTGGAAACTCTCGAAGGAGTTGCATTCCCTAGAGCGATCAATGGCAAATACTTAAAGAAATATTACCCTAGTATTTGGGTAGATGCATAGAATGCTCAGTTGAGTGCCGATGGAAAGAGAAGTTATATAAGCATCGGTAAAAGTTGTACTGACATTACATCGCAGAGCAAAATCAAGTATCAATGTTACAGCTGCCGATATAATGAATTGTAATAAATTACAACAAGGATTGGATAACTGATATCGCACGCAGGAGAATTTGTTCTATTTCCTCCATCTCCTTGGCATCGGCATCGGCAGAGCCCTCGACTGGCTTGATTTTCTTCTTCAATAAAATGGCTTGTCGGGCATTTCGGTCTCTTTCTTGCCGCAGAGCCCTGATGGTGTGGGACAGTTGGGCTTTCTTCTGATTGGCTGTGCTTAGAGCTTCTTCAACCTTTTTCAACTCAGTCAGTAGCTCTTCTTTCCTTGCCGATAACTGAGTAATTTCTTGCTCGAGATTGGTGCTGGAGACTTCTGCTTGGCCGATGCTCTTGTGTTTTTCGTCGGCAATACTTTTAAACTTGAGCTTCTCTTCCTCAGTCTCGGATTGGGCAGCCCTATCAGCTATGCGACAGGAGAGCCTCTGGTATTGGAGTTGCTTACTATCGAGGAAAGTTGCCTGGAAGAGTGTTTCTTCTGTATCGGCAGGTAGGTGGCCTTGGATATCCTTGAAAGTTGTCCTTGCTGCAGTTGAATCCTGGACGAGCTGGGATGTATCTTGTTGCAGCAAGGAAAGCAGTGCTTCGAGCTTGGATTTGACCTCTGCCGATAGAGCTGGAGCAGAACTTTCTTCGTCCTCATCATCATCGGGAATGTTGATAGCAAAGGAGAATAGGCTGTCTGCTCGAGCGGGGCCTTCTTTGTGCTCATCCTCGTCCTGGAGGTTGATGCCGAAGGAAAACAGGCTGTCTGGGGAGTCTTGGGCCTGAAAAAGAAGTTACGATATGCCAATTATAAGGTTATGTTACAGGTTTTAGGTAACCAACTTACCATTTTAAAGCGAATTTCTTGCCTAGGACTTGGCATGTCGGATGGTACAACCTCATCCTGGAGATCGGCAGTAGTTGCCGATGAGTGAGCTTTTGTTGGGGAAGCAGTTGATGCCGTTGGTGCTAGTGGCGTTGTTGCTGGCGTTGCTTCCGCTATAGTAGCTGGCTCCTGTGGTGGCGACGTTGTTCTTTCATCTAGAATTTCGGCTGGTGAAGGTGCCGATGTCGACGTTGCTTCCGCTGTTGCAGTAGGTGGTATTTCCTGATCAGGGATGTCGTCCAGTGGCTGATCAAGGGCGGGGACCGATGATGGTTCTACTGCTGGCGCATCGGTATCTGAGGTGGCTAGTCTCAGGCGTCTTTTCTTTCTCGGTGCAGCGGTGGGAGAACCAGCCCGTTTTGATGAAGCCTGGGGGGCATCGACAGCAGGACTTGGAGATGCTTGTGTACTTGGAGCAGCTACCGATGACCTGATTGCTTGAAAATATTTAGTGCAAGTTACGTAAAGTAAAATGTTGCCGATGAAACATTATGTGATCGGTATGAGTGAAGATGAGATTTACTGCAAAAACCCGTGTCAAGGCAGCAACAGCAGCCGATGTAGCCTTGGTTTTTGCAGGCGTCGATTTGGGTACCTTCTGAGGGGTGAAGGCAGCCAGTGTGGGGGCGTTATTGCCGATGAGTGATATAGGGCTCATCATTCGGAGGTTGAAGGGCTTGCCACTATTGCTCATCTTAGGGATCGGATCGTCAACCTGTCAAGCATAAGGAGGTCAGATGCCGATGATAAGAATAAAGTAATGAGGAATGCATCGGGATTAAAAACTTACTGCGTCGTCGGGGATGATGTGGTTGGCATCAATCATATGCCAATAGTAGTGTGATGACTTGGCAAATAATTGACATCTCCATTCTTGCCACCAGAATTTATATTCATTCATGATGAAGGATGTTGGTGCCCAGGAGGATAAGTCAATATCTGACGTATCGGCATTGGGAGGAAGATTGACGATTTTGTTCCAGTCCATGGCACTGGAGATGGTCTGCCTTGGTTTTGTCACCTTGGAGTAGCAGAGCTTGATCGGCAGTTGGCCAAATGCTAGTTGTCTTGCCGCTGCCGATGGGTAGTAGAACTCGAAGGATGGAGGGGCATTCTTCCTAGTTCCGAAAATATTGACTGGGATAGCTCGGGGAACAATACTGGCCTTCATGATTATTTGATTTTGAGGCACATTCCCATCGGTAAGGTTGAACAGCAATGGAAATCGGTTGTCCTCATCGATGTATGGCCACCAGAGCCATTTTGAAGCAGGGATTCCATTGTAAAACTTCTGGAAAAACATGCCGAACTGCTCTGCATCGGCATCGGTCCCTGGTAGCACTATGATAGCTTCTCCAAAGTTGAGTGGAGGACGATTTGCCGATTCATCATTCCTATATTTGTAATCTTCCGATATGTCCCTTGGGAATTGTTGAGCGAACAAGTTGAACTGAAGGACTCTATACATGTGTGCGTTCAGCCACATGTTGATGAACCACCAGGGACCCCGAGGTTGCCGATGGGCTCGCCTAGCAGTAACTTCTTGGATACTTGGTGTAGAAGGTGGTATACCGATCCAAGAAGATATCGGCCGAGAGGGAGTCTTGTTCCATCGGCTAAGAGCTCTGCTACTGGGAGGTACATGCTGGTCGGTCCAACAGTTTTGCCACAGAAGATAAATTTCTCTAGCCACATGTTCAGAAAGGTGGCATGCTCCCTTTGGCCTACCGATCCAGTCTTTTGGTGCTCTTGGATGTAACCGGTCCAGCCGCCGATGTTCCGTGTATTCACTCTATGTTCAGCTTTTCGATGAAATAAAGTTGAGACATCATCGGAAGAAACATCAAGGCCGGTCAGCATGTGCACATCGACGAGGGTAGGGGTGGCTGGTCCATGTCTGAATAAGAAGACGTTCATGGTGTCAGACCAGAAGTAGGAGGCCGCTATCAGCATGTTCTCGTTTTTCTCCATATCGGCAATGGAGAGCCTGATGCACTGATCCAGATTGCGCTTTGACTAGTAGACTTGCTGTGTTCTAATGACCCTAAGGTACCAGTTCTTCCACCCTTGGTGGGCTTGGGCCATGAACGGAAGGCGTCCTTCCATAACCCTAAACTAAAGCTTTTAGATCTGAATGGAATACGGTTGGCTTCCGCATTGATCAGATAGCTAGGGTCAGGATTTCCCATTGGGCCTAGGCAGGTGAAGCTGGACTGCTCGAGAGGGATTACTACTTTGTTGTACAGTTCCTAGGTTTCCAAAAGAAAATAGAAGAAAGAATCAAAGAAGGAAAGGGGAAGGTTATAGATTCATACGGACAAGGGACTTGCAAAAAGAGTAAGGAGGAAATGGATTTACCTTAGGGATGTCGACTTGGATCGCCATTAGGCTGGAGAGTTCTTGCGGTTCGTGCTTGGCTTGGGGGAGAGTACTGTTGCTCGAGCTCGAGAGGCTGTTCTTCGGAGACGCCGTCGGAGGTTGAAGACGAAGGCAGGTGAAAAGAGAAAGTAGGCCCAGGGTAAAAAGTAAGCCGGGTCGTGGTAACTTTATAGACCTCGGTCAGGGGTATTTTAGAATTTCTGCTCATACTGTACAGGAATGTGGAAAGGCCTGCGGTGGATGTGCGCGATAATCAAGGAGATATTGTTAGGTTTGCAACTGTTTGTGCTATGATCGAGGAATTTTATTAATAAATTGCGATTCTGCACGCAGGGATTAGGGAAGTTGTGCAGTTATCTCGGAGAAAACGGCTACAGTGGAGAGAATTTCGGCATGTGTTGACACCGTTTTTCGGCATGTGTTGACACCATTTTTCGGCACGTGTTGACACCGTTTTTCGGCACGTGTCAAATGAGCTAAGACTTGTGTTAATCAGTAGTCGTTTTCCATCGGCATCGGGAAGACATAGGTCAGTATTGCCGATGGGAATGTACTGTAAAAAGGCCAAGTGTGTTTCCGATGGAAGTTGGAAGTTTCGGACGTTGCCGATGGGAGTTGAATGGCTGTCACCAGAACTGTAGAGGCCGATTGCCGATGTTGCCGATGCCGATTGCCGATGAAGAGATGATGCCGACAGGCATGGAGTGCCGAGGGACACAAGGTGATGTGGCAGTTGACGTCAGCAGAAGATGGCTGGTGGCGAAAGAAGGAAATAGCGGATTGAAGCGGTCTGCCGATGGAAAGTTTTCATCGAAGCGAAGATAAGGAAACTGAAGACTTTATACCAGTATTATTATGGTAGTTTGAGTCCGAATCTTGCACGAGTCGTTTGTTTTCCTTTAAAATAGGCGTGTTTGTTTAGGAAAAATAATATTATTATTCGGATCCGACTCCTGCGCGAGTCAGTTTCCTTTAAGTTAGGAGTTTTGTTTTGGAAAGGTACAAGTCATGTCTCTGTACGACTCTCCATGCGGGAGTATAAATATGTGCCCAAGGGCTGTGTGTAATCAATCCAATCAAAATCAAATCAATTTACTCTTATTCTACTTTTACTGCAGTTTACCCTTTTTTGCATTAGTCTTAGTTTATCAACGAGTTCTTCAAGCTTCGACGGGCTGCATCAACCTGATCTCCGTCAAACCCTTGTAAGTTCCGCGTGGGAGTACCTCTGAGCCTTGACATCCGGGTGCATCGCTGTTGTCTCGTTCAGCTCTGCTCTAGTTATCCTGATCAAGTCCCAATCTTGGCATCCGGGCGCATCGCCGTTGTCTTGATTGAATCTTGAAATAATTATCGTCCTTGTCGATTAACTGGTCAAATTGACTGGCACACCCTCGGATATCGAATTTCGGGTATAAGCCCTAGGTGTTCGCAGATCCTGACGCTTTTTGTGTCAACAATTAAATAAATACTGAAACTGATTAAAACTGTATAAATCAATTAAGCTATTTTATGTTGTTTATATGGCCCTCAGCTGCTCCTCCAGCTCGACCACTCGACTGCGAGCAGTCAAGGGGGTCTCGGCCACGTCTGTATCCCTGGCTTCCGCCCACGACCCGGGGTCCCACCGCCCAACTTCACGGCGGAGGAACTCGGACTTCTCGGTGCTCATGAACATCAGGATCCTCGGGAAAGGGATGTCAGGAAGTCGACCGAAACAGAAGAAACAACGCTTATGTTCAGACGGCCTCTCACATTGCCATGATGGGAGAGGTCGTCGTTGAGCAACGCAACCGATCGCTGGAGCTCTTCCACCGCACGCGCCATGCGGCGGCCATGCTCCCAGCGAGAGCCCGCAACACGTTGCCAGTGTCGAAGTTCGCGCTGTTCGTCCAGCACGAACAGTGGCTCCCCCGGGTTTTCCCATTTGACCCACACAATCGATTCAGCATCCCCAAAGGAGTGACGGTCAGCGCCAAGCCGGCGTAGGGCCCTAGGAACGGTCTCTCCCTCGGCGCCAGCCGGCACGCCCTGCGAAGTCATGCCGGACTGGGGGAGAAAATCTTTCGATGCCCGCACGGCCGCCAGCTCCTCCTCTGTGAACGACCGGGGGACTATCACGTCATGAGGCGACCCGCCGTGGGGAGGGGGTCGCCCAGACGTCTTTCCTCCCCCGCGCCGGCCGCCACCGCCGCGTCCCCCAGCGTCGCGTCCGTCTGGACCTCCTTGACGTACATAGCCACGGTGATGTCCAGGCCACCCTCCTCCCCAGAGTTGTCGACAACTACCACCTCCGGGGGAGAGGATGGCATGACGACCGTGGGGACGGTGTCAGCAGACGCCTTCGACGCCGCGTCAACCGCGGCGGCATCATTCAGGGTCGGGCCGCTCCCGGTCCCGGCGGCGTCCGTCAAGCCTATGTCAAGCGCCGCGACGCCCCGCCCCGGACAAACCAGAGGCGTCTCCCAGCGCAGTTTCTTCCAGCCCGCTTGTTCGGAGCTCTCGGCGGTCCTGCGACGTCTAGCCCGTGTTTACACCGCAAACGATCGCACCTCATTGATAAAACGGAGAAGGACACCACGCAAAGAAGGCTTACCGCAGGGAGAAGACGCGGCCACGCTTTCATAATGACTCCGTTATGCCACGGCTCGAGGACCCTAAACCGCCGCTCTGTTCGCCACCCCCTCCTTCTACGAGCGGGACAGGAAGAGGACTGGTCGGGATACTGCCAGCAGCGCCACCCCCGGAACTACCAGGGACTAGGTGCGTGCCGAGCACCCTCACCGGTGGCACCCCGACCGTCGGCTCGGTCCCAGCCGGCCGACGCAGTGGCCCCGTCGTTCGAAGCGCGGGGACAACCTCGGACAAAGGATGCCTATCCTCGTCGTCATCATCATCATCGTCGTCCTCCCCGATGTCTTCCCAGTCCACGTCCGCCGCACCCTACTCCGGCGGAGTGGGAAGAGGTCGGCCACATGGCGAGCCATCGAGTTGGGGCCCTACAAAAGAAGGACGGACAGCGCGCGAGTTGGTACCACCAAGTAAAGGGAGCACGGAGAAAAGACACTACAGCACGGTCCCGACTTACCAGCTCGACGAAGTTGAGGTTAGGGCGCATCGGCGGACAATGATAGACGCCATCTTCATTCAGGGCATCTCCAAGCATCCTCCGGGCGATGTCAACCGCGTCCTCGAGCCCCAGGTCCACTTCTGCAATGGCAGATCCCTCGCGCGATGCCTGGGGCACCATGTCATTCATTGGGTGCACCCGCGCCATAAGCGGGAGCACCCGACGCTGCAGGAATTTAGCGACGACCCCCGAAAGGTTCAGCTCCTGGTCGTGGAGCCGCCGCAAGCTCCGGAGATAAGGCACTATCTCCGCGAGCTCCTCCTGGTTAAGGTCGTCGTTCTAGTTGGGGGGCTCTTCGGCAAAATGTCGGCCCGTGTATTCCGGGAGTGGCGCCTCAGGTTGGTTCCGAATGTAGAACCACTGTGAGTGCCACCCCCTGTTGGACGAGCTCGTTCGCGCCGGCATATAGAGATGGGAGTTGGCAGAACGGAGGCTGATGGCGCACCCTCCGCTCGGCGCCACCCATCTCACCCCTCTAGAATAGAGGAGGAACACCGTATCCTTGAAGAAGAACCTCCACAAATTGTAGTCCGGCTCCGTCGCCAACATCCCCTTTGACATGGCCGCGAAGGCCGCAAGATGGAGGACGGAGTTAGGATTGAGATTGTGGAGCTCAATCCCATAATGGTGAAGAATCCCCCGGAAGAAGCGAGACGGCGGCATCCCGAACCCGCGCTCGTGGAACGGCAGGAAGGAGACCACATACCCTCCCGGCGGGTCCGGCCTGTCAACACCGGTGGGGACTATCCACTCGGCATCGTTGTTGGCGGAGAGCTCGGGGCGCAGCATCCCCGCGTCCACCAGCTCGAGCGCCCGCTCATACTCAGCCTCGCATTGGGGCCAGCTCCTCTCCGAGTGCACTCCGATCATCAGAGATTCACCTGGGAAGCAGCGCGCGGTGCGGCGCAAGACGTGGCTAAGACGGACGCGGGACGACGAAAACCCTAGCTTCGAAGGATTCGACACGAGCAAGGCGAAGCGGCGAAAGAGGCAAACAGTCTAGGCTCATGGAGGGTGATGCGACGCACAGATATTTATAAGGGGCCAGAAGGCAGAGCGGCGCCTCCACAGCTCCCCACGCGCACGACCCCACGACCCGAGTCGCATTAAATGCAGCCGCTCGGTTACGTCCACTCCACTGTACGCTGAAATACCGCGAGCTGCGCGCGACGGCAGGTAACTTACACCGTCCGACTTTTCTCTCGCTCCAAATCCCGCATCCTGTACCTATCATCATTACAGGATCCACCCCGGGCCCACCACGCCGCGCACTCAAGATCTTTTCCGTATGCGTCCCCAGAACACCAGAACGAAACCTTCGGCTCGTCCGAGCTTGGCCAACATACGCAAGGGTCGGAAGGACGCACACGTGGCACGACCAGCGGCGACGGCACATGGGCCCAGGTAAGACAAAGGGATAGGGGCTATAGACGCCCCAATGGCCCACTATGGTCCAGAGAAACAAAGGGAGACCTAGCGGGGTTCGAAATGGCCGTCTCAGGATGACAGAGCGAGGGGCGAATAGGGAATGGACACGCTAGCGGTCATTAGCCTGGCAATTGGATGCTAAGGTCATTCCCAGATTTCGTATTTGAGTTCGTCTTTACGGATGATTGGTTCATGGTATTCCTATCGAAGGAAGGCAGCAGGCCCCCGGGACCCATCGAACGGACCCGGCTACTAGATGAAACCAATTTGGGGTGAGCCATGACATGGGCCACAAGCCGGAACCCCAGCAAACGGGAACCGAGCACCCCACTCAGATTTGCCCGTTATTACCTCAACGAGCATCCATGGTTCGTCTGCCTCGAGGATAGCATGGTCCGGCTCATATTCCCCCATCTCGTGGAGAGATGCGCGGGGAACGCACGAAAAGATGGCACAGACTCGAGACGTTTCTCTACACCGAGTACAGACTCGGGACTGCCGCCGCACCCCTCCTACCGGTTCTAGCAACTGGATAATGGAGAGGGAAAAGGAGGCACCATGCCTCACCCGTCACAGGTCCGCACAGGTAAACACAGACACCTTTTTTCATTTCAGATCCACATATATATTGATCTTTGCAGGAGTTACACGCTCTCTAAGAGCCACGAGGGGATAAGCCCGGTCATCAGACACCAAAAACACGAAAACGTTTACAACGTGGACTGAAGGGAAATCCCAGGCCAAAGGGTCGAAAGCTAAGGGGACTCGAAAGGCACCTACGCTAAATACCTCACCGACGTCCGACGAACCTATGTATCCAGGTCAGGCAACCCAACCGCGAGGCTCGGGAGGCATTTGCCTGAGGTACAAGATCACCTCGGACGGCGACGCCACGACCCACGGGCCACCTATACCAGGCGTGCTGCAGCTGTGGGAGAACAGCGGTCGCCTCGTCTTCAGGAAACCCCAGGCCGCGTCCCTCCTCCAGAGTCGGTTGGGCAATTTATAGCTAAGTTGCCTTAGCTGCTCCGCGATCGAGGACGCCGTTGGCAAGCGGCTCCAAGCCCGCCGTACATCGGCAGCTCCGAACCCGCATATCCCGCCAACGGCAGCATCACCATCAACCAGAAGTCAAGGATGAGCCAACTCCTGGAGTCATGCGAAAACTGCAATGACTTTTCCAGTGGACACATCCTTGACTGCCCTCTGGGGGGAGCACGCCGGTACTCCTCGGAGGCGGAGACCAGGATCCAACCAAAAGGATGGACTCCGCACCTTCTGCCCTCTGGGAGCGACTCGTGCAGGGGGTGGTGACACCTCTCTTCCGCCCGGTGGCAAGGATAAGAGGAAGCCATGCACACCTCGCAGAGCTTTCTCTGAATCTTGCCACTAGGCGAAGAGGAATACCCGCACCCCCGACGCAAAACTTCCTCTAAATCCGGCGCTGCCCTCAAAAGGCCGCCCGCCAAAGGACTCTCTTACAAGACCTCAGAGGAAGAATCTAGGGCAAGTCATACTGTGGGGATGTGAATCTCCCCACAGGCGGCCGCCCCTATTTATAGCCCGCCAGGGCACTCACGCGGCAGCCGGCCCGTGAGACTATAGCACCGCCTCCCAACCACATCGCATTGTACGCCAGTACCCACTTCAAGAGGATGCGGCGAGGCTATAAATGGCCAGGCAGACAGTAGGCTCAGGGCGCGCCGTTTGGAGTCTTGGCCACAGAGCGAGCAGCGCTCTGGCACCACCCCTCGAACGGGAGAGACATGACATGCCCACTTTTGGGCTACAGGGGGCGCAGTCAGACCTCGGAATCCGACAAACACGTCTCCGACCGGTCAATCGTCCGTACTAGCCAAAAGACGGCATGGCGCAGTGCGACTCGTCACCTAAAGGCGCGCCAGCCCGAGGCCAACAGTGCAACCCGTGCCAGGTCTGGCGTGCAACCAGAGCCCTGGCTATGATGTACGGAGCAGTCCAGTTCTCTTCCCGCCTCATGAAGGGGGCGAAAGGCTAAACACTTTACATATCTTCCGGATAAGCCCTTAGGAGGAAATTTTTCCCTCCTAAGGCCTCGGGGGCTACACGCGGCGGTTGCGCTCACGCGCACCCACCGGAATCCAAAAACTCAACCGAACCACCATAAGATCTCTCGGAAGCCTCCGGTGTAGTCCTTCACTAATCGAAGGCTCGAGGGCTACTGTCGGATACCTAGAAATAGGGTACCCAATTTACTGCCCTCCACGAAAACCAAATCACCCTGGGGGCTCTCTGCCCCGTCCGATCTAGGGTGATGTCATCACACGCGGGGGCTCTTCATCCCCAAATCAACCAAGACCGCTACTTCCCCTCGGAGGATCTTCGCCTCGCCCGAGCTAGGGTGACATCATCCATGATGCCACCTGTCCTCGGGGGCTCCTTCGCATCCTCGGAGGACCTACGCCTCGCCCGAGCTAGGGAGACGTCATCTGCGACACCTTCTACCCTCGGAGGCTCCTTCGCCCCGCCCGAGCTAAGGAGGCGTTGTCCATGACATCATTTGACCTCGGAGGCTCCTCGTCCCGTGCGAGCACCGGAGACATCATCCATGACGTCATACACCCTCGGGGACTTTTCCGCATCTTCCGTGCTAGGGCGACGTCATCCGTGACGTATCCCTGCCCTCGGAGGTCTCATCGCCACCAGTGGCCAGGGGCGTCCTAGCCCATATAGTCAAAAGGCCCATAGTGCCCTCCGTCCTCAGGGATGGGGTTCACGGCATGAGTCGCCATGCCTACCCCTGTTTCCCCCCTACGGTACAAGGTCCTGTGCTTCCTAACCGATGACTTACGCACACTACAACCGCGC
Organism: Microstegium vimineum; assembly: GCA_022036555.1. NCBI lineage: Eukaryota > Viridiplantae > Streptophyta > Magnoliopsida > Poales > Poaceae > Microstegium > Microstegium vimineum. The sequence goes on along the minus strand of CM039129.1, from coordinate 34,548,134 downwards.
CATATCTCCGACGAACACTCGAACAAGGATTAGGGCGTCATCAGCCCTGTACGATGGAACGCGGGTGATGCGACACGATGTTCGGATCTTCACGGCGTAGGATGAAATCCAGATAACTAGGTTCAGAGAAGCCAAGATAACTTGCTGCAAGCAGCGATAACTAGTGTAACCTGACAAATAAAACTCAAAGCCAACCACCGTCTTTAACCGGCAACCTGAATCGAGGATTCGCCCAACCACACTCTCAAGGAACCAACCAGCACAACCTACAATTAATCAAGGAGAACCTTGAAGGGAGTAGGAGCACCAATTGGGAGTAGATGAAGCTGCTGATTCTGTAAATCCATGAAGGAAATCACAAGAGCAAAGGAGTAGAGATCACTCTCAAGGTTTGTTAGCACACAGCTGAACAAAGGGGTTCTATATTTTGATTCTTCAAAGTCTGAGATTACAAGGACTCTAGAGGGTATTTATACTAGCCACAACCCTGCTAGATAGGTGTAAACACGAGATGAAAATGAAAAGACTAAGAATGTGAAAAGGCCTCCACGAAATGGATTTCTGAAGTGGCTTCGCAAGGTTGTTGGTCTTCTGCGTAGTCATCAGTAAATTGGTAATAACTTCATCTTGGGAAGTCCAAATGACGTAGGGTTTGTTGCGTTGGAAAATTAAATTGATAATCTTTCACACCATGTGCAGAATGCACCACGAGATATTGTATAATGGTCCAGTTTTGCACGGGAAGTTGACCATCAGCCTGACTGTCAACCTTCTGACCAGTCTGCACTAAAACAGGTCGGCAGAATAACTGGTGTATCCAAACTGGTCGACACTTGATGCATTGGAAACTAGACTTGATAAGCTTTTAAAAAAGTCCCCAATGACCTTCATAGCTTTTAGGAAACAAAAGTTATGATTGTTTCTTTCATACTGTTCTGCTAGACCGGTCTGGTTCGAGTGTGATCTTTTTCTGGTGTCATCTCTATGTATGTTCTTATCATCCTCCACAGTGAACCTGAGCAATACAACATTCATGACTTAGGTAGTATATAATTCTCATTAACATTAAGATGAATTTCAAAAAGTAGCACGTGCACCTCTTGTTGTAGATTCTTGGCTCGGCTACGTGTCATCGGTCCTTCAAATACTTGGGCTGGTGTGATCAACATGCTTATTGGCGTGGTCGGAGTGCTTGGAGTGCTTGATGGTGAGGTCAGCATGCTGGTCGAAGGATGTAATGTGTTGCTGGTTGGCGTGGTCATATCAGCGAGGGTGCTTGGCCCTGTGCGACCAGCCCCCGCCCATGCCCGGGTAAGGGAACAATGGAGTTCCAAGTCTCCAGGCACGTGGCTACAGCACAGCAAGGACGAACAGGACCCGGACATATGTCTACTGGCGCAATCTTCCTCAGGAAGGAAGATAGAAAGAAGACAAAGCTCTCCCATGGCAGCAACCCAAGCCGGGCCCACGTTCACTCCCTCTCTCTACTGTACTCCTCCATGTCTCCCTACGTATAAAGGGGGAGAATGGACCTCTAATCTCTCTCTCTCTCGACATTCCAGCATTCATTCACACACACTCAAACTCGCATTCATATGAACACACATCAGAACCAAGAACCTCAAATGCACGAGACCTCGGAAGGCACTTCCCTCTGTCACCAAAGCTTGTAGCTCTCCTCTACGAGCCCTCCGCGCTCGGTAACACGACTCCACAGCAAACTGGACGTAGGGCGTTCGTGCCCGAACCGGTATAAATCTCTGTGTTCTCCGAGCGTAACCATCCGAACTCCGACACGCTTAGAAATTTACTCGTTGGCCGTCTAGACCCCGCCATTTTAGACACCGACGTCGACCCTGAAGTGGTCCTTGTCGCCGAACTGCACAGGTAGGGTAATCTGACCTACCAGTGTTGACGCTTTATCCGAGACGATTCACCAGAAGGATAAGTTTGCTGGTAGGAGATCTTTCTTCGAGTAGTCGAGCTGGCGGAACGTGTCGGCGAAGATGATGTTGATGGCGCTGCCGCCGTCGACTAGGACTTTCCTGAAGGAGCATGTTGCGATGGTTGGGTTGATGATCAGTGGGAACCGACCTGGATATCTATAATCCGTCCACTCATCTTCTCTGGAGAAACTGATTGGTTGATCCGACCAGTCCAGGGAGCGAGCGTCGGTTGCATTTTCTCCTGTGGCGGCGACCGAGTAAACGTCCCTACGGGTTTGGCGGCATCGCCTTTCCCCTTAGACGAGCACGCTGCCTCCGAAGATTGAGTACGTCGTTGAGGCTGCTTAGAACTCTAGCGCTGGTGGTCCTTGGTCCTTGCCTCTATCTTCGTCGTCTTTCTTCTGCCTTTTGTCAGCTTTTTCCCACATGGTCGTCTCGATGAGACCGCACTCTCGCAGGGAGTGTTTGGAATTCTTATGTATGGGACACGGTCCATCCAGGATCTTCTCGTAGTTGTTGTAGTAGTTCTTCTTTGGGTGGGCGTGCGTGCTTGCGACGTAGCGGTTGTCTTGCCTATAGTTATACTTCTGCGAATGGTGTTCGAAGTTACCTGATTGTTAATCTCAGTGGTCGCTGGGCCCTCTTTCGCTTCAGTGATTTGCTCGGCGATTGCTATCCTTCACGCGTTCTGGGGAACGAGAGTGGCGCCTCCTGTTTTCCCTGCTGAGGGTTGCATCATCTTGGTTGGCGTAAGGGTTCGCGGTCGTCATCAGCTCTTCTATGGTTGTTACATTTTTCCATGCCAACTTGTTTCGGAGGTCTTCCACCCGTAGGCCGTTGGAGAAGATGGCGATGGCTTCTGGGTCGGAGATCTCTTTCATGCTCAAGTGCTAGTCGGAGAAACGTCTAATGTACTCCCGGAGGCTTTCATTACTTCTCTGGCGGACGCTCTCCAGGTCATAATGCGTCCTTGGCTGGACACATGTAGCTTTGCACGTCTTTATGAAGATTTCCTTCAGGTCCTCCCAGTTGTCGATGGTGCCTTCTGGGATTTTCTAGAGCCAGCTGTTGGTGGAGGTCGACAACATTACTGGCAAGTAGTTGGACATCACGTCTTGGTCTCCTCCGGCGGCGTATACGGCGATCTTGTACGTGGATGCCCATTGCTCTGGGTTTGCTTTGCCGTCGTATTTCTCCACCGATGTCACCCTGAAATTCTGGGGCCACAAGATGGCGCGCAGACGGCCCGAGAAGGAGCGTAGTCCCCCCCGTAGATCGCGGCACCAGTGTTTGTGCTCGATTGTGTCTGGGTTGTTATACTTCTCATCGTCGTACCTCGGGGATCTTCGTCGGTGTTGTCTCGGAGGGCTTCAGTGTGCCGGTGTCGGTGTTCGATCGCACCGGGCCGTGTCGTTTTCTCTGTTGTTATGCTGAGGGGGTCTCTGTAGGTGGTCCCTCGGAGGGCATTGGTGCACTGGTTCCGGTGTTCGATCACACCGAGCCCTGATATGATCTTCGTCGTCGCGTCTTGGGGACCTTCGCTGGTGCTCCCTCGGAGGGTTTCATGGCTGGTTCCTGCTGTGGGATTGGCCGGAGGATTCGAGTGGTTGACCCTTCTTTTTGACCTGGACTACGGCCGCCTTGATGTGAGCTTCTATCTTCTCGATCACAGGGTGCCTTGGAGTTTGGACAGCTCACAGGCGACTACCGCTATATTGGCGCTGGGGGTTGAGTACACTGGGACGTCGCCCATCATGTCAAACTCATACTGGAGGTTACGTCGAGGCAGGTAAACGCGATTCCTCTACTCCTCGTGTTGTTCCCGAGTGATACATTCATGCTCGCGGTGCTCCTGGTCGCGCCTCTCCGCGCGTTCAGCGTTGTGCTGCTCCCTCGCGGCGCATTCGACGTCTTTTTCGTTGTCTAGGGAACTCCGGGAAACTGCCGGTCGACCCGGATGGGTTGGTGACTTCGGTCCTCGCGCTGGTGGTCGAGCCCTGGGAGATAGTGCCAACGAGGGACACTGCCTGCTCGGAGTCACTAGGGATTGGAGAGATGATGACGGTGTTCACGGCTGGAGTCATCGGAATCTGGCCGAAGATCGTCACCTGATTGCTGAGTCGGAGAGGTATCGTCGTAGGAGAGTGGGTGCCCCTGGTCGTCACAGTCGTTGTCTTTGTCGGAGTTCGATAACGACGTGGTCGGCGGCTGTGATGGCTGGGAAGTCGGCGTCGCGCCATCTAAACGAGGTTGATGCACTCGACGATGCCAGTGTTGGAGCGATCGATGGTGTCAACTAAATCATCGATGCTGATCTTCTTTCGCGGGTGGTACATTGGCATGGTGGGGTGACGCTGCGAGCGGCGGTGCATCTGTCCCGCTTGGAGTAGATCCGACAGTCAAGGACATGGATTCGATCTGGAGCACGGTGTCGGCCGTCGGGAGGACCATCAAATTTGGGAACGTGACTACTTGACGAGCCATGAAGTCGATGCACACACCCCCTACCTAGCGCGCCAACAGTCGACAAAATATGTGTCGCAGTCTACCTAGGCGGTACACCACGGTAGTAGATTGTAGGCGGAGGTGTGGCGACGGCGATCAAGTGTAACACAGAGAGCGTAGACACGACGATTTAGACAGGTTCAGGCCGACAAATCGCCATAATACCCTACGTCCTGTGTTTTGGTGGCTGGATTGATATGAGTATTAGATTACACGAGGTGTAGATGAAATCTAAGGGATTGTGAGAGAGATTTTTTCGAGGGGGTCCCTGCTCGCCTTATATAGCCAGGGAGCAGGGTTACAGTTTCCATATCCTAACAGATTGTGATCGGTCTATCTATCTAGATCTTCCTTGGTGAGCAAGGCTTCTTCGGAGTCCTTGGCGAGCACGACGGGCTGGTCGCATGCCGCAAGGCCTTGTGAGCCGGGTCGTCTTATGGTTGGCAGGCCATGAGGTCCCTGGGGATATGCCGAGGTAATATCCCCGACACGGTCGCCCCCAGCAAAGTCGCCACACTGAAATAAGAAACCAATCTGGATAAAACAAACCGCAAATCCCTATTGCAACCAATCAAAAAGCAGCAGGTGAAACAACATCAAAACATATATTTCAAAATTGTTCTGATGAAACAAGATGTTCAAGCATATGAAACAACGATGGTTGTTCTACTGAAACAAAGAACTGAAAAAAGCAGATTGTTGTGACAACATGGAGGCCGTCTGTTGCAACAACACAAGAATAGAAAAATTGAAACAAATGGCAAGTTGTGTCTGAAACAAAACCCAACAATATGTAGTTTTAGGGATTTGAAACAAAACCCCACAATGTGTATGGAACACACATAGCAGGCTTATTGAAACAAAATGCTTTAAGAGTTTGAAACATGGATCTTGCGTGTTTGAAACAACACATGTTGCATACTGAAAAACAAAATGTTTTTGGTAATTTGAAACAACATGGATCCTGTTGTTGAAACAACATGGATCCAGCTTTTGAAACAAACAAAATGCAAAAAAAACAACGAACATGTAGCTAGCAGAGATGGAGCACCAAGAAGAGGGGGGACAGATAGGATGTAGGGGTCCTCATGACCTACCTCGACGCAGGGTAGGGACATCACGAAGGGGGAGGCGAGGTCGGCAGAGAGCACCACTGCCCGCATGGATCCCCACGGCCACCAACGCTGGGTTTCCTACGCAAATCAACAACAGCCGGTGGTGGATCTGGTGGATCCACGCCTACTCTTGGCGAATAAGGCCGATCTACGCCCGCTTACGCTAGATCCCCATGGTAGGGGGCTTTGAGTGCCCCCAGGGTGCGCGCACGAGGGAGATTGAGGCACAAGGTGACGCGGCGAAGGAGCACGGGAGGAAGGCGGAGCATGAGGGCGCGTGGACTAGTGGGGAGCGGTGGACGCGAGCTGCGGATCTGCGTGAGCCGTGAGGGAGAGCGCGCGAGCGGAGAAGACGAAGCCAAGTGCGAGCAGGCAGAGTGTGCGAGGCGTCCGTGCCCGTGCGAGTGCGAAGCCGGGGGAGGGGTCGCGGGCGACTCGGCGATTAGGGAGATGGGTCGTGTGCGGTTGCGTTCGACGAGTCAAACGTATCATCCGCAGCATTACCGATTTGGTAATGACCATACGAGCACTCCATTAGCACTCGACAAATAGCCTATGGGGTCCTAAGAGCATCTCCAACAACTTGGAGAAACACCATGGTATTCTTATAAGTTTTGCAAAATAACAAATTTTCTTCTCCAACAACTTCTTAAACCAGCTTTGTATTCATCCAAAGTTGTTATCCACGGGTACCGCGCGTTGAAGAATACACGCGCACCTCATGTTGCTATTGGGAAAAGTTTTTCCTCCGCGTCTCTCCTGTGAAGGCCGCGCGAGGTAGCATGAGAGGAAAACGGGGAGAGAACGAAAGAGACGTACAAAGGACGAGCCTTTAAAATCTCCACAACTAAAAAATACGGAAGTCTGACTCTACCCGGCCGATGACATGCGTCACTCCACTTCGCTCTGCCCGGCGCTTCCCTCGCTCACGCCCGCATGTGGTGGACCCGGGTCCAATCTCTCCCTGCTCCGCGCCCGTGCCGCTGCCTCCAACCGCCGGCCCGCAGCACATAACTCCGCAACCGGCTCCTCTGACCCCCGCTCTACTAGCACGCGCGTCCGCTCCCTCGCCCTCACCCGGCGCCCAGGCCCACCGCCGCTTCCTCACCCGCCGCCGGATCCGCCGCCCGCTCACCCGGCTCCCACGCCCGCCCTCTCCCTCTCCCTCACCCGGCCCCATGCCCGCCGCCGCTCCCTCCCTCACCCGGAGCCCCTCAGCTCACCCAAATTCCCGAGCCCCCTCGTCTGAATCCAGCACACCCTCCCCCGATCCATCTGATCCATGCCGAATCGTCGCCGCTCGGGGCGGGACTCTAACCCAATCGCGATCTGTTTCCTTGATTGGCGTCGGTCGTGTCTATCGCGGCGGCCTGCCTCTACCGCTGTCGGTCGCTCGCCTGTGTACAATCACCGCCTCGAAGTTTCACTCCGGCCGGTCTTGGTCGGTCACTGTTTTGCGGGGAGGGGAGCACCCTGGGACCACTGCGTCCTCACGAGCATCCTCCCCTGGGACCATTGCATCATTACCAGCGTCCTCCTCATCCAACCAGGTGAGTTCCGCATCACCCATGTTCGTCTTCTAATTTCTCTGGGAACACTTGCTAGGTCATGGCATCATTCCTCTGAGGCGCCTTGAAAATGCATGGCTATTAATTATTATAATTTCAAGATGTTAGCTAGGTTTAGTCATTGTGATGCGGTATCATTAACTATGTGGTTTTCTGTATTCCGAAAAATCTATACAAATACATTTTGGTTCATTGCACTGGTGTTGTAAAGCGCATGTGCCTAGCACCATGGCCTCAGGATACATTGTAGGAGAATTTTTGGGCGCCGACAGTTCATCCCTGCATACCTGCTTTATTTTGTCAATTTGGTTCTTTTATTGCCCTTGTGACCATCTCTAGCGCATGAATCAGGTGGGTTCTGCAGTTTGTTAGTATTGGAGTCCCAAATCCTTCACTGCTACTGTTGACACCGTTTTTTTCGATACGTGTCAATATGAACCAGACGTGCTGATCGGTAAAGGGATGATTGCTTTTTATTATCGGCATCAAGATACTGCCAATCAGATTGCCGGTAGAAGCAGAAGATTGAAGAAAACATCAAGATAAAAGAAGGGTATTTTGCCGATGGGAAGGTGTTGCCGATGGAGACAAGAGAATATTGCCGATCGGAAATATTGCCGATGGATACGGGATGATGTGGCCGACGTCAGCAGAAAACTGCCGATAGTAATAAGAGAAGGTTGCGGATTGAAGGAATCTGCCGATGGAAAGTTTCATCGTAAGGAAGACAGACAAGGAAATTGGTAGTTTTATTCTAATACTATTATTATAGGTTGAGTCCGACTCTTGCACGAGTCGTTTATTTCCTTTAAAATAGGAGTTTTGTTGAGGTATGAGTCGTGTCTGTTTACAACTCCTCCTGCTGGAGTATAAATATGTAACTAGGGGTGGTGTGAAAAAATATATATATAATCAATCAAACGCATCTATTATTTTCATCTACTTTTCCAGCAAATCTAGTTTTATCGCATTAGTTCTAGTTCATCCACGTGTTCTTACGAAGTTTGGACGGGCTGCATCTACAAGACCTCCGTCAGCTTTGTTAGTTCCGCGTTTTTTGATCAAGTTGAGCTTTGACGTCCGGGCGTATCGCTGTCGTATCGTTCAATCTTGTTCTAGTTATCGTCCTTGTCGATTAACTGGTCAAATCAACTAGCACACCTTGGATATCGAATTCGGGTATAAACCTGAGGTGTTCGCAGATCCGACGCTTTTTGTGTCAACACCTCTTTTGGCACACCCGGTGGGACCCTAGATACATCTTTTGATCGTGATCATGGGTGATTCTACTTATGTCAATCCGAAGAATGCCATCGAAGTCTCCGAGCCAGATTTGAAAGATGATCAGAAGCAGGCTATGGAGCAGGCTATGGAGGAGTACAAGCAGTTATATCTGAAATCCTTCAGCCTAAACAGGAGCGGTGATGCTGTCCAGAAGCAAGATCCTCCGTTGCCGTGGCAGGTCACTTTCGACGCCAATCCTGGTAAATTACAAGATATGGTTAATTTTGCGTTAAATTAGGCATTGATTAGCCACTCCAATGTGCTGTCCAATATTGTGTACAATGTTGTTATGCAATCTTTCAAAGAGGGACGGGCACCCAAGTATGTTGGTCCGACGTATCATCAACCTAGATCGGCATCTGCTACAACTTCATCGGCGGTTCTAGTGATATCTCTCCAACCTGTGAATCCATCCACCGATGAAGCTACACCACCAAGATCAAGCCCTGCAAGCGTCGTTCAATTGAATACTAATCCAGTGGCGTCGGCAATGTCAGGACATGTAGTCAAGAGTCAACCAACTCCCGCCAGCTGGTGGGGATAAGGTATGCCTTCAGATTCATCAGCTGATGCTAAGTTGATCCAGGGTAATAATGCAGCGGGGAAGGTCCCTATGGAATCGGCAATATCGTCACAGCCGATGAGCCCGGTAGTACATTATGCTACGTCTTCTCCAAACGTGCAGTTGCCACCAGGAAGTCTTCAGATGGTAATACCCAAAGTGCCTTACGGGCAACCATCGGCAAGTTCTTTGTCGATGCAACAAGACATGGCAGTTGTGAACTATCCCATGATAATGGCAAATCCTCAGGCTGGAATATCAGTGCACCAAGGAAGCCGATTTGTTGATTACTCCAAGGTGCAGGAGCAACAGGCGCCAGGTAGCTATCAATTATCGGCAACAGGTGGTGCAACCTAGACATCAAGTAGCGGGAGCACCACAATACCATTACCCGGCGAACACTCAGAATGAAACATCGATGTACCGACCGATGAATATAATGCCGCAGTATACCCCAGTGGGTGTCCAAGGTTATACGTCGGTAAATCAACCGATGCATAGTATTCAACAAGGTGGTGCTGCGCCTGTGCCAATCGGACCAGCTTATTTGCCACAAAGGCAAGAAGGGGTGTGTAGCAACCAGTCCAGCCAGTTAATGTCCAGCCGATCCATGGCAGGATCAGGATGCATATTGGGTCGATAAAATTGCCGAAGTGATGAAAGAATAATTCGGTATCAAGCCTAAGGTCAATACATACTCTTATCGGATGTCGTACCCTCAGGCATATGACTTGATTCCTCTCCCAAATCGGTACAAGGTGCCGGATTTTACAAAGTTTTCTGGGCAAGATGACACGTCAACAATGGAGCACATCAACCGCTTCATTATTCAATGTGGGGAGGCAGCTAGTAGAGATGAACTAAGGGTAAGATTGTTCTCATCGTCTTTATCTGGATCAGCGTTTACCTGGTTCATTTCGCTTCCTCCAAATTCTGTAATCACTTGGGCCGATCTGGAGAAGCAGTTTCACAAATACTTCTTCTCTGGCGTACATGAGAAGAGGATTACTGATTTGGTCAAGCTGAAACAACGTAATGACGAATCGGTGGAAAGCTTCGTGCAAAGACTGCGAGACGTGAAGAACAAGTGCTACAGTTTGGTGCTTGATGATCAGCAATTGGCGGATTTGGCTTTTCAAGGGTTGCTGCCACATATGAAAGATAAATATGCATCCCAAGAGTTTGAAAGTTTTAGCCATCTCGTGCAAAGGGTTGTCGATCAGGAAATTAAAGCTTTCGAACCCAGGAAAACTTGGAATAAGAAGGTATCCTTCATTGAACAAGAAGAGAATTATGAGTTGGATGAGGAACTAAGCATTGGTATTGTTGAATGGGTGAAAGACAAGAAGACGATATCCTGTCCGTTTGGCCAGAAAGAAGCTGAAAGATTCACCTTTGACATCACCAAGGCTGACAGGATATTTGACCTATTACTTCAAGAAGGGCGTATTAAGCTATCACCTAATCAGGTAATTCCATCGGCAGAAGTGCTTAGAAGGATCAGGTATTGCAAGTGGCACGCCGCAACTTCACATAATACCAATGATTGCAAAGTCTTTAGGTAGCAGTTGCAGTCAGAAATTGAATCTGGGCGAATCAAATTTGAAAATTCTAAAGCTCAGAAGCCGATGAAAATCGACCAGCATCCGTTTCCAAATAATATGGTGGAAACTAGCGGGAAGATTAAGGTACTGACATCGGAAGTTGCCAAGAAAAATGCATCGGTAGACCCCGAGCATCAAATAGCTATGCATGATGTAAAGGGAAAGAAGCTTGCCGATGAAGGAAAAGGTAAAAGAACTGCCAATGAAAGCAGCAGCGCCAGGAGGCCTCAGAGACATGCATCATATGGTGTCGTGATCACGCACAGAAGACCATGACAAGAATATGGGTGTTCACAAGAAGAACAGTATCGGCAACTGGAAGAAGAAAGACGCCAAGAATGGTATCGGCATAAAGATCATTGGAAGTGCCCCTTCTTCGTCCATTGTTGGGAAGAAGGCATGAGGCTGCCCACTGCCGATAATTGCCCTGAATGCAATGGGCACTATCCTACCGATCGGTTAGAAAAGAAGTCTCGCTTTGAAGATCGGGAATCAAGCTATAGAAAACTAATTAGAGGAAAAGGGTCAGTACATGATCGGCTGGGGGGCAAGCTCAGTGCGCATGATAGGCTTGGTAAGCGTGTCCATCAAGAAGAGCTTGAAGAGAAGGCTAATGCAAGAGTGCCTGATGAAGAAATATTCTCTAGTGATCCAAACATAAAGAGTGGTGCAAATACAAATAGTGAAAAACGGTATCGGCCTGTTTGGAAAACTAAGCTTCCTCAATGGTGTCCCAAAGGTTTGACGAAAACTCAGAGAAGGAGAATCCAGCGTGAACGCCATAATGATCTGTGTTATAGAGAAAATCCTTCAAGGGAAGAATCTCCAGTTTGGGAGTGGAGGCCAAAACGCCAGGAGAGGAGTCCATCGGCAGAAGTCAATATGGTTGTGATGTTGCCGATGGAATTTATGGCACCTACCGATGCTGAGGAAGAAGCTGCTGATATGACTCAGCTAGTGCTAGATCCGATGTCAGCTGTTTTTGAAAAGTCCGCCGATGATGAAAGGCAACACTTAAGGGCCTTGTTTGTCAAAGGCAAAGTTGATGGGCAGCCGGTATCAAAGATGCTAATAGATGGTGGGGCGTCGATCAATATAATGTCGTATGTCATGTTCAGGAAGCTTAGAAAAGGCGACCAAGATTTAGTCAAGACAGATATGAAACTTACAGATTTTGAAGGCAATGTGTCACCAGCCATGGGAGCGGTATGCGTCGAGTTAACTATCGGCAGCAAAACTTTACCGACAACGTTTTTCGTGATCAGCGGTAAAGGTACCTACAACTTGCTCCTAGGAAGAGATTTGATCCATGCTAATTGTTGTATTCCTTCCATGATGCATCAAAGCCTCATGCAATGGGTTGGGGACAAGATTGAAGTCGTCCGAAGTGAAGCCCCATCAATTGTCACATCGGCAGAGTCGGAAACCTATGAGCATACCAAGTGCATATCGGGTGAAGCTTGGGACATGGAGTTCCTTAAGGTTGCTGATTATCGAATTATACCGATCCAAGCAGTCGGTTCTAAAGAAGAGTTTTAATGGATCAATTCGCCAATGATGGAAAACTTGGGCAAGGATTCACATCGACCGAAGATTTAGTAGAAATAGATATCGGCGATGGTAGCAAACCCAGGCCGACTTTTATTAGTGCTAAGTTATATTCCCAATGTAAATAGCAATTGAGCAATTTGTTGAAGGAATATAAAGATTGTTTTGCTCGGGACTATACAGAGATGCCTGGTTTAGACCGATCAATAGTTGAACATCGGTTGCCTGTTAAGTCAGGTTTTCAACCACATCGGCAGCCAGCACGCCGATGCAATCCTATTGTGTTAACTGACATTAAAGCCGAAATTACAAAATTAATTGAAGTTGGATTTATTCGGCAATGTCGGTATGCCGAATGGATTTCTAACGTAGTTCCTGTGTATAAGAAAAACGGGAAACTTCGTGTTTGTATTGATTTCAGGAATCTCAATAAGGCCACGCCAATGGATGGGTATCCGATGCCCGTTGCCGATCTGCTGATTGATGTTGCTGCTGGACATCAAATTATTAGTTTCATGGATGATAATGCTAGATATAATCAAATATTCATGGTTGAAGAAGATATATCCAAGACTGCTTTCAGATGTTCAGGTCATGTTGGTTTATTTGAGTGGGTCATGATGACTTTTGGTTTGAAAAATGCCAATGCTACTTACCAGAGGCGATGAATTTTATTTTTCATAAGTACATCGGCACGTTAGTCTAAATCTATATTGACGATGTGGTGGTTAAGTCGGAGACTTTGAGAAACATCTCGTCGATCTGCGAAAGATTCTGGAGTGCACAAGGGAGCATGGGCTAAAGATGAATCCGAATAAGTGTGCGTTTGGTGTGTCGGCAGGTCAATTTCTAGGTTTCATCGTACATCAAAGAGGTATAGAGATCGGCAGAAAATCCATTGATGCGATTAATAAGGTGGTTGCTCCTACAAACAAGACTGAGTTGCAGTCTTTCATCGACAAGATTAATTTTATTAGGAGATTTATATCTAATTTGTCTGGGAAGATTAAGTATTTTAGCCCATTGCTGAAACTGAAGGTCGGTCAGGAATTTGTATGGAGAGAAGAACAGCAATCGGCCTTGGAAGTAATTAAGAGATATTTGGTGAGTCCTCCGGTTTTAATTCCACCTCAACACGGGAAACCTTTCAGGTTGTATTTATCTGCCGATGACGGCGTTATCGGATCAGCCTTGATTCAAGAGTTTGAAGGGAAGGAACGTGTGATTTATTATTTGAGTAGAAGGCTGGTGGATGCTGAAACCAGGTATTCGGTCATTAAGACATTGTGTTTATGTCTGTACTTCTCTTGTACCAAATTAAGGCATTATTTGCTATCAGCCGAGTATACTGCCATATGCAAATATGATGTGGTTAAGTACATGCTGTCGATGAAGATTTTGAGTGGGAGGATCGGCAAATGGATTTTGGCACTGTCAGAATTTGATCTGAGGTATGAATCAACTAAGGAAGTTACAGGGCAGGTGATGTCACACCCGGTTTTAAGGACAAAACAAGATATACACCATATGTGAGCCTAGGAAGTCAATTCTCACATATAGACAGAGAAGAAGGTAATATCAAAAGACAATACTTAAATACATAACATATAAGGTCAAAGGATAACCTCAACATAGCGGACATCGGGAAGACAACTCCGAACTTCAGGCGAAGACTCCACTCCACAGGGATCAACTGACTGGTTGATCACAAGCCTAACTGCTCGAGACTCTTGCAATCTGATACCCATCCGAGATGTTTATCCAAAGTATTGAAGAAAAAAACAAGCGTAAGTACTTCCGTACTCAACAAGTATACATGGGGTTCATGAGGCTCAAAAAGGTATGACACTGGTTTAACTGCATAAGCTTTTAAGGTATCTCAATTTTAGCATAGGATAGCATCAATATAATCAAAAAGCCCATTAACCATATGATCAAGTGAACAAGATATAATGCTTATATGAACAAGTAACAATAATAAATAACAAATAACAACTGATGAGCTATGACATAAAGACATCACACAATAAGGAGCCCAAGCCGCTCTTGACCATGAGCACGGCTATTATAATAGTTTTACACTCTGCAAAGGTCGTACATCTTTACCCACAATTCGTGATCCCCATATGACATCACCTCTACCAAGGAAGTGGAGCAGGGTACACTACGAGACCGTTCACAGGTTCCACTGGTAGGTAACAACCCGCTACACGTTTCCTCAATGGTTAGTGCTACCCCTCTTACGAGGGCACTAAGGTGAGCCCCTCTTGCGCCCTTTCAGGTAAGTTGCCACAAACCAGTAGAAGTCTAATACTGAGTCAAGCTAGAGCCATATAGCTTGTGGTTGCACTGTAAGTCCTGGGGTAATCTACTTACAGAAATATCCCTATGAGTAAGAACACAGGTTAAGGTGCCTGTTGTTCCACCTATAGTCCACGTTGCTAAAAGGTCATCTTTTATTATCATTGCATATATCATTAATCAAGTTTACATGATCATAGTCATTTGCTTGGTACTAGCATTATACTACCCAAATGCAGACATTCCCAGGGTGACAAGGTATAAGGTACAATACTAGGATAACCTTATAGGGTAACAAGGAAACACATGCATATGATTAATGAGTGATTATCATGAATAGGACAACAAGGATAATCCCATGTAATACTTGCCTTAAAATCAGATTCCTCTTCTAGTTCAAGTCTTCCAAGAACTCCAAAAATACCAACTTCTTTTCTTGATCTCCAACGCAAAACTCACCGATTGGACAATAATCAATAAATCACCACACAAGCATATGATCATACAAAGCATACAAACATGGCTAAATTAGAATAATACACCAATCAACGAAAAGATTTAAAAAGAAAGGTACGCATCTCTATGACCAAATAGTCGCGAAGAACACACTAATCGGAGCTACGATGATCGAGATACAACTAACGGAAGATTTGCTTTTACAAAAGAGAACTATAGGATTTATCAATTTTAACTATATAAAAGAGTGGATAAAGTATTTCAGAAAAACTCCTTGATTAGGTTAGGTCAAAGTTGTATTTGGATTTTGAAAACAAAAGTAGAAACTATCATTTTTTTATGTATAAAACAAGTTGCGTAGTGGTTAATCAAGTTAGGGTTTGAAACCATAAAAATACAGAGCTATTAACATGGTATTTAATATAACTAATTCGAAGATTATTTCGTTATGAGATCAACGCAACTTGAATGGATCGAATCAGATCTAAAACGTAGAAGATACAATTAAACAAGATTTAGAGATTAAACTTGAATATTAAAAGACATTAAATGAATCTTTATTTTAAAAGTTGTAAAATATAATTTATTAGGGTTTCATCACATAGATCTCACTAAAATGAATCTAACGCAATTTGAATCTATAAAAACGGAGTCAAAACGGAGATTTTATGAGCAAAAGAAGATTGGCGGCAATTTTGTAAATCTAGGAAAGCGTCTTTTGGAAGAAACAGATGGGGTTCCGTTTTCAAAAGGGGGAAAGCGTAAACTGAGAATGCGCTTAGGACTGCGGGTTTATACTTTAAAAATTCTAGGGGTTTCTTTTGCAAAAGAGGAGAGCGAAGGGGTATTGGGCGCTGAGATCCGTCCGATCCAGAATGGATGATCAGGATTAGATCGGAGGAAAAAGGCGTTGTTCACGGCTGGAGCAGAAGAGGAGCGCGGCGGCGCCATGGCCGGGGATGGGCGGCGCTAGCCAATCCGCCGATGTGGGGCACGATTCACGACAGTAAAAATACAGGGAGGGAGAGGAGGTGATGGCGAGCACTTTGGTGCTATCGGTTGACCCGATTTGGCGACGAGCGTGGCGGTGCCCGTGATTGAGCGGCTCGGGATGTACGGAGTACACTGAGAGAGGCTGTGCATGCGAACCAGAGAGGATAGAGTGGGAAAACGAGCTCCTAGGGCTCTCGTTACCCTAACCCGAAGCTCGGTGGGGAGCTTGGAGCGGTGATGCGGCTCGGTCGCGTCGGGACGTCGACGGTGGCGGCGGACTAGGGTTGCGGTGGTGGCTGGTGGTTATGGGGTGCTCGGAGAGGACGAAATGGAGGCGGAGGGAAGCGGTGCTCGGCTACTTATAGCCCGGAGGCACGACAGGGAAGGAAGGGGAAGGAATCACGGACTCAATCAGCGCGAAAGGAAAGGCGCCGGCTTCCTGGTTTGGAAAGCCACAGGAGGAAGAAGGAAGGGTTGAGGAAGGGACTGACGTGCGGGCCCGGGTGTCAGCGTGAGCAGAGGAAGGAGCGGCATGTCCATGAGGGTGATGCAGGCTGGGGCGAGGTAGGCCTACGACAAGCGGGAGGGGAGGGGTACTGGGCTAGACAGAGAGAGCAAGGGAGGGCCGAGGGAAAAAAGGCCACGGGCCAGAAAAGGAGAAAAGGAGGGGTTTTCCATTTTCTTGTCTTTTTCTTTTTATTTGCTTCAAATCCTAATTTCAAATCATTTTCAAAACCAGTTTTAGATTTTGAAACCTCCACTCAGGACAAGAAAAAAAATGCACCAGCATGAATGCACAACATGTTGCTAATTAAAGGGAAAATTTTAATTTAATGAAAAGTTTTTATTTTCCTATATTTTTATGAGCACAAAATTAAGAATTAAATAAATTTAACTCTATTTTTCAAAAAGCAAAATTTGGGGTGTTACAATTCTACCCCCCTTAAGATGAATCTCGTCCCGAGATTCGGAAGATGTTGATAAAGATATAAAGATATTATTCAAGATGCAAAGATCGTTGCTATTCTTCGAAACAAAACTTTGATCTAGGAAGCACAATTGAGCTTCATATGTCCTCTTGAGTGTTCTGACGTTGCTCAGACGGATAATCTTCATAAGCATGATCATCTATTGCATTGAGCTCTTCCAAAGGCGTATGTTCCCCAACATTGACATCCGAGAACTCACGTTCCACTTCACTATCCTCTGTGTTCCTACTTTCTAGTAGGTCCTCTTCACATTCCTGAGGTTCATGTTGCATCCCTTGATACTCAATTCTTTCTCCTGTCGGAGTCGTTACAAACACCAAACCTTGGGTGGGATTAATAACTCCGTTACAAGCAGCAAACCATCCTCATCCAAGAACAACATCATTGGTCATGAAGTCCAAAACAATAAGGTTTACCTTAAAGTTTCCTCCCTTTATGTGAAGACTAACTTTTGGGCATATGCGGGTTGCCTTGACTTCACCTCCAAGGGTATTAACTATTATTGGTTTCCATATCGGGAGCATTATCATCTTTTGTTCTTGCATAAATGTGCTAGAGATAAACGAATGTGTAGTCTTAGGGTCAAACATCACTAAGGCGGAAGATGAGTTTACTGAAATGTAACCATACACAACCCCATTAGTTCCACATGTGGTGGACACATTTCTCAACATTCCTTGGATGTATTTTCTCTTTACTTTTATTCCTGGAGCCTGCTTCTTCTGGTCACTTGATTCCAGGTTCTGTTGGTGTTGGTTCTCGTATTGATTGTTCATGACAAACTTCTTAATGCAATCATCCTTGTAAGGTTTATCTTCACCATAATCATAATCTTCCTCTCTAGAAGTGTTAGCCTATCAAAGGGATAGCAGGTGGTGATAGACATGGATCTTGAGAGTTGGATTGTTGTCCTTCATCATTGTATTGTTGATACTGATCTTGATCTATACTCCCAAGGAGATTCATAGACTGTGATTGATATTCTGTTGGTGCATCATAACGGGGATGAATATCTCTTAACTGGTGTTGAAGATCATGTTTTCTCTTCTTTTCTTCCATCTCTTGTCGTTTGTTCTCAATTGCAATTGCTCTATCCATCAATGCATGAAAATCATCATACGCAACAGTCATTAGATGCAGTTGCAAACCATCATTCAGTCCTTTCAGAAAACATTTCTGCTTCTTGGCATCACTGTCCACCTCTCTTGGGGCATAACAGGACAACTGAGTGAACCGATCACGATACTCATATACTGGCATTGAGCCTTGCCTCAAACTAAGGAACTCCTCACTATTGATCTCCACCGAGCTAGGTGGAACATGGTAAGATCGAAAAGCAGTCTTGAATTTTTCCCAACCAATCTGATTTACATCTTGTTGCCCAAATTCTGCTTCCCACCAATCTAAAGCGGTTCCTTGAAGTTGACCGGAAGCATACAAAACCTTCTCAAGGTCATTGCACTGGGTTATGTTAAGTTGTCGCTCTATAGCTCTAAGCCAGTCATCTGCTTCTAGTGGGTCACTTGCATGAGAGAATATCGGTGGATGTCCTTTCATAAATTCACCACGTTTGTCAATCGGTGGTGCTTGATGCTGGTTGTTCAAAGAATTTTGAACAAGAACTTGCAGTAGTTGAGTGTGTGCCATCAAAACTTGCTCTATAACTGAAGGATTTGACGTTGGTGGACTAGGATTGGGAACATTCCTTCTAGCATCTTCTGAAGCACCTTTCCTGGTAGTAACCATCTGTTTGGAACACACATGCATTAGAATTTGATCATTCAAGGCTTCCTTAAATACAGTTGCTTATGAAGTCAAGGTATAACCGGGGACCCAAAGAAAACTTAATCATGGTGATAAGCAATTCTTTCAAGCAAGGCACTAACATCTATGCAACTCTGTGTTGCAACTTCTTCATCTTGGCTACCCCCTTAAGAAAGATGAACTAGGGGGCACCAAAGTAACTTGTATCTTCTTCTAACTGAATCAACTATCCTCATATCTTTTTGTTATTCCAAAGAAATGTTTGTGCCAAAGTATGAACCAACAACTCAATTCTCCTTGAGGGCAAGAAAACAACAACGCGGATGTATCACCTTGTTATTTTCATAACTCCATATCCAAGATAAAAACCAGGGTGGTTCTTGCGGATAGAGAAAGATAAGGAAGTGTACAGTTATCTAGCATTTTCCATAATACTTGGCTTCCAACAAACAGAGATCTTAGATGATAAAGATAAATTGCACCAGAAAGATAGGGTAGAGAAACACAGGAGATAAACGAAACCCAACTATTTATTTCGTTAAACCTTAAGCCTATAAACTAAATGAAATTGTGGGCAAATCTCACAAAATCATTGCACTCATTACAAAGATGCAAATCAAGCATAAGCATTAAGACAAACCAACCAATCACTTATAGGTTCACAAGACACACAGACTCGACTTTCACTACTAACGCATTTATTACAAGGGACATAAACTCCTAGTTGGGTGACGGTCATGAAGAGCTTCCTCCATATAGCATGCTACTGACTTTGACTGCCTCTAGAGTTCAGCTGTTGGTTCTTCTATGGACAAGATTTAACATAATGTCCTTCCTGTTGGCAATGATAACACTTCCTCTTAGCTGGATCTTTGGTGATGGACTTCTTCATGGAATTATCACTTGAGGAGTTATTAACTGGTAGACTCTGGGGGTTCACTTTCATTTGAACGATCCGCTTTCTAGCTCGCTTGACCCTCTGGGGTTGGAACTCCGTACAAGTGATTGTCCATCCATCTATGCATACCTCACCAAAAATAGATTTAGCTTGAGGAACTTCTATATCTTTACCCTTTGGATCTATCTGACTAGGATTCTGAACTAAATGTGGCAAAGTAGTTGAACTCAAAGGTGGGTTGTTCTCTGATAGTGACTCATGTGAGATAGCCTTCCTCTTCTTATCATCATTGGCTTCATAGTTCAGATTCATCTCGACTTCCCCTTGATGAGACTTATCTTGAAGACAAACAACTCCATAATGCTTACAACACTAGCATTGATCCTGAACTTCATGCTTCTTACTGTTACCACTGTCAAAAGGGGTAGCCTCATATTCCTTGGTTAAAGGTTGTATCCCCTCATATTCAATCCTTTCTCCTAATGGTGTTGTTAGATGTACCAAATGTTGGGCACAATTGATCACACCTTTACAAGCGGAGAACCATCCCATTCTAAGGATAACATCAATATCTGAGAGCTTCAAAACAATAAGATTCGTTGCAAAGTCCACACCTCTTATATTAAGTCTAACCTTTGGGCATATATGGTTTGCCTTCATTTCTCCAATTGGGTACTGAACTATCTTGGGTTTCTTCATTGGCAATGGCATTATCTTTTGATCCTCTACCAACTTGGTAGAGATGAACGAATGTGTGGCTCTAGGATCAAATAGAACAATAGCATTTGCTGAGCCTACTCGAATCAAACCATACATGACCTTCTTTGCTCTAGGAATTGTAGACAGGTCCACATGGTACAACTTGCCTTCGCTATAGTTCCGCTTTATTTTACTTCCTTGCGCCTGTTCCCTATGGGACCTTGGCACATTGATCTGTCCTGGAGGTAAGTACTGTTGTTGACTCATTTCTTCAGGCACTTGGTTCTGCATGGCTGATAGCTTTTCCTTATCAGACGCGATCAAGGATGTCATAGCTTGGTCTCTGAGGCTAGCTGGCATCTCGGTAAGATCCATCTAAGAGACAGAGAGAGAAAAGTTAGAATTGTGACAGTGTTTTTACAATAGAATAGGGATAGAGTGAGCATAACTTTAAACATATATCAAGGTTAGAGAGAAAACAAGAACTAGATAAGGTTGAAAGCTTGCTAAAACAACCAGTTCTATCTAGGCTTGCGTCCTACAGTCAGCATTGCTTTGATACCAATCTGTCACACCCGGTTTTAAGGACAAAATGAGATATACACCATATGTGAGCCCAGGAAGTCAATTCTCACATATAGCCAGAGAAGAAGGTAATATCAAAATACAATACTTAAATACATAACATATAAGGTCAAAGGATAACCTCAACACAGCGGACATCGGGAAGACAACTCCGAACTTCAGGCGAAGACTCCACTCCACAGGGATCAACTGACTGGTTGATCACAAGCCTAACTGCTCGAGACTCTTGCAATCTGGTACCCATCCGAGATGTTTATCCAAAGTATTGAAGAAAAAAAACAAGCGTAAGTACTTCCGTACTCAACAAGTATACATGGGGTTCATGAGGCTCAAAAAGGTATGACACTGGTTTAACTGCATAAGCTTTTAAGGTATCTCAATTTTAGCATAGGATAGCATCAATATAATCAAAAAGCCCATTAACCATATGATCAAGTGAACAAGATATAATGCTTATATGAACAAGTAACAATAATAAATAACAAATAACAACTGATGAGCTATGACATAAAGACATCACACAGTAAGGAGCCCAAGCCGCTCTTGACCATGAGCACGGCTATTATAATAGTTTTACACTCTGCAGAGGTCGTACATCTTTACCCACAAGTCGTGATCCCAATATGCCATCACCTCTACCAAGGAAGTGGAGCAGGGTACACTATGAGACCGTTCACAGGTTCCACTGGTAGGTAACAACCCGCTACACGTTTCCTCAATGGTTAGTGCTACCCCTCTTACGAGGGCACTAAGGTGAGCCCCTCTTGCGCCCTTTCGGGTAAGTTGCCACAAAACAGTAGAAGTCTAATACTGAGTCAAGCTAGAGCCATATAGCTTGTGTTTGCACTCTAAGTCCTGGGGTAATCTACTTACAGAAATATCCCTATGAGTAAGAACACAGGTTAAGGTGCCTGTTGTTCCACCTATAGTCCACGTTGCTAAAAAGTCATCTTTTATTGTCATTGCATATATCATTAATCAATTTTACAGGATCATAGTCATTTGCTTGGCACTAGCATTATACTACCCAAATGCATTCATTCCCAGGGTGACAAGGTATAAGGTACAATACTAGGATAACCTTATAGGGTAACAAGGAAACACATGCATATGATTAATGAGTGATTATCATGAATAGGACAACAAGGATAATCCGATGTAATACTTGCCTTAAAATCATATTCCTCTTCTAGTTCAAGTCTTCCAAGAACTCCAAAATTACCAACTTCTTTTCTTGATCTCCAACGCAAAACTCACCGATTGGACAATAATTAATAAATCACCACACAAGCATATGATCATACAAATCATACAAACATGGCTAAATTAGAACAATATACCAATCAATGAAAAGGATTTAAAAAGAAAGCTACGCATATCTATGACCACATAGTCACGAAGAACACATTAATCGGAGCTACGATGATCGAGATACAACTAACGGAAGATTTGCTTTTATAAAAGAGAACTATAGGATTTATCAATTTTAACTATATAAAAGAGTGGATAAAGTATTTTAGAAAAACTCCTTGATTAGATTAGGTCAAAGTTGTATTTGGATTTTGAAAAGGAAAGTAGAAACTATCATTATTTTATGTATAAAACAAGTTGCGTAGTGGTTAATCAAGTTAGGGTTTGAAACCATAAAAATACAGAGCTATTAACATGGTATTAAATATAACTAATTCAAAGATTATTTCGTTATGAGATCAACGCAACTTGAACGGATCGAATCAGATCTAAAACATAGAAGATACGATTAAACAAGATTTAGAGATTAAACTTGAATCTTAAAAGACATTAAATAAATCTTTATTTTCAAAGTTGTAAAACATAATTTATTAGGGTTTCATCATCTAGATCTCACTAAAATGAATCTAACGCAATTTTAATGGATAAAAATGGAGTCAAAACGGAGATTTTATGAGCAAAAGAAGATTGGTGGCAATTTTATAAATCTGGGAAAGCGTCTTTTGGAAGAAACAGATGGGGTTCCGTTTTCAAAAGGGGGAAAGCGTAAACTGAGAATGCGCTTAGGACTGCGGGTTTATACTTTAAAAAGTCTAGGGGTTTCTTTTGCAAAAGAGGAGAGCGAAGGGGTATTGGGCGCTGAGATCCGTCCGATCCAGAATGGATGATCAGGATTAGATCGGAGGAAAAAGGCGTTGTTCACGACCAGAGCAGAAGAGGAGCGCGGCGGCGCCATGGCCGGGGACGGGCGGCGCTAGCTAATCCACCAATGTGGGGCACGATTCACGACGGTAAAAATACAGGGAGGGAGAGGAGGTGATGGCGAGCACTTTGGTGCTATCGGTTGACCCAATTTGGCGACGAGCGCGGCGGTGCCCGTGATTGAGCGGCTTGGGATGTATGGAGTACACTGAGAGAGGCTGTGCATGCGAACCAGAGAGGATAGAGTGGGAAAACGAGCTCCTAGGGCTCTCCTTACCCTAACCCGAAGCTCGGTGGGGAGCTTGGAGCGGTGATGCGGCTCGGTCGCGTCGGGACATCGACGGTGGCGGCGGACTAGGGTTGCGGTGGTGGCTGGTGGTTATGGGGTGCTCGGAGAGGACGAAATGGAGGCGGAGGGAAGCGGTGCTCGGCTACTTATAGCCCGGAGGCACGACAGAGAAGGAAAGGGGAGGAATCACGGACTCAATCAGCGCGAAAGGAAAGGCGCCGGCTTCCTGGTTTGGAAAGCCAGAGGAGGAAGAAGGAAGGGTTGAGGAAGGGACTGACGTGTGGGCCCGGGTGTCAGCGTGAGCAGAGGAAGGAGCGGCGTGTCCATGAGGGTGATGCGGGCTGGGGTGAGGTAGGCCTACGACTGGGCTTGGCTGGGGTGAGGCCCAAGCGAGAGGGGAGGGGTACTGGGCCAGACAGAGAGAGCAAGGGAGGGCCGAGGGAAAAAGGCCTCGGGCCAGAAAAGGAGAAAAGGAGGGGTTTTCCATTTTCTTGTCTTTTTCTTTTTATTTGCTTCAAATCCTAATTTCAAATCATTTTCAAAACCAGTTTTAGATTTTGAAACCTCCACTCAGGACAAGAAAAAAAATGCACCAGCATGAATGCACAACATGTTGCTAATTAAAGGGAAAATTTTAATTTAATGAAAAGTTTTTATTTTCCTATATTTTTATGAGCACAAAATTAAGAATTAAATAAATTTAACTCTATTTTTCAAAAAGCAAAATTTGGGGTGTTATAGGTGATGGCTGATTTTGTTACTCAGCATTGTGGTGAGGTGAGTTCCGTAGAGATTGCTTCTTGGACTTTGTTCTTTGACGGTTCCACGTGTAAGGAGGGAGCAGGTATCGGTGTTATCTTAGTTTCACCCCGAGGACAGAAGTATGAAATCTCATTGCCAATTGTTGCTACATCGACAAACAATCAGGCTGAATACCAGGCATTACTGAAGGGGTTGGAATTACTCAGAGAAGTGCGTGCCGATGCTGTTGAAATGTTTGGTGACTCTATGTTAGTGATCAATCAATTGATTGGAACATATGAATGTCGAAGTGATATTTTAATTGCATATCATGAGAAGTGTTTGCAGTTATTAAAGGAATTAAAAGAATACCGTCTTGAGCAAGTCCCCAGGTTGCATAATGAAGAAGCCAATCGGCTAGCACAACACGCTTCGGGGTATCAGCCGATTCAAGAAGTAATGACATCGGTAATGGTTGCCGATGACTGGAGAAAAGAAATTGTCGATTACTTGAAGGATCCGTCTAAGAAGGTCGAAAGGCGTTTGAGGTTTCAGGCTACCAAGTACGTGCTCCTTAATGGCAAGTTATATTATCGGACGATTGACGGGGTGTTGCTCAGATGCCTTGGTAAAGAAGAATCGAAAGAATTGATGGGTGAAATTCATGAAGGAGTATGTGGAGCGCATCAATCGGCATTTAAGATGAAGTGGATGATCAGGCGGAATGGATATTATTGGCCGACGATTCTAGAGGACTGTTTTGAATACTTCAAAGGGTGTCAAGATTGTCAGAGATTTGGTAATGTTCAAAGAGCACCTGCTTCAGCAATGAATCCTATAATCAAGCCTTGGCCGTTTAGAGGATGGGCTATTGATCTCATCGGCCAGATTTATCCGCCGTCAAGTAAAGGTCATAAATTCATACTTGTTGCTATCGATTATTTCACGAAGTGGGTTGAAGCCATCCCTTTGAAGAAGGTGACATCGGCAAACATGATAGATTTTGTGAAAGAGCATATCGTGCTGGTTTGGTATTCCTCAAACTATTACAACTGATCAAGGAACCATGTTCACGTCAGGGGAGTTTGATGAATTTGCTACCGGTATGTGGTTTAAGGTTTTGAACTCGTCTCATTATTATGCTCAAGCTAATGGTCAGGCCGAAGCAACCAATAAAGGGGTTATCAAGCGCAAGATTGAAGAAAACCCTAGAAGGTGGCATATAGTACTAAATGAAGCTTTATGGTCGTATCGGATGGCATGTCATGGTGCAACTAAAGTATCGCCAAACCAGTTAGTTTATGGACACGATGCTGTCCTACCTTGGGAAATTAAGTCTGGATCTAGGCGATTGTTTTCCCAAGATCAATTGACTGCCGATGAGTATGGCATCCTTATGAAGGATGAGTTAGAAGATCTAGCAGGTCATCGGTTAAGGGCTCTAATCAATATCGAAGAGAATAAGAAGAGGGTTGCTAGGTGGTATAACAAGAAAGTGAAAATAAAAGAGTTTGCCGATGGTGATCTAGTGTGGAAACTAATTTTACCGGTTGGAACTAAGAATTCAAAATTTGGAAAACGGTCTCCTAATTGGGAGGGTCCTTTTCGGATAAATCAGTCTGTTCCCGGTAACGCATATATTTTGGAAACCCTCAAAGGGGTTGCTTTTTCCAGAGCAATCAATGGTAAATATTTGAAGAAATATTATCCTAGTATCTGGATAGATGCATAAAGCGATATATATGTACCGATGGCAAAGTTATCATACAAAAACATTGGTAGAAAAAGCATTCAAGTTATATTATAGGGGGATTGGTCATCAAGTTCACGATTGCCGATTATAACAAAGATTGAATAAATGAAATCGTGCGAAGGCGAATTTAGCCCGCTTCTTCTATCTCCTTGGCATCGTCATCGGCAGCACCCTCGATCGGCTTAATTTTCTTCTTCAGCAGAAGGGCGTGGCGAGCATCAGCATCCCTCTCTTGTTGCAGGGCTTTTGTAGCGTTGGGGAGTTGGATCTTCTTCTGGTTGGATGAGTTTAAAGCTTCATCTACTTTCTTCAATTCAGCTAGCAATTCTTCTTTTTGTGCCGATAGACGGGCGATCTCTTGTTCAAGCTCGATGCTGGAAGCTTCCAGACGGCGATGTCTTTATGCTTTTCATCAGCGGTTTGCTTGAACTTGAATATTTCCTCTTCAAGTTTTTCTTGAGCGGCTCTATCGGCAATGCGATGTGAGGCGTTTTTGTACTGTAGCTGCCGGCTCTCGAGGAATGCCGCGTGGAAGAGTGGTTCTTCAATATCGGCAAGCAGTTGGTCTTGAATTTCCGTGAAAGCTGTCCTTACTGCACTAGAGTCTTGGACTAGTTGGGATGTGTTTTGTTGCAGTAGGAGTAGCAATGCTTCAAGTTTGGATCTTACTTCCGCCGATATGACAGTTGAACCTTGGGCAGAGCTTTCTTCTTCTTCATCATCATCTGGAACGTTGATAGCAAAGGAGAATAGGTTGTTGGGAGAATCTTGGACCTGAAAAGAAAAGGAATTAAAGTTTATCAGTTGAACTTGTATCTTGTGAGTTCATGACAGATAGTTGGTTTACCTGCTTCAGAGCGATTTCTCGCCTTGGACTTGGCAAGACGGATGGTGTAGCCGTGTCTTGAGGGTCGACAATAGTTGCCCATGAACTTGCCTCTGTAGGAAGAACTGCTGGTGCTGATGCTGATGTCGGTATTGTTTATGCTAACCCCTGCGGCGATGGTATTGTCCCATGGATAGGAGTCTTGATCGGTGGTTGATTGAGAGTGGATGTCGATGCTAGCTCTGGTGTTGGTGTATCGATAGGAGCTTGAGGAGACATGACCGGTGATGTAACTGGAGCTGATGGCTTTGGGTGTTTCGGTCAGGGAGCAGTGCTTGATGAGCCTTGGCGTTTTGAATGTTGCACTTGGGGGGCATCAGCAAGCTGAGCTGAAGAAATCTGTACATTTGGGACGGCTGCTGATGAATTTGTCTGCTATAGAGAAAAGAATTTAGTGCAGATTGGGAGTTAAATGAAGATTGCCGATTAAAAATGTTGTGATCGGCACGGATAAGTTACCGTTAAAGCTTGCGCCAAGACAGCGGCAGTGGTAGTAGCATCGTCGGCTGGCAGTGGTTTGGACCTGATGGTAATCTTAGGAGCTGCCTTTTGATGCATAAGGGTAGCCAATGAAGGGGCCTTGCTGCCAATTACCGATGTAGGGTTCATCGGTCGCAAATTGAAATATTTGCCGCTCCTACTCTTTTTCGGGATCAAATCGTTAACCTGTTGGCAGAAAATTAGTTACCGATGCATTTGAAAGGAAATAACGGAAAAATAGTATCGGAAATGAACTCACCGCGTCATCAGGAACAATGTAATCGGCGTCAATCAAATGCCGATAGTAGTGTGACGATGCAGCAAATAGTTAATCTTTCCACTCTTGCCACCAGGATTTGTATGATTCAGTAATGAAGGACGTCGGCACCCAAGAGGATAAGTCAATGTTGGTTACATCGGCCCGAGGAGGGAGAGTGACGATCTTATTCCAGTACATAGCACTGGAGATAACTCCTCTTGGTTTTATCACATTGGCGTAGCTGAGTTTGATCGGCAGTTGACCAAATGCTAACTGTCTTGTTGCTGCCGATGGATAATAGAATTCATAAGACGGGTGAGTGTTCTTCCTGGTTCCGAAGATATTGACTGGAATGGCCTGGGGAGTTAGGGTGGCCTTCATAATTACTTCATCCTGTGGTATATTCCCGTCGGTAAGATTGGAGGAGAGTGGAAATCGGTTATCCTCATCAATATAGGGCCACCAAACCCGTTCCGCAGCAGGAATTCCATAGTAGAGTCTCTGAAAGAACATGCCGAATTGATCTTCGTTGGCATCAGTTCTTGGTAGCACTATTATAGCTTCCCCAAAATTGAGTGGGGAACAGGTTGCCGATTCATCATCGGCAAGTATGTAATCCTCAGACAAATCCCTTGGAAATTGCTCGTTAAACAAGTCAAAGTGAAGACATTTATGCATATGGGCGTTTAGCCATAAGTTGATTAACCACCAAGGGCCTCCGAGATTGCCGATGGGCTCGCCTAGCAGCAATTTTCCTAATACTTGGTGCAGGAGATGATAAACTGAGCTAAGGAGGTATCGACCAAGGGGAAACCCTTCGTCGGCTAAGAGTTCTGCTGCAGGAAGATACATGTTGGTGGGTCCAACTGTCCTGCCACAGAAAATAAACTTCTCCAACCACATATTTAGGAAGGTGGCATGCTCCCTCTGGCCTACCGATCCGGTCTTCTGATATTCTTGAATGTATCCAGTCCAACCGTCGATATTACGTCTGCTCACCCGACGTCCAGACTTCCTGCGGAAGAGAGTAGCAGGATCGGCAGAAGAGATGTCGAGGCCAGTAAGCATGTGCACATCGGCAAGTGTAGGAGTGGTTGGTCCGTGTCTGAATAGAAACGCGTTCATTGTATCAGACCAGAAATAAGAAGCAGCAATCATCATGTTTTCGTTCTTGGCCATATCGGCAAGTGACAATCTGATGCATTGATCTATATTGCGTTCTGACTAATAGACTTGTTGTGACCTAGCCATCCTGAGGTACCAGTTTTTCCACCCTTTGGTGGGTTTGGGCCACGAGCGGAAGGTATCTGTCCATAGCCCTAGATTGAAATGTTCAGATCTAAAAGGGATACGGTTGGTTTCTGCGTTGATGAGATTGATTGGATCGGTATTCCCCATCGGCCCTAAGCAGCAAAGATGTGGCTGGTCGGTGGGGGTTATTACTTTGTTGCGCATTTCCTAGATTCAGAAAATAAAGAAGAAAGGGGAAAAAGGATCACGAAACGGTGCGGAGGAGAAAAACCATAAAATGTAGAGCAAGAGGGGAAAAGATTACCGCAGGGACATTGAAGTTGATTGCCATCGAAGCAGGAAAGTTCTTGCAGAAGTTGTGCTTTCTGATGGAAGAAGGAGCCGCCGTTGGAGTGATGCTGGATTGCTCTTCAAAGATGTTGGTGGAATAGGGGATGAAAGTATGAACTCAGGGTGAAAAAGGAGAACGGACAGTGGTCTTTATAGGCTTAGGTTAAAGGGCGTTTTCGAGTTTTCCTTTTTGACTGAGTAGAGATATGGAAAGGTGTCGTGATGAATTTGCGCGGTGATCAAGGAAATGTAACTGTTGGCGCTACAGATGCGGGAGTTGTTGGTAATTTACAGTGATGGCGTGCGGTAATCGAAATGATGGCACAGACGTTTTGGAGGGAAAGATTACAGTAGAGAAAACTCCGGCGTATGGTATATTTCATACTCTGAAATTGTGGGGCATGTGTTGACACCGTTTTTTCGATACGTGTCAATATGAACTAGGTGTGCTGATCGGTAAAGGGATGGTTGCTTTTTCTTATCGGCATCGAGATACTGCCAATCAGATTGCCAGTAGAAGCAGAAGATTGAAGAAAAACATCAAGATAAAAGAAGGGTATTTTGCCGATGGGAAGGTGTTGCCGATGGAGACAAGAGAATATTGTCGATCGGAAATATTGTCGATGGATACGGGATGATGTGGCCGACGTCAGCAGAAAACTGCCGATAGTAATAAGAGAAGGTTGCGGATTGAAGGAATCTGCCGATAGAAAGTTTCTTTGTAAGGAAGACAGATAAGGAAATTGGTAGTTTTATTCCAATATTATTATTATAGTTGGAGTCCGACTCTTGCACGAGTCATTTATTTTCTTTAAAATAGGAGTTTTGTTTAGGTATGAGTCGTGTCTGTTTACAACTCCTCCTGTTAGAGTATAAATATGTACCTAGTGGTGGTGTGAAAAAATATATATACAATTAATCAAACACATCTATTATTTTCATCTACTTTTCTAGCAAATCTAGTTTTATCGTATTAGTTCTAGTTCATCCACGAGCTCTTACGAGGTTTCGACGGGCTGCATCTACAAGACCTCCGTCAGCTTTATTAGTTCCGCGTTTTTTTATCAAGTTGAGCTTTGACGTCCGGGTGTATCGTTGTCGTCTCGTTCTAGTTATCGTCCTTGTCGATTAACTGGTCAAATCGATTGGCACACCTTGGATATCGAATTCGGGTATAAGCCCGAGGTGTTCGCAGATCCGACGCTTTTTGTGTCAGCTACCTACAGACCTGAACTTTGAAGCATGCTCGATTGTAATTAGCTTATGGCACTGGGTAATATACATGTGATTTCTTTATGGTAGTTGTAAAATGCTTCTCTGAAGTCACTCAAGCATTGGTATTTGCAACAGGGAAGACGACAACATGACGCTGCAGGATGAATTGTAGGAAAGATAGGGTGAGATTTAGCATATTTATATACCTCATGTCAGTGCAATGCATCTGCTAAATCTAAGGAGGAAGAGGAGGTTCTTGATGCCAATTCACCGTAAGTTTTTTTTATTTTTGGCACATGTTATGGTTGCTAAACGAGATCAATGGCTGGGGCTGCAATAATCACGTCTGAATTTTAACTTTTCTGAGATGTATGTGGTTCAACTTAATGTATGTGGTTCCTTAACAGCCATAAGTCACATCCAAAGATTAATTGTACTGCTGATAGATATTAAGATACAAGTAGAACCTTGCATTGGTTTCTCCATTTTTATAAGTAGTACCTTACAGTAGCAACTTAATGTATGTGGTAGCAGAAAGAGAAGTCCAATTAAAAGAATATTTAGAGTATCTTTGTATGACCACTTATTGACCATGTACACGTTTTTGTGTACTGAATTTTCTTATTATGATACCTTGCGTTAATAGAGTTTACTCCTTTTTAGAAAGGGTCAATGACGTTTACTCGAAGCTTCCAATATTCCTGTTAAAATTATAACAGCACATTGTGCCAGCAGATCCATCTAAGTAGAGGTGCCAGTTCTTCTAGAGATGCAAGCTATATATAAGTGAGTTTATCCTTCTTAAAACCCTTCTCTAATGTTTCTAATATTCAGATATCCAATGCAGATTTGTAACTGAAACACTAATCTTGAGGTCTTTCATTAATGACGCTTCTTCAAATTGTGCAATCTCAGATTATTAGGTAAATGTTATTGGATAACTGAAACACTAATGCTGTTGGATATGGATTATTACTTTATTTCATTTAGTTGTTACTATGATCATGCCTGTGTGCTGTAAAAACTGACGTATTCGGGGCTTTCTCTCCCCCCTCTCTCCATTTGCATACGCTGTCTTGTAAAAATATCAGAGCCAAGCCAATACATTTTTGGATAGGGGACTGTCGGACTGACGAAGTATATCTCTACTAGGCGGCGCGCGCGGAGCAGGCTTGGGCGGCAGCGCGTGTGCGGAGCCAGGAGTGTGGGTGGCGCGAACGGAGCAGGGTCGTCGTGCAGCGCGCGTAGAGCTTGTTCGCGGGAGCAGGCACACGAGGTCGCGCAGGAGCAGGCGCTTCAGGCCATGATGGGACAGCTCTATGGACCTGAGTAGCTGCGTCTTCTCCGAGCTTGTTGGAGGGGCTCTGCAAGGAGGCGACGAAGACTCGAAGGAGGAGAGGCATCTGGTTTTGCGCAAAAAGGCGCCAAGTCGGGGGCTTCTTCTGCCATGATTTTTGAGGTAATTACCTTGAAGCATTCATGATTTCTAATTCTTGTTGTATGATAAATTTCTCTTCGAAACTTCTTTGAAATGTCTTTTTTTTCCTGCAGGATTATATTCAATGCTAATTCTGGCAGTGGTAGCTTCTCTGTCTTTGTCCATGCTGATGGTACACATGAATTAGCAGTACCAGCTATGACATTGAAGACGAGAAGTTCCTGGTTTTGTCATTGCTATATTTGATACTAAAAGGTATGTGACTCTGTTCGTTAACTCGAGAATGGCATTTAATTATGGTATATCTAGCATTCTTGTGTCTGACAACTCTCGCAATAAATGGTCACATTGATATAGACGAAAACTTGAAAAGTCAAATCTTTTGCCAAGGTATATGTGGTGTTTATATCACCTTTATATTTGTTCACTTTACATAGTTGGTTTCTTCCATGAACTTTTGCCACATGTGGTTTTTATTCCTATCACTACCTTTTGAATAATTTAGACCAATTTAAATGTCACATCCTGAGATCTCGAAACATAACCTTAAAACAAGAAGCTTCTTGATTTGTTTCCCAACATAAAAGGAAAAAGAAAAAAAACAAGCCACGAAAAGGAGTACATGGTGTGGATGGTGTATATGTGGGAGCGCGGCAAGGCCACTGAGGCTCCATAGTTTGTCGTGCTAGCGTACAAGGAGGAGGAGGGGGGCACATAGGTTGGAGGATCAATGAGGTTTTCCGGGGACAAAACAATGTCATT
Source organism: Microstegium vimineum (assembly GCA_022036555.1). Lineage (NCBI taxonomy): Eukaryota > Viridiplantae > Streptophyta > Magnoliopsida > Poales > Poaceae > Microstegium > Microstegium vimineum. The sequence goes on along the minus strand of CM039129.1, from coordinate 34,515,741 downwards.
ATGGATTAATGTTTCTCGTTGCAACGTACGGACATTTACTTAGTTTATAAATAAAAAAACAACGGATAGTCACGGAAAGGTTAACGACACACGACGACGCAGCAGCAGCTCGCCGGATCGAGAGGCCGGCCAGCGCACGTACGTCTCCGTCTCAGGCGTCGGGTCAGCAGCTAGTGGCGCACGATGCCGGTGCAGCGGCCCTTGATCCAGCGGAAGCCCTTGCGGAGCGACGCCTTGAGCTTGGCCTTCACGGCGTAGGACTTGTACCCAGCCACCCTCCGCCGGCGCTTCGCCTCGGGGTCGCCTGACCACCACGACAGCGCGCGCCCTTCGCTGCCGCCGCCGACGAGGACATGCTGAGGCCCGGCCATTAAGGTACTAGCTCGCGACGGATACCTGTGGGTCTTTTTTTTTACTTTGGCAAGTTAGAATAGCAATTTTTTGGAGAGAGGACTCTTTTGCACCAAATAATTTTGCAACTTGTCAAACCATAAGATTTGGCAAATCAATTTTTCCAAGTTATTGGAGATGCTCGACACTAGCCTAAGTGTAAGTACAATATGACCTAGTTAAAATGTTATATGCATGCTTCTTATACATCATACATCTAGTTTGCATCCTATAACTCTATCATAAACATTGCATATTCATCATATAGGATTGGAAACAATCGAGGAGGCAAACCCTGAAAATGAAGTTGAACCCACGAGTGAGCATGAAGCAGTTGACCACCACGTTGAGTACCAAGGAAGGGTTCTAAACATCATACTCTCTTTTATAATTGCATTAAATTGACTATATATGTTATGTTATGTTACATACCAACTTTTCCTATATGAGCATATGACCTTGAATTGTTTCCACCATGCCTCGTATCTTTAGTTGTTTTATTACTTTTTAGAATGTAAAATGCATACATACTTGCTTCATGGTAGAAGTTGAATTGATGATGAACTCTCACAATTCACACGATTAAGGAATTGCTTGAGTGCCTAGCTATATTTTCAAGTACAATTTAGTTGTTAGCCCCGTTATAGCTAGCTATTTACCGTTTCACGAAATAGACCCCTAAATGACTTAGTCGGCGATTTAAAAGCCTGGTTCAATCTAAAGTATACCGAAACCATAGATGATAGTTTTCTCAATGAATTAAATAAAATTTGACACTACTACACAAATCTTTACCGCAGCGGTGAAAACAGATTTACCGCATCGGGCAGCAGCATCCGCTTGCGCTGCCACGCTACGGTAAAGAAACGGTTAACCGCAGCGGGCAACCTAAAGCGCCCGTTGTGGTTAACTATAATTAACCGCAGCAGACGACTTCTATTGCCCGCTACGGTAAATGGATATACCGCAGCGGCAACCTTACAGCGTCCGCTGCGGTTAATAGTGGTTAACCGCAGCGGGCAGTTAAGCTGCCCGCTTCGGTAAATAGTTTTCCAAATAAAAAATAAAAAACAGAATTCAAATAATTCCCAGAATTTGAATTCAAATCATTTACAGATTCTAGATTTCATATATATGCAACAAACAATTAAATATAAACCATCCAATCATTGCACAAGACATAATACATAGTTTTCAATATCCATATACACATCGCATCAAACCAACAAGTCTTTTTGAGTTACATTTACAAAATCCTCTAAGAAAAGTTCATGGGTCATTTGTAATCACTTGGGCGCAGCATAGTCGGCCATTTCCTAAGCCTCTCGTACTTGGGTTCGGTAGCTAAGGGAGATTCTTCGTCGTAGAATTGTTCTCCTTCGAGGATGCATTTCTCCATGACAAACTTACAGATTTTTGCCTTAACTTTCTTGAAGGATGGCTTGTAGGTGTTCACCCAATATTTAACTCCTTCCTTGAGCTTCTTCCATCTTTGAGTGTACTCCCTGCACTGCCTCAGGTGCTCGCATGTGTACAAGCCACATGCCTTGGATCCAACCGGTTGTTTGGCGCACTGCACGATCGTTATAGAAGCTTTAGAACAAACACATATGGAAACAAAGTACAAATGAACTTTGCAATTACTTTACTTACCACGAAGTCGCGTCAGATTTTGATGTGGTCGGTATTGTTCGCCTTGCAACTATCGGTCCTGCGATCCTAGCATTCGTGATCCTTCAAGTACGACTTATAAGCTCTGCACAAAATGTAATAGAGTTAGACATGTTTTGACTAATAACGATAACCGTAAAAGATGAAAATGCTTATTGACTTACACTTTCAAGCAATCTTCAAATGTCTTGTACCCTGGTTTGTTTATTGTCCTCAACGAGTCAAATACGACCGCTCTGCCGTCTTGAGGATAGATGAAATATGCAACCCAATGGCCCTCGAGGCCGTTGCTGCACGGGTCAAACAAACTATTAGTTAGGATGATTACAAATCTTGATCGTACCCACTTCGGATCTATATGGACATGTTTTCATACTTACCCAAAGTGATATGGATCCATGATACACTGTGGCCCATCCTCCTTTACCTTCAACATTACTGAGCACATGTAGTCTGCCAATTTCTTCTTCTAATTCCTCATATTGTCTTTATATTCCTTTTCTCTCTGTTTGATTGTCTTTTGTATCCGTTGGCATGTGAACCTTGATGACATTCTCATTAATATGCATTGGAGAGAGAAAAAGAGTAGGACGATGTTTTTTGTTGCTTACGGTGGCAGACATCCTGCATAGATACGTCAATGTACCATATAGTCTAATAAGTGTAGAGTTGACGTATACAACAGGAGAGATCTATGGAATTAACTCGCAAATTGTCATTTACATTGCAAACAAGGTGAGTTGGACGATGTCTAGGTCTTCTCCCCGCAGCAGCCTATACATGTCTTGGAAGTCCACCGAAACAGTGAAATCGTCGGTATCGGGCAAGTGTGCGAACACATGGTGGATAAGTACCCATATAGTTCAGTTTTGTGATGAGTGATTTGTAGGGTTATGAGGTTGCTACGCTAGCCAGAAAACAAAATTTTTCTACCCCATAAACCAGGAACTAGTACTAGTTATAGATCACGGGGTTACCACTAGACGCGCAGGTGCAGCGGAAGCGACTTGATGTTGTCGTGCACGTCGCAGCAGTGCCGTGCAGTTGCGAGGTCGTCCGTCTCAACGTCTCCTTCTCGCGGTTCATCCTTGTGCTCCAGATGCAACACCTCCAAGGAATCCCACATGTGCAGGGAAGAAGCGTCACGCCTCTAGACTGCTAGGTCCACGAGGAGTACTAGGCGCGAGCGTGGGGAGGGCGACGGCGGCTGCCAAAGAACGTGAGTATCTCGCCCCGCGCCCACCCCTTGCTTATATAGGCGTCCTAATGAGCTCCCACGTTGGAGGCCCATTAGCAACCCTAAACCTAGTCTAATTCGGGTCCAACCCGAATTAGGCTTCCAGCCTCTTAAGCGTGCGACCCTATGGGCTCACGCACACATAGACATGGCTCAAGTACTCTTACTCGACTAATAGTTGATAGCGGCCTCTAGCAAGGCGTGTCAACTCCTATGCATACGCTATGATCATATCAGACGAACCACCACAATACAATATACATGTTATTCCTTTGCCTCATGATATTTGGTTCAACTCGTGGGTTAACACTTAACCCAAGCACGGCCATGCATTTCATGATCTAATCATTTGAGTGATCCAGTGATATCTCTCTCATATGGAGAGTGGCAAATTCCATCTTGATTGACTATGTCTCACAGCATGTTTCCTGACAAACCCAAAAGCTACCTTTATAACTACCCAGACACGAAGTAGCATTTGGTAGTCCTAGGGTAGGTCGTTTCACATCTTGAGTACATACGACAATCTCAGGTCTAAGGACATAACGTACACGATGTGTATAGAGACAATCTCATGTCGGGTCTGTCCAGCACCATGTCCTACATGTGCCCACATTATTAGTTTGACATCTCATATCCATGACTTGTGAAACGTAGTCATCAACTAATAATGTGCTGATCTAATATTCATGTGCATTCTTGCACGAACTCCGATCAGGGACAACTTTTATAATAACCATACAAGTAAAAGAGTTTCACAAGCAATTCACATAATTGCTAATCGATACAAGTTGTCTTTAATGGATATTCATAATATGTCATGGATACAAGGAATACATCATCCCTATGATTACCTCTAGGGCATATTCCCAACATGATTGCCCAACACGTGAGTGTTTCAGTTTGAGTGGCTTATCCTAACCCTTTGCAAAAGCAAATGTGTGCCTGTCTATCGGCTTGTGGTGTGCAGGTGCTATGCCTAGTGACAGTGGTCAATGGCGTGGAGAAGGTCGAGTAGAGGCTTGCCGTTCCGATGGACTGAGAGCGGTGAAGGGCGGAAGCGAGGCTCGGACTGAGGGACCATGGGCGTCGGTGGACTAGCTGTGGTGGCTAGTACTTGGCACCGGCGAGTGCGAGAAGACATGGAGGTAGACCGAGTTGACCAAGTCAAGGCGGTGGACAAGCAGGTCGAGCGGAGGCTCATGGGACTCGGAGTCCGACCGGGCGAGGACAAGGTGGCTCGAGTCGAGTGGTTTGGTGGTTTGGGCCTCAAAACCATCCGAGGACAGTTTCCAAGTTTGGGCCTCAAAACTCGGGGTTCGGTAGTTGAGGCCAAAGCTACCGGTGGCGGGTTTCCTGGGTTTGGGCCTCAAAACCTAGGCGGAGCTTCCGAGGAAGCGGGGATGGCACATGGCGGAATCCTGGAGGTTGCGTCGAGGCGATGGCAACTCCCAGCAGGAAGCGGGGCCATCCATTCAAACGAGTGGCTGAGAGTTATCGACTTGGATTACAGTGTCTTAGGGTTAGGTAATTCGGTCTTGTATCTAGGGGGGTCTTTGGGAAATAGCCAAAGCTCCGTTAAATAGAGAATGAAGGGGTATCCTCATCCTATCTCTTGAACCCTAATCACTTGCCCCCCTCTCTCTCTAGTTCATGAGATCCCTAGGTTGTTTCTACCAACCTTTGTAAAAACTTGGGTTTGTTGCGAGGAATCGGAGGTCGTAACCTCCGTAAGCCATGGTGGCTTCGATTTCGTGATTGTGTCCCCGTTTTGCTTGTGTTCTTCGCGTTTTGCTTTTTCTCTCTCTTTTTCCCGAGATGATTTCTCTTTGTAGGGAGTAGGTTTACAAAATCCACTTGAACCAAGTTGTTCGTATTCGTGAGGAGCATCTTTGCACGGAAGGAATTCTCCTCAGACCTCACGAGTGCGTAGATCGGGCGTTTTCTTTGTGGCGTTCTTCGTTTTTCTCTCTTCTCCCCCAAATTCGAGTGTTCCCGTTTATTCTCTCCAAATTGAGCGATGATTTCTTCAGGATAGCTCCACTACTGCACTAGGATCATGCCTACAAAGTTTGGTTGCAGTTGGTGATCTTTTGGTTGAGTTTTGGGAAGATTTGGCGGAGAGAAATCCGTTTTCGTGAAGAACAGTTTTCTGAGCGTGAGCTCCGGACTAACCTCCGGACCATTTTGACTAGGCTCCGGACCATAGGCCACTGGTCCGGTGGTCAAGTCCAGGGTGACTGTCTGACTGCTCAGGGCGTCGGACTAGAGTCATTGGTCCGACGGTGAGCGTCGAACGAGTTGTCCGAAGCCTCGTTGCATGCTGTTTTGGAAAGAAGTTTTCTCAGTGAGCGTCGGACCAAGTGTGTTAGTCCGACAGTGCACGTCGGACTAGTTGTCCGTAGCTAGGGCACTCCCTGCATAGGTTTTTGTGTGAGTGTCAAACTTTCAAAAGTGGGCGTCGGACTAGTCCGGAGGTGCCCTGGTGTGCACCGGACCAAAGGCTCCGGACCACTTCCATTGGTCCGGAGGTCTTGACAGACTAGTCTGACGGTTGTTGTTTTCGCCCTTTTTGCCTAGGTTCCTGCCTCTTTTCCCTAGGGGTTGAGAACCTGTGTTTTGGGGTTTCCGATGATTTTCTCTCCACTGCCGGTGAGATCTCTTTTCTCCGTTTTTTCCTGAATCGCCGCTCGCGTTGCTCGGGGGAGGTTGAGCACCCATCAACTGGGTTTGGCTTTTGGGAAGAGTGTCTCGAATATTTTGAGTGAAATTTGAGGCTCCCATTCACCCCCCCCCCCCTCTGGTCGCCGTTCTCGGTCCTTCAATTGGCATCAAAGCCGGTTAAGGATCAATCCACCTTACATGGTTCTTGATCCGCAAAGGCGACATGGAGCGAGGTGCTGGTAAACCTCCCTACTTCGATGGAACCAACTTTGCCTATTGGAAGTTGCGCATGTCGGCTTACCTCCAAGGGCTTGACACAAAGTTTTGGGAGATTTGTGGGAATGAGAACTATGTGGTTCTTGAGGCTCGGATCACCGATGCCCAGGTTACGTAGCATGCGTCAAACGCAAGAGCCCGTAGCATTCACTTCTCTTGTCTGTCTCTTCCAGAGTTTGAGCGGGTTTCGAGTCTCACTACGGCACGGGAGATCTGGCAAACACTCTTGATATATCATGAGGGCAACCCTCAGATCAAGTCCAGACTCTTCGACACGTACCGTAGAGAGCACGAGAACTTTGCTCAGTTGGCCGACGAATCTGTTGATGGGATGTTCACTCGCTTCCAATCTATCGTCAACAAGATGCATGCTAATCGAGCTAACTTGCCTTATGATGATCATGAGATGGCTATCAAGCTTTTGCATGCTCTTGATTGGAAGGTGTGGGATATGAAGGTGGCTTCCATTCAGAAGTCACCAGGCTATGATGCTCTGACCGTGGACGAGCTGTTCAACAAGCTCAAGTCCTCGGAGATTGACTACCAGACTTGGGCCAAGCTTGAAAACCCATCGAAACCATCTATGGCGTTGGTTTCTGGCCCCGGCGGTACGTCTTCTTCCTCCTCTGACCCTTCACACTCTTTGTTCGCTTTGTCTTTGATTTATGTGATAGAGGATCAAGTGGAGGCTCTTGGAGATGATGAGCTGGCATTGGTCATCACCAAGTTCTCACAGTTTCACAACAACCGTTTGAACTGTCGACGTGGTGGCTCAGCCAAGGGGTGCTACCGTTGCGGTGATGAGGATCACTTCATCGCAAATTGCCCCAAGAAAGTTGCGGGTGACTTCACCAAGCGCAAGGACAAGCACGAGCACCACTTCGAGGACAAGCACAAGCCCAAGGGCGGCTACCACCGAAGGTCCTCCAAGAAGGTGATCGACAAGGTGAAGGCCAAGCACCGAGCCTTCCTTACCTCCCTCAACGACATCAATGCCTCCTCCGACGGAGGTGCTTCTTCAAGCGATGATGAGTCGAAGGGAAAGGTTGAGGACAAGCTCAACGGTCTATGCTTTTATGCCGACGCCAAGCACGGTGGCTTTTGCACCATGGCGATTGAAGAAGGCAAGGTCGGCAAGCGCAAGGATGGCCCCGACTATGACTATGACTCCAACACACCCGAGGTATCACCCACCGTCAAGTCCCTCTCTCTCAAGATTGAGTCTCTGAACGACACCTTGATGAGTCAAGATGCGTTGCTCAAGCGTGTCTCTTGTGAGAGGAATGACTTTAAGGCGAAGTACCTTAGCACGCTTCATGAGCTAGATTTTGCTAAGGCGTCAGTGGTGGTTACCGAGGAGGTAGAGTGTGATGCTTGCGCCATTCACATGTCTGATCTTGTCACTCTCTAGGACAAGTATGGCACTCTACTTGAGGAGGTCAGTGAGCTGAAGGCTAGGCCTAGCTTACTTGGTGCGTGCAAGTCTTGCTTAGGCTTGCGTTCTGAGCTGGCACAAAGAGATGCTAGGATTGTTGTGCTAGAGAAGATCAGCTCAGATAGCACTAGAGAGTCAGATCGCTTTGAGGCTTTGGAGCTTGAGATCGCGTCGTGCAGACACGACAAGATGCGTACCGAGGAAGAAAACACATACCTTCGGTCCATCTTGAGCCGGGTGTCTTGCTGAGAGCCGCGGCTGGGGATGATGCTTAGCCAATGAAAAAGGGCTAGCAGCACGGGAGTAGGCTTTGCTATAGGTGGGAAGGACGATAGCATGTTCAGTAAGATCGGTGAGTGCAGTGGTTTGAGCGAGAATGAGAAACCCACCACAACTCCCAAGCTTACCAAGATCACTCCACCTAAGCCTACCAACCCCTCTGCGTTTCCTGTGAGAGATGGTGTGTTTGAAGAACCACCCAAAACCACTCCACAGAAGCAAGTGTGGATTGCCAAACCGAACCACCTTCGCAACCCACTTGACACAATGCCAGACATCTTTAGTGATCCCCTTCCTAAGAAAGCAAGAGCCACCCAACCCAACAAGAGGGTGCCTACCAAGAGTATGGTGAGGTACCATTGTGAGTATTGTGAGCGGGATGGGCATTTGGCTGAGTTTTGCTATAGGAGGAAGAGAGATGATCGAAGGCAGTTTGAGTTGAACAACCGGGACATGTACCACCCATGAGTTGGGGTGCATAAACCGTAAGTTCAGAGGCGCACTTCTAGGCCTAGAGGTACAATGCCTCAAGGTGCTAGGCCTCAGGAAGCGAGACCACGTGGTGGTCGTGCCCGGTGGGGTACCGGTCGTGATCCATATGACTACGGGCCTCGTGGCGGTGGCTTTACTCCACCCTTCTTTAGCGAACCATGTTTTCCCTATCGTGGTGATCGCTATCCCTCCATGGGGCAGGAGATGTTTGGTTTTTCTCCTAACCCATTCTTTGGGCAAGTGGGACAACACTGGTATCCTTCACAATTTACTAACCCCAGTGTTGGTCTGTTTGCTCACCCTATGTCTTTTTATTGATGTAGGAAGGAGGACTGGAGGAGACTTGGCTTGTGGATTCCGGATGTTCACTCCATATGACTGGAAGTGCCAAGTGGTTCTTCAGCCTCGACCCCGTGTGCCACACCGAGTACATTACATTCAGGGACAAGAGTAAAGGTAAGGTTGTGTCCCGAGGGTCGATCCGAGTCAATTCGTATTTTGTCCTCAAGGATGTTGCTTTGGTTGCAAATTTCCATTTTAACCTTCTATCGGTTTCGCAACTCCTTGAAGACAGTTTTGAGGTGAGCTTTAAGCCAAACTTGTCTCGGATTTTAGAATCTCGAGGTGATCTTGTTTGCCGGATTTTGCCCTTCGAGAAGGTTTTTCATGCGGATTTTACTATCTCTTCTGGACCTTCTCGTTGTCTTCTTGTCGGTTCTTCCTCCGAGCTTTGTAAGTGGCATAGGAGATTGGGACATTTCATTTTTGACTTGCTTGCAAGGCTTAGCTCAATGGACCTTATCCAAGGATTGCCAAAGCTAAAGTTCGAGAAGGATTTGGTGTGCCATCCTTGCAGGCATGGAAAGATGGTTGCCGCTTCCCATCCTCCTGTGACTGAGATCATGACCACTCGACCCGGTGAGCGAACACATGGACACAGTTGGTCCAGCTCGGGTCAGGTCAGAAGGAGGGAAGTGGTATGTTGTTGTACTCGTTGATGACTACTCGAGTTACTCTTGGGTGTTCTTTTTGGAGAGTAAGGATGAGCCTTTTCCACTTGTTCGATATCTGATTTTGAGATTGCAAAATGAACTACCTAAGAATGCCATGAGAGCTATCCGCGGTGACAATGGCACAGAATTCAAGAATGCTCAATTTGCAACTCTTTTCTCTTCTTTGGGTCTCGATCACTAGTTTTCCTCACCTCACACTCCCCAGCAGAACGGTGTTGTTGAGAGCAAGAATCGGACCCTTATTGAGATGGCTAGGACGATGCTCGATGAGCATAGGACTCCTAGGCGGTATTGGGCCGAAGCACTCAGTTATGCTTGTTATGTTTCCAATCGCATTTTTCTCTGAGCTTTCAAGAAGAAGACTTCTTATGAGTTGCGATTTGGGAGACCACCCAAGGTAAGTCACCTACGGGTGTTTGGGTGCAGGTGCTTCATCCTCAAAAAGGGCAGTAAGTTGGATAAATTTGAATCATGGTCTTCTGACGTTATTTTCTTGGTTATTCTACTCACTCTCGTGCTTAACGTGCACTTAACCTTGAGACTAACCGAGTGATGGAAACTTGTGAGATTACTTTCGATGAGACTATGCCTTGTGTTTCCACTGCTTTTGAGCTTGCAGGTGATGATGAGGTGAACACTAGCATCTTTGTGGAGGAGGAGCAGGATGATGCCGATTGGGGTGATCCCAAGCCAACTCCACTGGCTGCCCCGTCGACCCTGCGATGTCCACTTCGGCTCACGGTCCCGATCCGACGACTTCCTCTACATGGGGGCCGTTCGAGCAGCTTCCTCATTCGGTGCCTGTTGCACCTGAGGGAGCTCCAGTTGCTGTCGAGGGGGAGACCACTTTGTCCAGGCAGGCTCCCCGCCACATCCAGCGGCAGCACCCGCCAGAGAACATCATCGGCGACATTGACCGTCGAGTCACGCGGTCCAGGTCCTATATCTCTCACTTTGCTCATTCGGCTTTTGTCGCTTCTTTTGAGCCCCGGGATGTTGGACATGCTTTGATGGGTCTGGATTGGGTTAATGCCATGCATGAGGAGTTAGAAAACTTTGAGCAAAACTGCGTTTGGGTCTTAGTTCCTTCACCACCTAGTTGCCACCCCATAGGTACCAAATGGGTTTTCAAAAATAAACAAAGTGAGGATGGGGTGGTAGTGCGCAGCAAGGCTATGTTGGTAGCTCAAGGCTTTTGTCAAAAGGGGGGAATAGACTATGAGGAAACCTTTGCTCTCGTAGCTCGTTTAGAAGCCATTAGAATCCTTTTAGCTTTTGCGGCTTCTAAGGGGTTCAAACTTTTTCAAATGGACGTTAAAAGTGCTTTCTTAAATGGCTACATAGAGGAGGAAGTTTATGTTAAACAACCTCCCGGTTTCGAAAATCCCAAGTTTCCAAACCATGTTTTTAAACTTCACAAAGCTTTGTATGGTTTGAAACAAGCCCCTAGAGCATGGTATGATAGATTGCGAACCTTTTTGCTTGCTAAGGGTTTTAAAATGGGATTGGTAGATAAGACGTTGTTTCTCCTCAAGCAAGGCAAAGACACTCTCCTTGTCCAAATATATGTGGATGATATCATCTTTGGTGGTTCTTCTCATGCTCTTGTTGCCAAGTTTGCAGATCTTATGAGCAGGGAATTTGAGATGAGCATGATGGGAGAGCTGACTTTCTTTCTCCGGGTTGCAAATCAAGCAAACCCGGGAAGGGACGTTTGTGCACCAAGGCAAGTACACAAAGGATATCTTGAAGAGGTTTGACATGGGCGAGGCAAAGCCCCTCTCAATGCCTATGACAACTACTACTGCCTTGGATGTGGACGAGGAAGGAGAGGCGGTGGATCACACGGAGTACCGAAGCATGATCAGGTCGCTTCTGTACTTGATAGCGACTCGACCGGACATTCAGTTTGTCGTCTGCTTGTGTGCACGCTTTCAGGCGTCCCCACGGACTTCGCACAAGCAAGCGGTGAAACGCATCATGAGGTACTTGCGCTTCACTCCCGAATTTGGACTTTGGTTCTCCACTGCTTCCTCACTTGAGCTTTGTGGTTTTTCTGACGCCGACTTTGCCGGTTGCCGACTTGATCGGAAGTCCACTTCTGGGACTTGCTAGTTTCTCGGGTCTTCTTTGGTTTCTTGGTCTTCTTGAAAGTAGTCTAGTGTGGCACAGTCGACGTGCGAAGCTGAGTACGTTGTCGCAGCTAGCTGTTGCTCGCAGTTGATTTGGATGATTGCCACTTTGAAAGATTTCGGTCTTGAGCTTACTAAGGTGCCTCTGCTTTGCAATAGCACGAGTGCAATTGGTGTGGCTAAAAATTCTGTTCTTCACTCTTAGACCAAGCACATTGAGGTCCGCTTTCACATTTTGCGTGATCACTACGATAAGGGCGACATTGACCTCCGGCATGTCGAGACCCAAAACCAGCTTGCGGATATTCTCACAAAGCCTTTGGATCAAGCTGCGTTTTCTCGCCTTCGGGGCGAGTTGGGTGTTTGCTTTCCTTTTTAGAGGAGTAAAGTTTTGTGTATCATAGTTCTTTTTGGTTCTTTTTGTCCTTTCTTTGTCCTTCTTCTCAATTGGTGTCTTGTTAGTGTTAATTGGTGTCATTGCATTGTGCATCTCATTTGCATTTGTGACATAGTTCATTTCAAGCTTCATACTTATAGCCGATATAATGAATCTATGCTCTGTTTGAGGTGCTTTATGTGTCTATGGTGTTGCCTAACTTAGACTCTTTTTGATCTCTAGATATGCAATAGAGCTAAGTCAGCAAAGATTTAAAACTGAATTTAATTCCCCATGTCACCTCTGAAATGGCACTAGAATGTGTAGGCTTTTGAAGATTCTTCTTGTCTTCCTTGTATATAGCTTGTAACTATGGCTCTTCATTGTTTCATTCACTACCTTTGAGCACCATGATTAATATCTAAAATGAAATTGCTCTCTGTTTTGTGAATTGGAAAGATCGAGTTGGGTCTGCATTGTGAGCACTTCACCGTGTGTTCGAGATTGCTTCTCATATGGGTCGATATTTGAGCGGTGTCGTGTATGACCAAAACTGGTGTGTCAAGTCCTTTGACTTCGCCCGGTTGGTAAGCAGTGGCATCACTTTGCTTACAACCACTCGCATACAACTTAAATGTGCCTAAAACTGAAAATTGGCTGCAAAACTCTCAAATTTGGAAAATTCATTCAGTTGGGTCATTGGCTTGTTGTATGAACTTTGCTAGGGATAGTTTTACTTGCTATACATGAGATTTCTTTGAGATAGATCCTATCATGTTTTCCATGTCTAGTTGTCTCTAGGAGGTGATACCCTTTCTCTGGTCTCACATGATATGCTCTCTAAAATAGCTTCTAAAGTGATTTTAAGCTCAACTTGAGTCTTTGTTGGGCACATAGAGCTTTTCCTATTCTCACAGGAACACATAACTTAGAGCATCTATTCATTGTCTTAGCTCTAAGTATGAAGCTTTTGCACTCATTTTGCATTTCATGGCATTTGTAGCCGGATCTTGAGTTGTTGATGTTTGATGAGCTACATGTGTCAACAAGGGGGAGAGATGTGCATTTCATTCCATTTTCAGCCATCTACTTCCAAGGGGGAGAAAGAGTGCATCTCATTGGTTTCATTGGTTTAGAGCTTCTTTGGTCAAGGGGGAGTTTGTGTGCTTCTTTTGCCCTAAGGAGCTCATTTGGCATCTTGAGTGTGCTTTTGCCCAGGGGGAGCTTTTGCTAGATGTGTTGAGCCTTTGCCTCTTCTGGAGGGTCTAGCTTACTTTGTTGGCTCCGAAAGGTTTCGAGTGCTTCTTGAGCGTTAAGTGTTTTAATTGGTATCTTTGGAGTTCCCTTGGTGTTTCAATTGGCATTCTGAGCTTTGAGAACTGTGTTTGGTATTTTGGACTTGCTAGCGGTGTTGAGCCCGTTTTTGTGCCTCTTCTTGAGGGCTAGCTTTGTTATGCTTGGTTGCGTCGAGCCATTGCCCATGTTCTTTTGTTTGGCATCTGTAAGTGGCTTTGTCATAAGGTGTGTTAGGGTGTTTCAATTGGTATCGTTTTGCTTCTCTCAAGTGACCCCATTTTGGCTTTTGTAGCTTTTTGGTCATTTAGAGAGCTTTACCTTGTGGCTCAAATCTGAAATGCACTTGTGTTGACAATGCACTCATCAAGGGGGAGATTGCAAACACATGGTGGATAAGTACCCATGTAGTTCAGTTTTGTGATGAGTGATTGCCCAACACGTGAGTGTTTTAAATTGAGTGGCTTATCCTAACCCTTTGCGAAAGAAAATGTGTGCATGTCTATCGGCTTGTGGTGTGCAGGTGCTATCCCTAGTGACAGTGGTCAATGGCGTGGAGAAGGTCGAGTAGAGGTTTTTCGTGCCGATGGACTGAGAGCGGTGAAGGGCGGAAGCGGGTCTCGGACTGAGGGACCATGGACGCCGTCAGACTAGCTGTGGTGGCTAGTACTTGGCACCGGCGAGTGCGAGAAGACATGGAGGTAGACCGAGTTGACCAAGTCAAGACGGTGGACGAGCGGGTCGAGCGGAGGCTCATGGGACTCGGAGTCCGACCGGGTGAGGACAAGGTGGCTCGAGTTGAGCGGTTTGGTGGTTTGGGCTTCAAAACCATCCGAGGATGGTTTCCGAGTTAGGGCCTCAAAACTCGGGGTTTGGTAGTTGAGCCCAAAGCTACCGGTGGCTGGTTTCCTGGGTTTGGGCCTCAAAACCTAGGCGGAGCTTCCGAGGAAGCGGGGATGCCACGTGGCGGAATCCTGGAGGTTGCGTCGAGGCGACACCAGCACCCGGCAGGAAGCGGGGCCGTCCATTCAAATGAGTGGCTGAGAGTTATCGACTTGGATTACAGTGTCTTAGGGCTAGGTAATTCGGTCTTGTATCTAGGGGGTCTTTGGGAAATAGCCAAAGCTCCATTAAATAGAGGATGAAGGGGTATCATCATCCTATCTCTTGAACCCTAATCACTTTCCCCCCTCTTTCTCTCTCTAGTTCATGAGATCCCTAGGTTGTTTCTACCAACCTTTGTAAGAACTTGGGTTTGTTGTGAGGAATCAGAGGTCGTAACCTCCGTAAGCCATGGTGGCTTCGATTTCGTGATTGTGTCCCCGTTTTGCTTGTGTTCTTCGCGTTTTGCTTTTTCTCTCTCTTTTTCCCGAGATGATTTCTCTTTGTAGGGAGTAGCTTTGCAAAATCCGCTTGAACCAAGTTGTTCGTATTCATGAGGAGCATCTTTGCACCGAAGGAATTCTGCTCAAACCTCACGAGTGCGTAGATCGGGCATTTTCTTTGTGGCGTTCTTCATTTTGCTCTCTTCTCCCCCAAATCCGAGTGTTCCCGTTTATTCTCTCTCCAAATTGAGCGATGATTTCTTCGGGATAGCTCCACTACTACACTAGGATCATGCCTAAAAAGTTTGGTTGCAGTTGGTGATCTTTTGGTTTTGTTTTGGGAAGATTTGGCAGAGAGAAATCTGTTTTCGCGAAGAACAGTTTTCATAGCGTGAGCTACGGACTAACCTCTGGACCACTTTGACTAGGCTCCGGACCATAGGCCAGTGGTCCGGTGGTCAAGTCCAGGGTGATTGTCTGACTGCTCAGGGCGTCGGACCAGAGTCATTGGTCCGACGGTGAGCGTTGGACGAGTTGTCCGAAGCCTTGTTGCTTGCTATTTTGGAAAGAAGTTTTCTCAGTGAGCGTCGGACCAGGTGTGTTAGTCCGACGGTGCACGTCGGACTAGTTGTCTGGAGCTAGGGCACTCCCTGCATAGATTTTTGTGTGAGCGTCGAACTTTCAAAAGTGGGCGTCGGACTAGTCCGAAGGTGCCCTGGTGTGCACCGGACCAAAGGCTCCGGACCACTTCCATTGGTCCGGAGGTCTTGACAGAGTAGTCCGACGGTTGTTGTTTTCGCCCTTTTAGCCTAGGTTCTTGCATCTTTTCCCTAGGGGTTGAGAACCTGTGTTTTGGGGTTTCCGGTGATTTTCTCTCCACTGCCGGTGAGCTCTCTTTTCTCCGTTTTTGTCTAAATCCCCGCTCGCGTTGCTCGGGGGAGGTTGAGCACCCATCAACTGGGTTTGGATTTTGGGAAGAGTGGCCGGAATATTTCGAGAGAAATTTGAGGCTCCCATTCACCCCCCCCCCCCTCTGGTTGTCATTCTCGGTCCTTCAAAGTGGAAGCAATCCGCTACAATTTTCACGGTGAAACTAGACATGCCTCTTTTTGTCGCTTCCATGTACCAAAGATGAAACCTCCTTGTATCCCAGAATTCTTCATCAAGGAGTGCTTGCTTGGTTATCATGAACTTCTTGTTCTCAAAGTAGCCGGGACAGTCATCCGACTCCAGAAATTGATGATGAGGATCATCTTCAGGCCTGGAAAAGTTGGGATAGAACGTACGAATGTGAATTGAGGTACAAATGTGAATTGAACGTTGCGTGTGCTCATCTGTAATGTACCTTGGAAACGTAGTCGAGTATGGGAGCGATGTAGAGTCGTCCTTCGGGTTGTTCGCCTCTGTACCTCTCTGTTGGCTTGTTGCACCTGACATTGTCTGCGTTGCCTGTTCCCCCTCCGTACGTCCCCCCGGTGCATCCCCTTGAGCCCCTTCCTCATTTGTCGGGGGCATAGGCTGAGTGTCGGGAGGTGGAGGTGGCCGGCTCGGGCTCAGCTGGCTTGCAGGCATTGTGTTGCCCCCAGAAGCGGCCCTTGAACCTCCTGCCTCAATGGTCGGGCCCAAAGGTGGACTTTTCGAGCTCTGAGGAGGGCTCTTGCCAAGAGGTGAACGAGCTGGTGGGTCCTTGTCATGGCCTTCGCCATCATCGTCGTCGTCGCCTTCTGGGGGCAAGATCCAGCAACAGAGGTTGTTGTTGGTATGATCTCAAGGTCGTCCTTCATCCAAAAGATGTCATCACCTTCCGCTGCTTCAAGGGTATGGTGACGTTTTAGGTGGGGAAGATCTAGTTCATATTCTTTATGCTCTAGGTTAACAGACGTCAGGGTGTCCAGCGCATAGTTCTCAAGTAACCAGGCCCGATATCCTTCTGGGATTTCGTTGATCGGATATACAACTCCCTCGCCCACGGACATCTTCTTGCTCCTACCAAACAGAATCAGAAGTTGCACAAGTGTCATCTCCTTGACGTCATCGATTGGGTGGCGCGGGCAATCCTCGAGTTGAGGAACGTTCCCCCTTGTGGAGCCGAAGGGACGGGCACGCCAGCCTAGCGGAACATGTGTGACCTTATCGCCACCATCTCGGGATCGTTGCTTGTGAAGGCTTCCTTTATCGAGCTCTTGATCATATCAGACATGCCGAGCTCATAGCTCTTTTGAAAGATGTCCGCCTTGTACCTCTGCCTCGACTTGTATGAGGAAGCGTCGGATTGCCACGCCTAAATCGCGTTCCCGCTCATCTTGGACTGCACTCCACATACGCGGCCACGGTGCTCGGGGGTTCCTAGGACCTCAATAAGAAGGTCATGGCCCCTCTGAACCTCATAGGACCCGTTGTCCTTGCAGGCTTCGATGACAGCCTTCTCCACCTCCTCAAACCTGGGCTCGTTGAACTTGGTTGCATCCTCCTTGAGCTTCTTTGGAATTCGCGCTCTGATGAAGTCCTTAGCCCTAGGTTCGACGTCCTGATATGGATCTGGTTGCCCGAACGCTCTCATAGCTTCATCTTGTCTTTGCCACTCTTCCCTCTTGCCGGCAAACCCAATCATTCCCAAGTGGTGGGGCCACTTGTTCTTCTTCGCGAGTGTGCTGAACTTGGCACTCTTTTCCTTTGCTTCGTCTGAGTTTTGCAGTTTGCAAAAAGCCTCCCACTGATGATCCTTGATCATATTGTATTTGGTACATGGATTCTTGTCCTTCTTGAACCAATCTCTTGCCAACATTGACTTGAAATTGCGAAGGGAAGTCCCCGCCACGTGCATGACCCAATCCTTGCACTTGGCCAAATCATCGTTCTCGGGATAGTTGAACTTCCTCCTCACCTGAGTCCAGATCACGCCATTGTAATCCTCTGGGATAGAGTGCCAATCAAGCCAAGTTATTTCCACCTTGTCCCTTGTAATCACGGCGACCTATTTGCTGAACACTAGAATCACCTCGCGAGGCTTGAGCGGCTCTCCCATAGGCCCCACCTCAAGGATCTCGTGGACTTCCTCGCTCCTGTTGATCCTGTGCCTCCCATGTTCACCCCTCCTCCGCTTGGTTCCCTTATACTTGGATGTCGAGGTCCCCGTGGAGGGAGCCGGGGCCTCTTCTTCTCTGACTACACCGAAATCCAGCATCCGAGTAGAACCCGGTACCTGTTATTCAGAGAAACTTGCATTCAAGTTCTCAACCGCTTTAGCATAAAGCGCAAAAATCCAGTTGGTTGCTACCTCGGCGTGGATGCTATCTCGGCTCGGAACCCGAGACGCACTTTCACCCTCGTCCCATGGTTCCCAAGTCGAATCAGCGTCCTCCTCTATGTGATTCTTCTTTGGCCTCGGAGGGGTAATAGAGACTTGACTCGCCAATGAGATTGAAGAGGAACTTGGGGTAGGTGTTTTCCACTCGCCCGAGTTCTCCATTTATATTCTATGATGAATTTTGCTAGTTTAGCCTTATTGGAGTTACAAAAGCAAGACAAGTTAAAAGCATAAACATGTTTAAGGAAAAATTGCTCTCAAAATAGCGGGTTACTACAAAGTTGTTGTCCAACGCTACGTGGTGATCATGGATCATCGACTAACGTGACAGTCATCTTACCAAGTGGTGTAGTTAAAGAGCACAAGTATGGAGCTTAACAAGTTAAGGAAACTAGAAGATAACAAGTCTTGAGCTTAACAAGTTTTACAAACTAGAAGAGCACAAGTATCGAGCTCAAGGTAACAAGTAGTATTCAAGTATAGTATTCAAGAAAACAAGTGTAACAAGTAGTATTCAAGGTAAAGAGTAGTATTCAAGTAAAGTAACAAGTTATTAGCAGTAAGGTAACAAGATAGTATTCAAGTAGTATTCAAGATAACAAGATAGCAAGTAGTATTCTAGATAACAAGTACATAAAAAGATAACAAGTTATAGAAACCCGACTGTCACGTTGTCTCACTACATCGGTTTGTATCATCGAGCAATAAAGAAATCTACCCAATAGTGCAATCACACCCAAGTTTATAGAAACTAGCAGATTTCACAATTCAATATCTCAAATGTAAATCGAGCAAGGCAACAGTAACTCACAACACGTAGATTGACTACATGGAAGAGCAGGAGTCCAAGAGAGATAACCACAGAGAACCTTCAATGGCCACAGCAGCACAGAGCAATAGCAGCAGCACAGCAGCAGGAGTCCAAGAGCACCACAACATCAGCACAACAGGAGGCAGCACAGCAGCACAGAGCACCTTCAATGGCCACAGCAGCATAGAGCGCAGAGCACCAGCCCCAACATCACCACCGAGCACCAGCAGGGACCAAGAGCAAGAGCACCTGCACCACAGAACACCAGCAGGGACCAAGAACACCAAGAGCACCAAGAGAAAGAGCACCGGCACCATAGAACACCAGCAGGGACCAAGAGCACAGGAGGCCAAGACCACGACGGTCACCCGGATAGGAGGCCAAGGCCACGGCGGTCACCAAGAGCAGGAGCACCAAGAGCAAGGGTGCGGATGTGGCGATGGCGACGGCGGTCGCCGGCCCAGAGCTAGGGTTCCCGGCGGCCGCGTGCGGACGACGCGAGCAGGGATGGTGCGGACGACGACCGCGAGAGGACCAGAGGCGTGGAGGAGAGGAGCAGAGTGTGGAGGCACGGAGTAGAGGCGTGGAGGAGAGGAGCAGAGGCGGGGCGGCGGCAATGGCGGCGGCAGGGAAAAAAGGGCAGCCCTTCGGGGTAATGAAACCGAATCCGCGGAGTTCGAAATCCAGACGCGTCGAGCGGGTTTATATACACATGTATTAACCGCAGCAGGCAAGCTAAACGCCCGCTGCGGAAAATATTTACCACTGCGGTGACTTAATACTGCCCGCTGCGGTAAATGATTTACCGCAGCGGGCGTTTTATACCGGCCGCTGTGGTAATAAATTTCTGAAGTTTTGACTTGAAGTTTTGAGATTATAAATGGATTCAAATAGAAAATCTATGAATACAAAGTTTGTCAAACTCATCAAGATCTATATTTATAACCAGGTTCACATGTCACAAACTTGTATTGGTCTACATAATTACAAAAAAGTGTGGCACATATCTCATTTTGGTGCGGGAGCTTTCACGACCCTCTTCTCATTATCACTCCGTGCCCAGGGCTTCATCTTGCTATGCTTGCAACTGTCCTCGACTACATTGGTCTTCTTTTGATGATCTGTAAAAAGCTGGAGCTCCGCGTAGTTGTTGTACTGCTCGGGGCTTTGCACCCCATCAGCTCCCACGATCTGTTGCTTTCCGGACACGACCACATGCTTCTTTGTATCGGGTGGATAGATATAGTACGCCACTTGCGCTACAATTGTTGCTAGTACCCATTGGTCGTCTTTGTAGCCTGTGCTTTTGAGGTTCACGGTGGTTAACCCATAATTGTCCACTAAAACTGATTTCAGGTTGACCCAAAGGCACTTGAAACCGGTTATGCATAAGTTGCGTAAGTTGAGTCAATAGTCAAGGTCCCATATTTCTTTGATCTGGCCATATAATTGTGTCCTCTTTTGTGTCAACTTGTCTACGCCCTCGTATCGAACACCACAGTTCTATGTCGCACTCTTGTTGTCCTTGTCTTTCATGTGAAACCTGTACCCCTTCACATCATACCCTTGCCACATGGTGACTTGGGTCGACGGGCCTTGCGCAAGCTTCTTTACAGTGTCACTGTCATAGTCATCAAGCGATATTTCTTGCTCTTTGATCCATTCTACAAAATTGTTCCTGTGCTCTTTCTGGACCCATTCCTTCGTGTGCTTTCCATCATGAGCGGTGTAAATCTCTTCCAGGTGTTGTTCAATGTATTTTTCCATGCTCACCAACTGATGGAGGATGCTATAATGAGCTTCTTCTCTCTTTGTTAGGTATATCAGTGCGCACTTTTCGGCCCACGCACCCTGTCTTTGCGGTTCTGCCCTCGTGCGGTGTGAACAGGCAACTCAATCGCCCTCGCGTCTTTAATGTACCTCATACACCAGTTTATTGACTCCTCGGTTGTGTATGGCTCGATCATAGAACCTTTAGGGTAAGCACGGTTATGGGCATACCTGTTCAAGGTGGACATCAAGCGCTCGTACGTCCACATCTGGTGTAGGTACACTGGGCCCAATTGCTTGATCTGGTCAACCATGTGCATCATCAGGTGTGGCAGAATGTCAAAGTAAGTCGGTGGAAAGCACATCTCGAGCTGATAGAGGGTCTCCACGATGAACTCCTTTAAGGCAGGCAACTCTGCCTTATCGATGACCTTCTGCGTGATGCAGTTAAAGAAGTATGACATACGTGTTATCACCATCTTCACATATTCTGGACTAATACCTCTTATCAATATTGGAAGGAACACCGTGAGCATGACGTGACAGTCATGTGAGTTGTAGCCGGTCATTGTGAGGTCTTTCATGGAGACCAGGCTCATGATGTTGGAGGAGAACCCGGTTGGCACCTTGATACCCCTCATCAATTTGCAAAAGGTCACCTTCTCGGCATGCGTGAGGTTGTATGCAGCCAATGGGATATCGACTTTACCGTTCTGAGGCTTTCCAGGGTGGAGTTCCTTTCTAATGCCCTGGTTGACAAGATCCGTCTGTGACTTGATCCCATCCTTCGTCTTGCCCGGGATGTCTAGCAAAACACCGATCGTGCTCTCAAACACATTCTTCTCGAGGTGCATGCAGTCGATTGCATGGGGTGTATGTAGTATTTTCTAGTATGACATGTACTTGAAGAAGATCGACTTCTTCTTGAAAGGGACGACTGGGACATCGTCATCAGGAGATGCCTACTTGTCCCTTCCTCTGGTGGTTTCTTCTTCTTGCCGAAATCGATCTCATCCATATCCTTCACCATCTCATACACCTTTGGCCCCCACTTTATATGCGGCACTGGAAGTCATTGTGGCTCATCCTTATTGTCAAAGTATTCATTCATATCACTTCTTCTATACATGTGTTTGGCCTTAAGGAACCTTCTATGCCGAGTGTAGACCATCTTGGTGGAACTCGAAAGTTAAGTGTAGCAAGTCCCGTCGATGTAAACTACACATCCAGTCTTCCCTTTGATCTGCCCCAATAGTGAGAAGAGACTGGGGTAATCAGTGATGGTGACAAAGATGATGGCTTTAAGTGTGAAGCTCTCTTTTTTTACGCATCCATCATCTCGACACCAACATCGAATAGCATCTGCATTTCCTCCATGATCGGCTCTAGGAGGACATCTATATCATTGTCGGGTTGCCTCGGTCCAGAGATAAGAATCGTCACCATAAGGTACCTACGCTTCAGACACACCCAGGGAGGTAGGTTGTAGATGCTGAGGACGACCGGCCAAGTACTGTGCGAGATGCTTAGCTCACCGAACAGGTTCATCCCATCGGTACTCAGCGCGAACCGGACATGTCTGGGCTCATCACGAAACTCAGGGTAGTCCTTATCAAAATCCTTCCACTGATGTCCATCGGAGGGGTGTCGTAGCTTGCCATCGTTCTTGACCTGATCAGGAGATGCATGCCATGACATCAGCTTCGCATCCTCTGGATTCCCGAATAGTGCACGTAGACGATCGACCACAGGTAGGTACCACACGGATAGCGCAGGGATTTTCCTCAGCGTGTAACCCTCTTCTTCCTCATCTTGTTGAGCCGAGATCTGCTTAGCCGCAGCACTGGTCTTCTTCTTGTTGTTGTTCGGAAGAATGTCATCTGCATCCACTCGGCAATCGACATTCCTCTTGTACCGACTGAATCCACAGTGTGGACAACTAGTCATGTTCTCATTCTCGCCCTGGTACATGATGCAGTGGTTAGGGCAGACATCAAACTTTCTAACTTTCATCGCCACTGGACGGATGAGCTTCTTCGCTCGATATGTATTAGCTTGCACCTTGTTACCTCCCGTAGGGTACGTCATAGCAAGGTAACTTAACAGCTCGTTGAAGCCAATGTCTGACCAACCATGTTGAGCCTTCATCATCAGCATATGGAGGTTGAAACGGAGCGCCGTGCACCCCTCCGGACATTTCCACCATCCTGGTACAGGGGATCAATTCTCGCCTGCTTCATCTCTCTAAAATTCTCCAACCACTTTGGGTTGCCAAACATAACATCATCCTCGTCGATGTGGTTGACTAGATCCTCAAAGAGCTGGACATCTTCGGGTTCCCTCAGAGTAACATCTTCACTAGTGTCACCGTCATCGGCACCATTATCTGGAATGTTCTCGAGCAGTTCATCCATTGTGATGTAGTCACGAGAATTGTTCCCGTCGTCGGTGGCGGCTGGCACTAGCACGGAAGGTGGTGGTGGTCGAACATGATCTTGGTTGTTCACCGTCGCCGTCGACGAACTCACTCCAGATACACCGCAACTCGCATCGAGACTTTCACCATGAGAAGTCCAAACCGTGTAAGTGTAACCCTCCATAAACCCGTTGACAATCAGATGTGATTGCACCATACCATCTGGGTAGCCTCTGAGGTTCCGGCATTTAGAACATGGACATATGGTTGCCGTCCGCTTCAAACTAGCACGATGAGCTTTCGCAGCTGCCATAAACTTCCTCAATTCGCTAAGGTGTTGAAGACCAAGCACTCTATCAATGTGGTACATCCATTCGGACCTGTCCATTGTAGCTTAACACACGACAAAACAACAAAGTGCTATATAAAAAAATAGATTTACTTCATGAATCTAGACACACATGATGAGACATATCGCACTAAAAAGTGAGAATAAAAGAGAGAAATAGGTGTCTGGAAGAGCAATCATGTACCTCTTATTGTCCTCTCCCCAAATCAAAGCTCTAAAACTCAATTTGATGATTTAGTGAAAAATTCGGGCAATAACTCCGTCCCCAACAAGATGAGAGATCAAGACAAAACTTTAGCGCACCTATATATCACACGGTACATCTAGATTAAAAAACACATGTTTTATATGATCTAGTACATGGGTCTGAAGAATCTAGACTAAAAACACAAACTAGATCTATATCCATGCATGGTGGATCACATGGATCTAGATCTAGATCCACATGAGGAATTGCACTAAAAAGTGAGAAAACGAGATAGAAAGAGGGGTGGGAGAGCAATCATGTACCTCTAATCGTGTCCTACTCCCCAAATCAAAGCTGTAAAACTCAATTTGAAGATTTGGTGAAAAAATCGGGCAAAACCTCCCCCCACATTTTGGAAGAGGAGACGGGGATAACCGCAGCGGGCATAGGGAAGGAGGGAGCGCTGCTGCTATATATAGGACGGGGATAACCGCAGCGGGCAACTTAATATGCTCGTTGCGGTAAAGGAGCATCTACCGCAGCGGCCAGCATAACCCGTCCGCTGCAATTAAATGGTCATTTACCGCAGCGGGTGAGTTATGTGGCCCGCTGCGCTAAATGGAATAACTGCAGCGGGCAACGCAGTAGCTGGCCACCGGTTTACCCTAGCGGACGCTTAAGATGTGCGTTGCGGGGCGCCAAATGCCAGCGATACGATAAATGAATCATGTAGTAGTGTGAGTGGCCAAAAACTAGTTGATCCATGAACATATATAAACCAAAACCTTTAGCTAACATTAATTCAATACTAATAATATCATAGTGGATGTTCGAGAAAAAAAATAATATCATAGTGGAAGCAACTACGGTTGATGATGTATGGCCATTCGAGCTGCAACTTGCTTCATGGTGAGGTCCAGCAAAACAGCCGGGCATTTGTCCTTCATCTTCTCAAACCCTTTCGTCTCCATGACGGCCTTGAGATTCCCCGGACGCGCAATGAATTCGAGGCACGCAGCCTTGAGAGCACGGCAACCGTGCTGCTCCGCCACCGCCAGGGTGGTCGCCGCCGTGTCCACGTCGATGCGACTGCACAGCATCTCCTCGCAAATGAGCTTCAGCCTCTCGAGCTCGTACCTGTGCGCCGCCGCAAGTAAGCCCTGTGACATGGCCACGGTCTCCTCCTCCATGTCCGGCAGCACGTCGGTGTACATGAAGTGAAGCATCGCCTTGAACACCTGGGGCTCCATGCCTTCCACCACGACCAAGCGACGACGGGCGGCGCCGCTAGGTGCTTTCTCCTTGGTCGTCGCGGCGGCGAGCAGCTCGGCCTCGAACACCGGAGACCGCGCCGCGAGAAGCCAGCCGTGGGCGTCGAAGGCCTCCCCGGCGACGTCGACCGTGACGTCCGCTCCTTGCTTCTTCCCCAGCAGATCGCCGACTTAGTCACCGGGATCGCGGGACGACGCGGCGTTCCTCGTTCCCGGGAACGTCGTCCCGGATCGCGGGACGGGAACGTGCCGGGTCGTCTGCTGGAACGGCGGCGGAACTCGACCCCGCCGCCGGCCTGGAACGCCGGGTGGAGCGCGTGCCTCGGCTGCTGGAACACGGCACAAACAAAGGCTAGCTAGCTAGCTATAGCCCTATAGGTAGGTAGACGATGAACTGCAGTGATTATGCAGCAGGCAGGCAGGAATTGATAACGAAGAAGGCAGGCGATGATGGAGCGATCGATCGAGATCGAGCGAGGCACAGCAGCTAGCAGTACTGATCGAGCCGCTAGGCGTCGATGACGCGGAAGGCGTCGCGGTTCTTGATGACGATGTCGTACATGTGGACGGAGCCGAAGTGGTCGAAGTCCTTTGGCAGCGAGATGAGGTCCACGGAGGTGCGCTTGTGGTACTGCAGTAGGCCGTTGTCGTTGCCGCTGCCGCCGGGGTGTCCCTCGTTCCTTCTTGTCGTTCCGGGAACTTCGTTCCGGATCATTTTGGATCACGGTCCATGTTAGTTTGGGACGTGTTAAAGCTGTATACTCGTCGTTCCAAACAGTATTGAAAATTGGCGTACCATGCTCCTCGTCCCTGTTCCTCGACCCGGGAACGCGGTGACTAAGATCGCCGAGTTGCTCGTGCAGATTGGACGGCGGCACGGTAATCTGCTGCACAGGGAGGAGTCAGAACGTCGCCGCCGGTCGAGTAATCTTGGAAGGCGGCGATGTCGCAGCGGACGGTGAAGCGGTCGTCCTTGAGGCAGCCGGAGCTCTCCAGATCTTCCCACCTGATGAAGTCGTTGAACCCCATGCGCCTAGACTTGGCGCTGAAGACGTGCGCCGCCATGGCGCGGCTGTACTGCGGCACGGGGTTTCCGGCCAGATCGAGCAAGGTGAACTTGAAGTCGACGGGGTCGGTGGCTCGGTCGTAGGCGTTGGCGGCGGTGACGTGCTCGAGGTAGAAGGACATGTAGCCCTGCCTCCAGAAGGAGGCGCCCTTGGGGTAGAACAAGATCCGCCAAATGTTGCCCGCCGCCAAGAACGACTCCGACGTCGAGAAATAGGCCTCGGGCTCGGGGATCTTCTTGAACGTCGTGCACCCGTCGATGGTGAGGCTGTGGCAGTCCATCACCTTGCGCCTGCCGATTGTGGACGCCGACCGCGTGCACCAGCGAGCGGCGGCGGACAGCAGTGGCGTGGCCGCCGCCATGGCTATAGCGCGCTTTGGTTGCCTGCCAATGGATTGATCGAGGAGACCAAGGATGGTACGGTACGGTACTGTACGGTTCGGTTGGCATTCGCTCGGGACTGGTCGGCGACGTCGACGGCCTTCGAGGCGGCGGGCTACACGTGGCAGATCACGTACGCGCCCTACGGCTACGGGAGCAAGTACATCTCCCTCCAGCTCGTCTACGGCGGCTGGCATCGAACGGATCCGCTCCAGTTCAGCTTCAGCCTGCTGGACCCGGCCGGCGACCCCGTGCCGGCGTACACCCGCTCGTCGGAGGAGATGTGCCGGTTCAATGGCGAGTCGGCGGGGCGCAAGCGTGGGTTCCGGGACTTCATCCGGTGGGAGGACCTACAGCAATCCGGGTGCCTCAGGGACGACGACCGCTTCGTCGTGCAGTGCGACATCACCGTCATCAAGGACTGGGCCAGCTGTGTTAGAATTAATCATATTGCTTTTATCATTTAGTGTGCGTCAGTGTCGTGTGTGTGATCTGTGTGAGTAAATTGTTTGGTGTTTGTGTCCAGGCCAAGTGTATCGTGTGTGTGGTTAGTGGCCGGGTGATTAGTGGTGGCCGGGTCATTAACTGGTGAAGGTCCATGCTAGGAGATAGTGCTTGCATGGATGTCCGGTTCTTCAGAGGCGTGGAGCTGCGCATGGAGACTCGGCCGGGTTGTTGACTGCATGCATGAAGAAGTAGTGCCGTGTATGCCGGCGACCGAGTATTTTGGATCGTGAGGAGCTGCGTGCGTGCGTATGGCTGGCAAAAACTCCGGCGTTGTGGTGTGCATGATACTCAACTGCGTAGGCTATTTAGCCAGGGGGTGAGCAAGCGCCAAGGGGTGTGTGAAGTGTTGTGCGTGTGTGCCTCTTTGTGAATACTAGTGTTTGGCGTTTGAGGAGGGGAGCTAGGCCAACAAGCTGGGCCTTGAGAGCCGCCGACGACGACGACGTCGTCGCCGCCGCTCCGGCGCGTGTCGCCGCTGTGCCGCCGCCGTCCGACCTGCACGAGCACCTCGGCAGCCTCCTGTCGAAGAAACACGGGGCGGACTTGGCGATAACCGTGGCCGGCGGGGACGGGGAGGCGACGACGTACGACGCGCACGCGTGGCTGCTGGCGGCGCGGTCGCCGGTGTTCGAGGCGGAGCTGCTCGCCACGTCGTCTAAGAACAAATCGCTCGGCGGTCAAGGTCGCATGGAGATCAACGGCGTGGAGCCCAAGGTGTTCGAGGCGATGCTCCACTTCCTGTACACCGACGCGCTGCCTGAGATGGCGGAACGCGACGTCGTCGCCATGGCCCCGAGCTTGCTCGCCGCCGCGCATCTGTACGAGGTCGAGAGGCTGAGGCTCATGTGCGAGGAGATGCTGTGCAAGCGCATCGACGTCAACACTGTGGCCGGCACCTTGGTGGTGGCCGAGCAGCATGGCTACCGTGCGCTCAAGAACGCGTGCTTGGAGTTCATGACTGTTCCGGGGAATCTAGAGCAAGTCATGGAAACCCCAGGCTACGAGAAGATCAAAGCCAACTGTCCCGCCGTGCTGCTGGAGTTTGCTATGTTAAGGATGCCCGGCACCGACCATTCATCGTGAACAAATATGTATCATTTACATCGATTAAATTTACTTTGAGAAGAATATTATGTACGTGTTCGCTTAAAAGCGCCCAACAATAAATATAAAAGAAACTATGGTGGAATCTATCATCATTTTCTATTGAACAATCTGTTTGGATTAAGCTATCTGTTAGTATATGTGTGATATATACTGGAATCTATCATCATTTTCCATTGAACAATATGTTGTCATACTGGTTTTATTTTCAGCGATGCTTTTCTGTGCACAATCAGTGATAAATGGCTCATGACCGACTTAGGGCGTCTCATACTTATTTTAGGAGTTGGCAAACACAATATAGATGAGAAACAAAATACGGGGAACTCTAGAATATGCTATAAGCTTATATATATATAAGGGACAATTATATAATTGTCCTTGTTTTGAGCTCTAAATGAACGTTTGTTTCGATTTTTTTTAACTTTGGATGTTTGTCCCTATTTTTTTTAAAAGTACCAGAGAGAAGAGTTTACGGATCTTGAATTATTTGATTTCCGAGAAGTTTAGGTTACCGATGCAAAACCGTTTTCTTTTATCTTTTTTGTTTACATACATTTAAATGGCTAAAAATTTGGTGTAATTCATAGAAAAATCATAAAATAGCAAATGAAGACTTTTTTAGAATCCTCATGAGTAGATCTATAGAGTGGAATAATAATACGGTAGTTTTTAGTAGAATGATTTTGTTGTTGTATTTATCTATGATATTTAAGAATAAATTTGTGGGTTTTTTTTATTTTCCAAGTCCAAAATAGCAAGCTCTTGAAGAGAGCCTCTTTTTTACGGTAATGCTTCTATACGGCCATCCGGAACAAACGCACGAGTCGGACGCGCCTCCAGCCCGCGCGATGCTTGCCTGCTTATTCCTCGGGGACGGATGTAGTTGTGACCCATGTTGAACCCAACCCACCATGCCACCTCCGCACTCTTCTCCTTCCTTATCCTTTTCCTGGACTGCTCACTCCCGCAGAGATAGTGCCCTTCTCGTTCTATTGCCGCCCACCTGCTTAATGGTGCTCCTTCCCTCCCTCCTTCCCCCCTCCACGACCTCTATTGCGACCCTGCGCCCCCAGCGATTCGGCTCCCGCTCCTGTTCCCCCCCCCCCCCCCCCCCACCAGAGTCGAGGACGATGGCGGCGCCTTCAACGAGTAGGTTGGTCCTCCTTTGGATCTAAGCCTCCACCTGCTCCTCCTTCTCCTCCTCGTCTAGATCTAAGCCTCCTCCTCCTCCTCTGGATCCAAGGGACGCAGCAATGGCTATGATTTTGACGAACTCATGGGTCATATTCCGTCTTCCCTCTAGCGAGGTTGAAGGTGATGAACCATGTATTGGAAGCAGTTTTTCTTCCCTTGAGGGCACATGCCCTCGCGTTGTGGACCACACGATTTGCATTGAGATGCGGGTACAACAGGAGAGAGACAATATGATATTGTCACTGTACTGTTGTGCACACATCTCAATGCAAATCGTGTGGACCACAATGCGAGGGCATGTGCCCTCAAGGGCAAACTTTACTTTCCCACCATGTACTGGATTAGCGTGCATCTCAAACCTATCCCCTTGTTGTTTTCTCCATGTTGTAAGGGGATTTTTGGGATGTTGCAGCAGATGATTTCCGAATATTGTAATAGGGTGATTTATGTGTTGCATCAAGGAAGTTCTATTACTTGGATTTGTATGTTTTCTTCCAATGTCGCAACAGAAGATTTTAATTGTTCAAATTACCTTTTTTCAAATGAAGATGATTTGAGACGTTTCCATATCCATGTTTCATGATTGATTTTGTGATGTTGCAGTACTACTGTTTCAGAGGTTGGCGCTAGGCGGATGGGGGGACGTGCCGCGCGCGAGTGGCGATGAACGGACGCCGCGACGGGGCGTGGACGGGCCTGTCCAGATTTGGTTGGCTCGTATGGCTAGTGTCCGGATTGAATCGAATTGTTACTGAACGCCATACTCTCCCCTTAGGTCCGTCCGGACGCACACTCGTGTCGGACGTCTAAGCACTAGGAGCGTCCCTTTTTTTACTTATCATATTGTTTTAGGAGTTGACAAATCACATGATTTGCCAAGTAGAATTTGGCAAAGTCTTGCAGATGCATGTCACCTGGATCATCGTCCCAACGTCCCTGCAAACTTCATAGATAGCTTGTGTAGAATAGCATGATATATGTGATTAGACAAGTTAGAGTTTGAGATGCATAGGTGTGGTGTTATTGTATTATTTTTTGGCCTTGGTGCACTACTTAAATTTATGGGAATTACTAGCGCCCGAACGTCGCGGTTGCTGCATGCTCGCGGCAGGCAGGTACGGTCTGCACTGCGCTTTGTGCTCCCCCTCGGCTTCGTGCGTCAATCACGCAACGCTTTATCCCTCTGCTTTTCCCATGCAAGGTACAGTCTGCACCGCTCCTTGCGCTTCCCCCTCGGCGTGACCCAGCAGCTCGTCAGGCAGGTACAGTCTCCACCGCTCCTTGCGCTTCCCCCTCGGCTTCATTACCCACAACCACACAAGCTATATCCTTCTGCTTTCCCCACGCATGCATGGTGCCCCAGCAGCTGCGGTAGGCAGTTGTTGCAGGTGAGTCACATTTCAATATGTATAATACACATCTATTTTTTAAACATTCAGATAAAATATTTGCAATAGGTATCTGAAGACAAATGAAACAATTAAAATATACACCTGAAACACTTGAAAAAATATTACAAAATATATGCAATATTCACATAAAAACACTCGCAAACATATGTGTCAAACCTATGCAACATTCAAATAAAAAACACTTAGAGCATGTTTGAAAAAAACAATGAAACATTTAAAACAAACTTTTGCAACATACATATATAGCCATTGCAACATATGCAACATTGAAAGGATCAAGATGCCCAAGAGGGGGGGTGAATTGGGCTCTTTTTAATTTCTAAACAAGAATTAAACCTATAAAGAGCCAATTAACCCCCTAGTGCCTACCGCTTGTGTGTCCTAGCTAGAAAGCGGTAGCAAGTCAATGGAAAGCGAAAACTTCCTACACAATTCTAGTATGAATTGGAAGACAAGTGCGAAAAGTAATGCGGTAATAAAGAGCTAGGGAAAGAGATGCTTGACACGACGATGTTTTGCCGAGGTATCGAGGAGTCGACACTCCCCTCTAGTCCTCGTTGGAGCACCTCGCAAGGTATAACTCCCCCTCAATCCCGCTCAAGGGACGAGTGCTCTCTACGGGCTGATTCTTCGCCACTCCGGCTCGGTGAATCGCCCACAACCGATCACAAACGTCGATGGAGAAGGGCCGCCGACAATCCTCCGGCGATCACCTTCCTCCGAGCACCACCGGACCGTCTAGGTGATGTCGATCACCAAGAGTAACAAGCCTCGATCTTCGCTTGACTCACTCAAGCTTCACAACTAGAGGATGCACACTTGAACTCTTGGATGAACTAGAGGAGAGGATGGATGGATTCGCGAATCACTCTCTCTCTCTAGGCTCTTGCTCTCTTCCCAACCTTCTCAACAAACTCAGCAACTCAAATGAGCAAAGACAAGGTGGGAGAGAAGCGGGAGGGGCTATAAATAGACCCTTAGAAAACTGCATCAGGCTGGCATTTTAAGTCCCCAACGGCTAGTTCTGTTCATAGTTTGGGCGACGGACGCTCCGACGCCCTACCCAACGGCTAGTTCTAACACACTGTTCCCAGCGACGGATGCTACGTCACTAGGGCGACGGACGCTCATCCCAGCGTTCGACGCTTCACTCTGGCTCGGGCTGAAAAACACCCTCTCTGGAAGGTCGACGGACGCTCTTCCCAGCGTCCGACGCCTGACCGACGGACAGCGTGCGACGGACCCTGAAAAAACTTAGCCAGAAAACATCTCCACTGGAAGGTCGACGGACGCTGTGGACTCAACCACCCAGCGTCCGGCGCCTTTGTCTGACGCGACGGACAGCGTCCGACGCCCAGAAAACAGTTCTATCAACTTCGTTTTTCGTCGCGATGAAAATGAAAGTTGTTCTAGGCTATCTTACAGTCACCATGGGTTTGCTTAAAGCTAAGGAAGTAAGTGTGCACCACACCTAAGTCATAAAGTTTTCCTAAGTCAAGCTACAAATCTCAACCCCTCTTAATAGTACGGTCAAAGATAAAAAGAGAAGCCCTATCTATTTCTAAGTGTCCTTCATCACCTTATGACACTTAGCCTATCATTCTAGGGTCTTCATCATGTCTCCTTGAAATCCGAAACGATATCCATCTTGGGGGCTAAGTGATAACCATTAATACCCATTCTTGTTGATCACTGTGGCTAAGCTACGCATAGCCTCTACAAAACACACGTTAGCCATAATAGTCTCTAATTATCGTGAATCACCGAAACCACTAGAGCCATAATTCTTCAAACATCCCGATCCACTTTTGCAACATTTCATATGAAACAAATGAAACAAGTGTAATGTAACTCTGAAACAATTGAAATATACTTTTGCAACATGAACTTTCAAAGTACAACACCTACTTGATGCTTGGATGAACGGAGTCTTGTGCGGAGCTTAGGCCAACTCGGAGCTCGATGCCGCGGAGTGGAGCGGGGGATGCCAGGGTGTGAGCGGCTAGGCACAGCCCTGATGAGCGGCCGCGCCTCTCCCGGCGACAGGACGCGGTCCCCGCGGCGAGGTGCCTGCACGGCGTGTTCGAGAAGGGGAGGCCGTGGCGCTTCTCCTCCATCAGCGGCGGGGAAGGAGAAAGGATGCCAAGAGCATGAGGCGGCGGCGGCGGCGCGTAGTCAAGGCAAAGGAAGGAGAAGAGCGGGAGGAGCGAGGAGAGCGAGAGCACGAGCAGCACCTCTCCCGGCGACAGGATGTTGTCCCCGTGGCGAGGTGCCTCCACGGTGTGCTCGAGAAGGGGAGACGGCAGGCATGCGAGTTCACGAGCCTGCTCCTGGGCAGACGGGAGCAAAAAAATCCTCGTCCGTCCCGACGCCGTGGAAGAAGCCGCCACCGCCGCGCAGACGGGACCCGCGAGGAGCGCCGTCTCCCAGGCCACCTCGGCGTCGTCGGATAGGGGCGGACGGCGGGGCAGAAGCCATGGCCAGAGCAAGACGCGGAGCAGCAGGCATGCGCAAGCGCACTCAGGGAGCAGGCGGTAGGATGTGCCAGAGGAGGAGCGAGGGGATTGGATTAGAGGAAACAAGAAAGGAAGCTGTTCTGATTTTTTAATTTAGAAGGAGCGCGGACTCGGAAGGAAGTGTAAAGGCAATTGGAAAGTGAAATGTCGCGTCCGTCCGTCCGGACGTTTTGACTACAGTATTACCGTAAACTTATCGGTCATGCTTATCAGCTATATAGACTATTTGGTATTCTGATTTACAGCTATGTTTGTTCGCTCCTAGACCAATTGCTTCATGATAAGCTCCATCATAGTGTTGTTGGCTTTTATCTTCTCGTACCCTTCCGTCTCCACGATGGCTTTCAGGTTCCCCGGACGCGCGAGGAATTCGGCGCACGCTGCCTCGAGAGCGTCGCAGCCATGCTGCTCCGCCACCGCCATGGTTTCGGCCACCGTGTCCAGGTCGATGCGCCGGCACAGCATCTCCTCGCACAAGAGCTTGAGCCTCTCGAGCTTGTACCGGTGCGCCGCCGCGAGCAGATCCCGAGCAATTGCCACGGCGCCCTCCTTCTCCTCCACCAGGGGCGGCGGCGGCAGCGCGTCTGTGTACATAAAGTGGAGCATCGCCTTGAACACCTTAGGCTTCATGCCACCGATCTCCACGCGGCGACGGACGACCCCTCCGGACGCCTTCTCCTTGGGCGCGGCGGCGAGCAGCTCCGCCTCGAAGGCCGGCGACCGTGCCGCCAGCAGCCACCCGTGCGCCTCGAACGTCTCGCCGCCGACGTCGATCACAACGTCCACGCCTTGCTTCTTCCACAGCATGTCGTAGAGGTCCTTGTGCAGGTCGGACGGCGGCACGACGATGCGGGCGCACGCGGCGTCGACGTCATCGTCGGCCCACTTCTTGATGACGGTGATGTCGCAGCGGACGATGAAGCTGTCGTCATTGAGGCACCCGGAGTCCTCGAGGTCCTTCCACCGGATGAAGTCCTGGAACTTTGCCTGCCCGTCGACGAAGAAGCTGGCGTCGTTGGAGCGGCAGTACCTCGGCGACGGGTTACCGCGCGCGGTCCAGCAGGCTGAGCTTGAACTGGACGGGGTCCTTGACCTCCTGGCGCCGGCCATTATTGTCGTCGTCGGCGAGCTCCACGAAGATGGAGATGCACTCGCTCGACTCGTTCCAGCTGTTGCCGTTGGGGTCGTACTTGATCCGCCAGCGGTACCCCGCCGCGTCGAACGCCTGCGACGTCGCGAACCACTCCACCGGGGCCTTCCTCGTCGCCGCGTAGCCGCTGATTGTCAGGTTGTGGTGCCCCGTCACCTCGCGCGTCACGATGGAAGACGCCGACGCCGAGCGCGACGACATCCGCCGTGTGGCGGACAGGAGATGAGCGCCGCCGGATCTGGCCGTCGCCGCCGAGCGTGAGATCCGGCGGACTGCGGCGGACAGCACGGCGGCGGAGATGGCCGCCATGTGAGGAGCGCGCGAAGTTGTTTGGCTTATGGACGACGGTGGTTCTTGGTTGCCGGCAATGGAAACCCAGATTGAGTAGGCTGCAAGCCAGGAGGAGGATTTATTGCTTGATTATATAATTTTGATTTTGATGACAGAGCACAAGGAATCGGAATCGATATGGTTGCACACGATCGACGCAAAATCATGCGGACGGATTCGGTTCCGGCACCGATCAACTGACGGCCGTGATCGTCTCTATCTCAATCTCGTATATCCTCGTCAATAAAAAAAAAAAAAAAGTCTATTTTTAGCCATTAAACTTTTGCCCAAGTTCAAGGATAGTCATCGAACTTCCAAACCGGATAATATTGGTCATCCAACTCCGAAAAAGTTCAGTTTTGGATCCTGACCGGTTTCCCAGGCGGTTTTGCATGACACTTTAGCAGGATGACGTCAGTGCTCCTTTTTAATTTGCGAAATTGATATCTTTTTATTCGGAGCTCCAAATATAGCAAATAATATATCAATTTTGATCGTCTCGACGAGTTCTTTGCAATGGTATACTCCGTTTTGTTATTTGAGATAATTTTATTTCGTAAAAAAATAAATATTTCTACATTTAATTTTTAATTTTATTTGCAGCAAGTTTACTACGGCGCAGGGCCTCTAATTTCAATAGGCCTCCTAGCTAGCCCATTGCTCTGTTAGTTCAATAGAAAAAAATGATGTTTTAGGCAGCCGCTGAACGTCGTTTTGCTGCCTAATTGCTGCGAGTAAGATCCCAGACCCAATTAGCAAACCTATTGGTCTCTCATCTCCACGTCTCCTATCGTTGGATCGCGCTAATGCCTTCGGCCGCGTATTGCGTACGACTGAGCATGATGAACTGACCGTAACGGTGAGGCACTCGGACCCCGTGAGGCGCTGAGACCCTAAAGGTAATATTAACCATTTACATTTTTTTTATCATAGCGCAAAGCCGTGAACTATAGCGAGTAGTTGGTCCATCTCTTTGCTTTTCTAGGCTCTTTTCGTCTAGACGCCTACTGGAATATTGCTAAAAAAATGAAGTCATATTGTCTGCAAATGTACTACATCATATCGTACATTTTATTTTAGTCCTATTTTTCCAGACTAGCATAGGCCTCGTTATTAGTTTTGTACATGGCCTCGGATTTTCTCGGGACGGCCCTGCAGCAAGCAGC
This sequence comes from Microstegium vimineum, assembly GCA_022036555.1. Lineage (NCBI taxonomy): Eukaryota > Viridiplantae > Streptophyta > Magnoliopsida > Poales > Poaceae > Microstegium > Microstegium vimineum. Next base: position 34,480,218 of record CM039129.1, on the reverse strand, counting down.
GTCCGGTGACGAGCACGGAGCACCCGAGCCACCACACCAGACACATACACATGGTAGGTAGAACGTATACATACGCTCTGATCCGTAGTAAACTTGCTGCAAATAAAATTAAAGATTAACCGTAGAAATATTTAATTTTTTACAAAATAAAATTATCTCAAACAACAAAACAGAGTACACCGTTGCAAAGAGCTCGTCGAGACGATCAAAATTGATATATTATTTGCTATATTTGGAGCTCCCAATAAAAAGATATCAATTTCGCAAATTAAAAAGGAGCGCTGATGTTATCGTTGAAGTTCGTTGGACTTGGGTAAAGGTTTGATGGCCAAAAATAGATTTTTTCAAAAAAAAAAAACGTATCATGTATACGCAGCGATCTAACCCCGGCCTGTACCACCGGATCAACGAGAACTACTGGATTTGTTTATGGAGTTTGCTGGCCAAGCCCATGACCTGTTCACGAGATTGCTTATCACAGGAAACATTGTTCTATAAGTGTTTCTTTATGCCTTGTGTGGATGCACCTGTATTTCTTTTAAATCACATGTTTTATACTCTTTTTATCTTAAATTATAAGACATCCCTTGAAGAGTCAAAATATCTCAAGTTTGACCCAACTTATATGACAATATAATATCATTTATGATATCAAATAAATATCATTAGATTAATTATCAATTATATTTTTATACTATATTTATTTGATGACCTAAATTTTTATAGTTTTTTCTATAATTGTTGGTCAAATTTGATATGCTTTGACTTTTCAAGATTTTTGGAATGTCTTATAATTTGGAATGGAGGGAGTATGAAGTAAAATTAAATTCAGTTCCACTTTAACACTTGTGGTTTGATGAATACATGCGCATCCAAACAAGACCTTAAACGGTCTCCAACAATTGCGATCCAAAATACAAGACTCGTTTGTCTCACCGTTGCGGCGGCGGCTCCCCCTGCGCTGGTCCTGCCTGGCCACGCCAACCGCGCTCCGCTGTCGTCCGAGGAGCTTGAAGAAGAAGGGAGCGGCTGCCAGCGCTGAGGAAGAAGAGGAGCTCCGTCGCAGTCCCGCCTACCCCGTCCCGGCGCTTCCTCGCTTCCTATGCGGTCACGACGCCAGAGATTTGGGTCGAAGAGAGAGAATACACATATTTGCGTTCTCGATGGAGTGGCACCCAAAATGGGTTCCCTGTTTGCGTCGGCTGTTGGAGGGTATTTTGTTGCGATAGAGTAGGCATTTTGGGTTTAGGTAGCCTGATGGGTCGGTTGTTGGAGACAGCCTGACAAACCCGAAAGACAATCCTTTCTACAAATAGGTTCTAAAAGCGAAGATACTTACATTTTGTTTATGTCTCTTCTAAAACCCAAAATAGGTCTTTTATATAAATACTCTGTTGACCGCTACAGGTATTCTACTGAAAATCCATTTTAGATTTGATGCCAAAATAGATCGTCGTTAGAGATAACCTAGTCACAATGGTTAAGTTAAAGCGGTCGAACACATTAGCCCCAATAAAATAAAAGTTGAGTACTTGCTGAACTCGGTTATGGCTTCTTGCCCAGAGCTCCGCCAATCACCCATATAGAAAATGGCTCCTCGCAAGGAGCTACAGTCGTTTTTTTACACAAGAGCAATAGCTGAAAAATGTGACTTGTGTGTCTGAATGACACAAATTTAATACAAATTTAGTGTGAAGCAGTGTTTTATTTTTATGTTTTTCAAAATGGTTTCGGTTTCACTAGACAAGAGGAGGTGCTCCATTTGAGAAGCCACGTTCAAAGCTCCTTTATTAAAATTCGAAGTTCTATCAAACAAAACCTTGCATGTGTTAGACCCAATTAAATAAAGAGGCCTGTCAGGATTGGGAGTTTAGGAGCTCTATCTTTTTCTTATCTATGAGTAGCGCGAGGAATTGTTTATGCAAATTCTTTTAAGTCATTTACTTATACATTATAAAAAAAGAGAATTGGTTGTGGACATCTTCAAAGGCGAAAATTGGTTGGTAAATATCAGCTAAATTAAATACGCACATCATCAATGTGCGCATTCAATTTAGCTAATATTTACTAGCCAATTTTTGCATTTTAAGATGTCCCAAATCTAATTCTCTTATTAAAATATGCACAATTTAGGTTTATTTGGTTGAGGGTTGAGAAAGCAAACAGTGGTTTAATGTTGATGGTTCAATCAGATTTAAGGCTTTGCAAAAATACTTCTTTTCTTCTTCTTTGTTTTGAATTTTAGGATCTGTCAGGTACAATTTATAACAGCTTCAAACATCTCTTTTCAAAACAGCTTCACCCTTAAAGCTGTTTTTCTCCTCCTCTCACAAACACATGAAGTGAGATGAATCTGAAAATAGTAGCTTATCACAGCTTTCTCCCCCCATTTCTCTTTCATATGCATGCATAAAGTTATTGGTGAAGCTATTTTACCAAACATTTTTTTTTAAATAACTCAGTTTTACCTAGAAAGTTATTTGTAAAACTATTTTCTAAAAAAAACTAGCTTCACCTTCACTAGTGAAACCAAACATACCCTCAGTATGTGAACAAGTAATCTTTCATCTACCCCGAATTCATAACTCACTAACCAAGTGGTTTAAAGTTAGGCACCATTCTCTGTCATTTGTAATAGAATTTGAATTCGCCAGCTTGACTTCCGTTAATCACAGGAGAGAAACCAAACACCAAGAACAACACATCCCATCCCAATCAAAGACAGATGAGAAGCAGGAGGCTGCTCCACGATCTCCTCCCGCGCCTGCCCAAACCCACCGATGCCCGCGCCCAAATCCGCCAGAAATCACAGCTTTCCACCAAATCCGGCCAGGATGCGGCGCAATCCGCCGCTAAGGCCGCCGACCCAGCCCGCGCGGTGTCGCTGCTGGCCGAGCGGGACTGGTTCGCGCGGATGAACTCGGAGTTCGCCGCCCCGCTCCGGCAGCTGGGCCCGCGCTTCGTCGTCCGCGCGCTGCAGCGCGCCGCCGCCGAGCCGCTCCTCTGCGTGCGCCTCTACGTCTGGGCGTCGCGGTTCGGCCAGAACTTCGCGCGGGACCGGTCCGTGCGGCGCGCGCTCGGGGACGCGCTGTGGCGGCGCGGGCCCGTGGTGCTCTCCGCGGCGCTCGTCGCCGACGTACGCGGGTGCGGCTGCGAGGTCTCGGAGGACCTGCTGTGCGTGCTGGTGGAGAGCTGGGGCAGGCTCGGGCTGGCGCACTACGCCCACGAGGTGTTCGTGCAAATGCCGCGCCTCGGGCTGCACCCTAGCACAGCTGTCTACAACGCTGTGATCGCCGCGGCGGTGCGGGCAGGCGCAGTGGACGCCGCGTACCTCAGGTTCCAGCAGATGCCCGCGGATGGGTGCCAGCCGGACCGCTTCACGTACAACACGCTCGTGCATGGAGTCTGCCGGCGTGGGATTGTCGACGAGGCGCTTAGGCTGGTGAAGCAAATGGAGGGTGCTGGGATCAGGTCGAATGTTTTCACGTACACAATGCTGGTCGATGGGTTCTGCAATGCTGGCAGAGTGGAAGAAGCTGTTGGTGTGTTGGAGAGGATGAAGGAGAAGGGCGTGTCGGCGACTGAGGCTACATACAGGACTCTGGTTCATGGTGCATTTCGTTGCCTTGGAAATCAAAGGGCATGCACTATGCTGAGCGAGTGGATGGAGAGTGATCCTGCTCTGCATTCAAATGCATATCATACTTTGTTGTATTGCCTGTCGAAGAATGAGATGGCCAAAGAGGCAGTTGAGCTTGTGAAGAAGATGAGCAAAAGGGGATATCTCCTTGACAGTACAACATTCAGCATTGTGATCCCTTGCGCTGTGAAATTCTTCGAGTCCAGTGATCTGTGTGAGTTGGTAGATGATTTCATCAAGAAAGGGGGGAATCTGGGATTTCATATGTATCTTATGATTGTCCAATCCTTGCTGAGGTGCAAGGATATCTCAAAGGCAAATAAGTATTTTGGTCAGATGATTTCAGATGGACTTTTGTCTAGTGTGGCATCCTACAACGTGGTGATAGATTGCCTTGCCAAGGCAGGTGAGATGGAAAGAGCACAGGAGACTGTCAAAGTTATGCAAGAGTCAGGTTTCTTTCCTAATCTTGTGACTTTTAACACACTGATAAATGGACATTTAAAACTAGGCAATGTACATGATGCAAAGGCAGTTCTTAAGATGCTCATGGAACATGGTTTCATGCCAGATGTCATTACTTTTACCTCCCTTATTCACGGGCTATGTCGTACCCATCAGCTGGATGATGCCTTTACTTGCTTCAGTGAGATGTCTGATTGGGGTGTTACGCCGAATGTCCATACTTACAATGTTCTAATACATGGATTTTGTTCAGCAGGGCATGTTAACAAGGCCATTGAAGTTCTTAATAAGATGAAAATGGATGGTATTACACCTGATGCATATTCCTTCAATGCGCCTATTTTGAGTTTTTGCAGGATGAGAAAAATAGAGAAAGCTCAGAAACTTTTTAATGCCATGTCAAGATATGGTGTATCTCCAGACAGTTATACATACAATGCCCTGATAAAAGCTCTATGTGATGAAAGAAGAGTTGATGAAGCTAAAGAAATTCTACTTGCAATGGAGTCCAGTTCCTGCATTGATGCTAATCAACATACGTATTGGCCAGTTGTTGGTGCACTTACGAAAATGGGTCGTTTTAGCGAGGCAGGAATGTTCATGAATAAACTCCATAGAAAAAATGCCCACTTAGGTTCCACTGCTTATTTAAGGGCAGGGTCAGATATTTTTGTCCAGACTGTCAAAGCATGACTTATCAGTTACATGATATTTTGCTACATGAATGCTGCCCTCTCCTTAAATGAACGGATCTATATCTGTAAAAAGACAGAGAATGGGGCAATTGGCCACACCTCAATGGGAGGGGGCGCCTTCTATTATATAGCTGCTGGACTTGCTTACAAGGCAGGGGGTAATCTCCCTGATTTACATCTGCTAACTATAGCAACTAATCACTGATTTCCATATGCTAATTGCCTGATTTACAGCTGCTAATTATGGCTGTGCTATCCATAATTAGCAGGGGATATTCTATTTCCTAACACCCGCCCGCAGTCGCAGCGGGAGGCTCCCGGACGCAAAGACTGGACCGAAAATCCTGGAATAATGCCGTCGGAAGTCCTTTAGTCATGATGTCAGCAAACTGATGGGAGGACGGCACGTGGAGTACCCGGATCTCACCAAGGGCAACCTTCTCACGGACGAAGTGAATGTCGATCTCGATGTGCTTCGTTCGCTTGTGGTGGACCGGGTTAGCCGTCATGTAGACGGCGCTGACGTTGTCACAGAAGACAACAGTGGCAGACGGTAGCTGGATATGGAGCTCCTGAAGTAGCTGCCGAAGCCAACAACACTCAGCCACAACATGTGCCACAGCACGATACTCAGCCTCGGCGCTGGAACGTGACACCGTGGTCTGGCGTTTGGAGGACCAGGAGACCAAAGTGTCGCCGAGGTAGACGCAAAAGCCGGAAGTGGAGCGTCGGGAGTCTGGACAGCCTGCCCAGTCGGCGTCAGAATAGGCAGTCAGCTTGTCAACAGACCCGGTGCCGATGTGAAGGCCCGAGGAGAGGGTCCCCTTCACATAGCGCAGGATGCGCTTGATGAGCGCACGGTGGGGCTCCCGAGGAGCGTGCATGAAGAGGCACACTTGCTGCACAGCATATGCCAGATCAGGACGAGTCAACGTCAGGTACTGGAGAGCTCCCGCCAAGCTCCTGTACTCAGATGCGTCCTTCTCTGACAGCAGCTCCCCGTCGGTCGCAGAGAGCTTGGCGTGAGTGTCCACGGGTGTCGCTGTTGGGTGACACTCAGCCATGCCTGCACGCTGAAGAAGCTCGATGGCGTACTGTCGCTGGGAGAGGAAGAGGCCGTCCGAAGAGCGCGTGACGGCGATGCCGAGGAAGTGGTGTAGGGCGCCTAGGTCCGTCATGGCGAACTCGGAGCTCAACCGAGTCATGATGCGCTGAAGAAGGGCCGAGGACGAGGCGGTGAGGACGATGTCGTCGACGTACAATAACAGGTAGGCGAGGCTCGTCCCTTCTCGTAGAACGAAAAGAGACGGGTCGGAGGCGGAGGCGGTGAAGCCAAGCTGCCGGACGAAGGTGGCGAAGCGCTGGTGCCAGGCGCGCGGAGCCTGCTTGAGTCCATACAAGGACTTCAGCAGACGACAGACGTGATCTGGGGCACCGGGATCGACGAACCCTGGCGGCTGCTGGCAGTAGACAGTCTCCTCGAGGTGGCCGTGAAGAAAGGCGTTCTTCACATCCAGCTGGTGAATCGGCCATGCACAGGATGCAGCGATGCTGAGGACAGACCGTATAGTGGCCGGTTTGACAACCGGGCTGAAGGTCTCATCGTAGTCGACGCCCTCGCGCTGGGAGAAGCCTCGGACGACCCAGCGGGCCTTGTGGCGGGCAAGGGACCCATCGGCATGGAACTTATGCCGGAAAATCCACTTTCCCGTCACGACGTTGGCCCCAGGGGGCCGCGGAACGAGCTGCCAGGTGTTGTTGTCGACGAGGGCCTGGTACTCATCCATCATCGCGGCACGCCAGTTGGCGTCGGCCAGGGCGCTGCGATAGTTTGACGGAAGCGGCGACGGTAAGGATGACACCGTGGCTGCCAGCCCCTCATAGCTGACGCGGGGGATGGCACCCGTCATGGTACGAGTGACCCGCGGAGGCGGCGGCGGAGGCTGCAGCGGCGGTGGAGCAGTGGATGTCGCCGGTGCTGGTGCCGAAGGTGGTGTCGAGGTATCAGGAGCAGCACAGGCTGCTGGGGCAGCTGCTGGCTCGGATGTAGGCGTCGTCCGAGAGCGGCGAACATAGACGTGTGAGAAAGGAACCATGCTGGGTCCAGGCGGGGGCACGTGACCACGCCCGCCCGGTGCCGAGGAAGAGGAGCCGTGGGAGGCTGCAGCGTCGGAGGGTGGCTGCTCAACATCCGAGGGGGATGGAGCGACCACGGGCGTCGAGGATGGAGTCCCACCTGCAACAACAGTAGAACAAGGCACCGAAAACATATCGTCGTCGAGGAGGAAATCTAAGGAGGACGGGGGGGAGGCGTCAGGGGTGGTTGTAAAGGGGAAGGTGGTCTCGTCAAAAACGGCATGGCGAGAGATGATAATGCGACGGGTGGAAAGGTCGAGGCAGCGGTAACCTTTGTGAGATGATGGGTATCCTAGGAAGACGCATGCTGTAGAGCGAGGGGCGAGCTTATGTTTGGAGGTCGCTTGCATATTGGGGTAACAGAGGCACCCGAAAACACGTAAATGGCTATAGGATGGTGGCTGATTATGTAGACGAGTGTAGGGGGTTTCATGCTGAACGGAGGAGGATGGACGCCGATTAAGGAGATAGCAGGCTGTCAGGAGCCCCTCAGCCCAATATGTGGGCGGCAGGGAAGCATGAAGAAGCATGGTGCGAATGGAGTTGTTGAGCGTGCGAATAAGACGTTCAGCTTTGCCATTTTGGGGTGATGTGTAGGGACAGGAGAGGCGGAGGTGGGTACCTTGGGCAGCGAGGAAGTTGGTGGTGGCGGCGTTGAGGAATTCAGTGCCGTTATCAGCCTGAAAACATTTGATGGGAAGGCTGAATTGTGTGGTGGCAAGCGCAACAAGTTCGACTAAGTGTTGGTAAACCTCGGATTTTTTGCGAAGAGGAAAAACCCAACAGTAGTGACTATAATCATCCAAGCATACCAAGTAATAGGAAAAGCCTGACAAGCTGTTTACAGGGGATGTCCATACATCGCAGTGAATAAGCTCAAAGGGCTTATGAGTTATGGAATGCGAGGAGCTGAAGGGTAGACGCGTGTGCTTGCCTATCTGACATGAGTGACATAGGGAGCGGTCTACTTTATTACAAAAAACAGCATGAGTTTTATTTAGGCGTTCTAATGCAGCGGGGGATGGATGGCCAAGACGTTGATGCCACAGAGTCGACGTAGTGGCCAGGAGAGCATGAGGTGGTGCGGTTGGAGTGGTGGTAGGCATGGTGTAAAGGTCCCCGTCGCAGTTACAGCGGAGAAGCACCCGTCCCGTCTTGAGATCCTTAACAGAAAAACCATGTGCGTCAAATTCAAAGGAGCAACTATTGTCGCGAGTGAATTGACGTACAGATAAAAGGTTGCGGGCTAGAGCAGGTGCAACAAGAATATTGTTAAGGGCGAAATTTGTGTTGGGTGTGGAGAGGATGGAATGACCTGTAGACGTAACAGGAATGCGAGTGCCATTGCCTACTGTTATTGAGGAGATGGAGGGAGGGAGAGGTTGAATAAGCATACCATCCGAGGACGTCATGTGTGTGGAGGCGCCGGAGTCCACCACCCAGGGTGAGTTGCCCTGCAGATTCATGGTCTGCAGGGCAGCAATGAGGCCGGCTACATCCCAGGAGTTGGAGCTGCTGGAGGACGTCTGGAGCGGAGCAAAGGCGGTGTGGGCCTGCGGAGAGGAGCCGAGAATGCCCTGGTTTCGCCCAGCCTGGGAACCAGAGGCAGCAGGGGCGCCAAAACCTCCCTGGCGACGCTGTCCAGGAGCTGAGACACGTTCTCCAGGGGCCACGCGTGCTCCAGTCCAAGGATTGAAGCCCCAGGGAACGCGTTTATTGGTGTTGGTGCCACTGGAAGTGTTGGAGAAGGGCTGCTGGCCGCCCTTCTTGAAGGCGGAGCGCCGGCCGCCCTGCTGCTGCTGCTGATAGCCACCTTGCTGCTGCTGCTGCCGATGGCCGCCAGGAAAGGATGCAGCAGCCAGGAGCGCGGTGGTGGCACGCAACTTCTCCTCGTTTTGCAGACGAAGTTCCTTGAGGATGAGCTGGTGCCTGGCGCCGGCGAAGGTGAGGGGCTGCTGCCCGGCGATGTTGTCGGCGACGTTGGAGTAGGCTTCATTGAGCCCACGCAGCAGGTTGAGGACGAGATTGGGCTCACTGACGGGCTGCCCAACATCGCGAAGTTCGTCGGCCTTCTCCTTCATGCGGACGCAGTAGGCATCGATGGAGGAGTCCCCCTGAGTCATCGAGTGGAACTCGTGACTCAGGAAGATGGCGCGAGGGGCTTTGTTGGCCTGGAACACCTCACCGATGGCCTTCCAGAGCACAGCCGCCGTCTGCGTGGCGTCGGTCATGGCGAGGTTGAGGACGGCGTCGGAGACGGTGCTGTACATCCAGCCACGAACGCAGAAGTCGGCCTGCGCCCAAGCCTCGTCGGTAGGGCGCGAGGTGGAGGCGGGGTTGAGGTGATGCAGGAGACCGAACTTTCCACACGTGGCCTGGAATGCCGTCGACCACTTGGTGTAGTTGGAGGGCTTCAGCTCCAAGGTCATGGGGACATGGAGCTTGATGTTGATGGTGGCATAGGGGCAGATTGAGGGTGTGGGATCAGACCCCAGGGCACCGCTGGTGGCAGAGGAGAGGTCTGATGTGGTTCCCATGGAGAAGAGGGAGGGGGCTACACCCAGGGGAGAGGGGCGGCGCTGGAAGAGGGAGGAGGGGGGGGGGATCGGGATTAAACCCGGACTGCTGATACCATGTAAAAAGACAGAGAATGGGGCAATTGGCCACACCTCAATGGGAGGGGGCGCCTTCTATTATATAGCTGCTGGACTTGCTTACAAGGCAGGGGGTAATCTCCCTGATTTACATCTGCTAACTATAGCAACTAATCACTGATTTCCATATGCTAATTGCCTGATTTACAGCTGCTAATTATGGCTGTGCTATCCATAATTAGCAGGGGATATTCTATTTCCTAACAATATCCTCATCTCTGGTAAGCTACTGTATAACTAATGTCTACCATTGATTCACATGATCTATTTCAGTCATGCTTACTATCTCCACCCTTTGTTTTCCTATTGAGCCATCCATAATAGTGGTGACAGTGCTTGTATTCTCCCAGAAAATGTTGATCAGGAATTGGGCTTCTTAGTGCCTTGAAGAATTGGGCACTGGGATGTACAGCATCTCAAGGATGCAATGAATTTGGACTTGTCCCTCTGAAACCTATTCAGAACAATTTGGTATGTTTCTTTAGCATCTGTTACCTATTTTGTTAAAAATTGTCTGCATAAAGTGGCAAGCTTTATGCAACTCTATTGATTCTTTCAGCATGTAATTACTGGCTAGAGAAATTCTAGAAATAGTTATGCCCTACATTCTTAGCCTTATTCATGCTTGATAAAGAAACAGAAAACAGAAAATTTTCTTCAGAATGTAGGGCATGTACATGATAATCAACATTCGCCACTATGCAAGAATCAGGTAAATGAATATTTAAAACTAGGCAATGTACATGATGCAAAGGCAGTTCTTCAGAAGCTCATGGAACAGGGTTTGATGCCAGATGTCATTACTTTTACATCCCTTATTGATGGGCTATGTCAATATGTCATACTCATCAGCTGGATGATGCCTTCAGTTGCTTCAGTGAAACGTCTGAGTGGGGTGTTAGGCCGAATGACCAGACTTACAATGTTCTGATATGTGCAATTTGTTCAGAAGGGCATGTAACCGGCTAGGATCCAGGAGTAAGGCTAGAACTAAGGAGCCTCCCTCCTTGGTGTTATTAAGCCCCAACCATCACAGCCACCTGGGTCCTGCTGCGCGTGCTCCTGGCAGCATGGATGTGTTGGTGTGTCCGAGTCCAAAGCTTCAAATTTGGCGAATGGTAGACCTGTCAGTGCGACTACGTTGTGGCTATGTCAACAATTGTCATGTAATTGTCCAAAGTTAAGGCTGACTCAAATTGTTCCTTCTTATTTCTTAAATATATTTTTTGAAGTACAATATCGCACTCGGCAGTTTCTTTTTCTTTTTATTGTCACACACGGCAGTTGATATGTCGGGTCCCAAAGTAGCAGCTACTATTGAAGATGACGTGCTAGACCCATAAAAATCATTGCACAAAGAGCATCATCCAATAGGAAAGTTACATGTTTAAATTTGATGATGTGATTCTCCAAAAGGTACATAATAATCCCCACTCTTTCCGAGCATTGGATTAAGCAGTCAGGACACAGGTGTCATTGGTACATACTCCCTCCGTCCCTAATAACTGTCTCTGTTAGTGTCCGTGCTATAAGTCTGATTCGATTTATAGAAAATACGAACAACATTTGTATCTCCAAATAAATCTATTAAGAAAACTATATTTAAAGATCTTCCTAATGATATTAATTATATATCATAATTGTCTATATTTTTTAATATATATTTAATTAAATATGTTTCTTAGGAAATGCAAATGATAGTTATTTAGGGACAGATGGAGTATGGCATTGCTAGGACAGCAAAATAATTTTTTTAAAAAAATCAGTAAAAGTGATTAAGATAATTTAAAAAATAGTATAGGATTTTGGATGTAAAATTGTCTTCTATATTTTAAGAGTAAATTACTAGTAACTCTTGGGGATGACCTTATTTATTTATTCCAATGTTTTTTAGGAGTTTTAAAACTCTATATTTTGAGAAAAAAATATTAAGTACTTTTAGGGATGCTCTAAATAAATAACAAAAAATTTTGTATCTCGAGAAATAAAACATCGTATAATTTAGAATAACGATAGTATCTATATTAAAAACCTAGAAATAGCGGAGTGAAGTAATTTTCATTAGGGTCCCTTTTCATTACATGTCATGCCAGGCAGGCATGCATGCATGTTTAGAAACTTCTTGAATTCTCTTTTATTCTCCATGAACAATGCTGACAAATCCAAAATGAATGCATCAGAGGATCTTTTAACACGTGCACTGTAGCACGTACAGTGTATGTCCCACCCAAAGTTTAAGAAGGCGCTAGGCGCTTTCTAGGCTAGGAAGGTGAATGGATGCACAAATGTCACTCCTAATCACTCTAGGGAGGAAGAACAAGCTTAGAATTCTCAAATCTCTTCCTCACTAGGCACTTGGCTCTCCAAGAACTCTCTCTAGGTTCCTTCAACTGAAACCATGGCCAATAGAGCTCACTTGGACGAAATGGGCAACTATAAATAGTCCTCACCTCCAAAACTAGTCGTTTCTTGCTTTTTCCCTTTTCTGCAAAGGCGTCGGACTAGTCCGGAGACTAGACCACCGAACCATAGCACCTAGTCCGAAGCCTTCCTTTAGTTCAAAACTCATTCTGAAACAGGCACCTCCGGACTACTTGCCATAGTCCGAAGCCCTAGTCCAACGCTCTGGTCCGGAGCCAGGGTGCTTACTGAGTGAAAATGTCACCTGATTCACGAACCTCCGAACCACTTGCCTTGGTCCGGAGCCCTGGTCCGACGCTCTGGTCTGAAGGCAGGGAGCTCACTAAGATGGAAACTCATTCAGCCTCGAAGCATCGACTAGCCTTCGGCCAAGCCGTCGGACTAGTCTGGAGCCTTCTCTCTGGCTCGCTTTCTCTGACAAGAGCCACCAGACCATTCACGATGGTCCGGAGCACCTCCGGACAGGTTGTCCGGAGCTCTTTCATCAGAATTTCTGCCTAAGGAAGGTGAAAGCATCTAGGCCCCTAGAGTTTTGGTGATTAACGACAATGCAAGATTACTATGACTAACGTGTGTTTTGCAGAGGCAATAAGAAAGTTAGGTCATGGTAATGGGTGGTTGATTGGACTATCATGGTATACGTGCCCCTTATTGGAATCGTTTCGGTTTTCAAAGGATTGGCGGCAAGGTTGAAGATTAGACTAGGTCTAAGTGTCATTGGAGTTGGGAGACACTTAGAGTAGTTTAGCACCTTTATTTTTCCTTTGGTCGTACTATTAAGAGGGGTTCTATCTAGTAGCTTGACCTAGGAAAGGCTTAGTGTTTAGGTGTGGTGCACTCTTGTCAAACTAGCACTAGGAAGCTTTAGAAATAGTCCTTGAACCGAGATGAGCAACTTCCATGTTGGAAGGAAGGTGAAAAGGCCCTGTTAAGAGCTTCGGACGCAAGTGTAACTCTGGGTCCGGACCATTGGATGTGCGTCCGGACCCTAGGGTTTGGCTTGCTGGATGCAGGCGCTCCGGACGCTGTGAACAGTGCTAGGTCCGGACTCGCTATAGCGTCCGGACCCAATCCAGAGAGTTCCCGAGAGCAGTTTGGCCACCGAACGCTGTCCGGAGTGTTGCGTCTGGACTGCATTGTGCGTCCGGACAGCAATACAAAGAGCTCCAGAGAGCAGAAATCGGTTCGGACACTGTCCGGTTGCTTGCGTCCGGATTTGATAGTGCGTCCGGACTGCCTGGTTTTCATCGCAGAGTACAGAGGGTTTGGGGGTCTGGACGCATGCTTGATGGTCCGGACCCTACCCTAAAAGTGCATCCGGAGTGACGCAGAAAGTTGGTTTTTGCCTCTAACGGCTAGGGGTTGAGTTGGGGAGTATTTATACTTCCCCATCAGCCCCATGGAGCCTCTCTTGCCCATTCCAATTGCTGAGTTTGCCTTGTGAGAGTGTAAGAAGTGCAAGAGCCCTAGTGAGAGTGTGCATTGTCATTCCATGTGTTGATTCTCACTAGTTGCTTAGAGTTAGCAAGTGTGCATCCATTCAATCACTAGACTAGCCTTGGTCAAGTGAGAGTTAGTGCTTGTTACTCTTGGTGATCGACATCACCTAGACGGTTTCACGGAGGTTTGCTTGGTGATCATCTGGTGGTGTTCCTTGTGGATGACCCAAGTTCGATTGTGATCGGTTGTGGGCGATTCACCGAGCCGGAGTGGCGAAGAATCAGCCCATAGAGAGCACTTAGTCCTTGCGCGGACTAAGGGGGAGCGATACCCTTGCGCGGGTGCTCCAACGAGGACTAGGGGGGAGTGTCGACTCCTCGATACCTCGGCAAAACGTCGTCGTGTCAATTTCCTTTGCCCCTACTCCTTACTTATTGCATTTTCTCTTAAGCACTACTTTCCGCATTATATTCTTGTTGCTTGAGTAGAATTGCATAGGGCTTTACCGCTTTCATTGTCTTGTCTTGCTTGTTTAGCTAGGACACACTTAGGAAAGCACTAGGGGGTTAATTGACTCTTGATAGGTTTTAATTATTACTTAGAAATTTAAAAGAGCCCAATTCACCCCCCCTCTTGGGCATCTTGATCCTTTCAGTTGGTATCAAAGTCGTGTTGCTCTAAATTAGGCTTCACCGCCTAGAGTAAGATGTCCCATGGGGATGGACCGCCGCCCATGTTTGATGGAGACGACTTTCCATATTGGAAAGTGCGTATGGAGGCTTACCTCGAAGCCTTAGATGTTGGTGTGCTCAAAGCCGCCACCGATGGTTTTCCGGCCTATGATGGAGAACCATTCGGTGACGAAGTCCACTATGAGAAGTGGAATGCCAAAGCCCGCAACACCCTCTTTAGGGGCATTGGCAAGGATGTGTTCAACCGTGTGCTAACCTCAAAGAACGCACATGAGTTGTGGAAGAACATTTGTGCTCTTCATGAGGGCAAAAAGAGCGAGCGGGAAGAGTGATATCACTTAGTTATGAATAAGATGAATGCTTTTACCATGCTTGCTCATGAGAATGCCAATGAAATGTACTCACGCCTAAATGTTCTTGTAGAAGAATTGAATGCTCTTGGGCTAAAGCAAATGGATGAAGCCGATGTTGTGAGAAAGATTCTTTGTGTGCTTCCAATTGCCAAGTATGCCAACATTGTGACCGTGTTGCATCAAGGTGATCTTTCCAAATATACGCCAACTCAAGTCTTGGGAAAGATCAATGCACATGAGATGTACATGCACTTTCACAAAGAAGATGAAGCTTCATCATCCACCAAGAAGAAAGACTTGGCCTTCAAAGCTAGCCATGACACGGGCAAGTCAAAGGTGGTGTATGATACCTCAAGTGAAGATGATGATGACTCAAACATCTCTCTAATGGTGAAGAAGACCACCAAGATGCTAAAGAAGCTAAACAAGAGCGGTGTCAAGTTTGATTTAAGAAAGAAGAAGTTCTTCACTAGCAACAAGAGGAGGCCATTGTCGAAAATGGATTGCTTCAATTGTGGTGATCTTGGCCAATGCACCAAGCCCAAGAAGGACAAGTACAAGAAGAAGTACAAGAATGGCAAAGAGCAAAAAGATGAGTCAAGTGACGATGAGAAGAAAGATGAGAAGCCACACAAGAAGAGAGATGGCTTTAAGAAGAAGATGTTCCAACACCAAAAGAAGAAAGATGGCAAGGCATATATAGTTGGTGATTGGTTAACCGACATTGAAGATTCAAGTGATTCATCCAACGATGATAGTGATGATGAGAAGGTGGTCTCACTAGTCATTAGAACTTCATTGCCTCCTCCACCACCACCGTCTTCCTCCACTACATCCTCTACACACCTATGCCTTATGGCCAAGGGTGACCGGAAGGTACAATCCAAAGTAGAGGATAGTGATGATAGTGGTAATGAAAGTAAAAAGGAATACCAAGCTTCTTCTTATGATGAACTCATAAAATTGCTCACTAAGTATACTAAAATTGTGAAGAAGGAGCAAGCTAAAAATGAAAATCTTGAAAAAGAAAATGATGACTTGCAAGACAAACTTGAAATAAATGCTAGTGATGAGCTAATTAGTGAAAACAAATCCTTATCCTCACATGATAGGGAGCTCAAATCCTCTCTCAAAGAGCTAAAAGATAAACATGATAAGCTAGAGAGGACATCACAAGAGCTTAGAGAAAGATGCAACAAGCTTAGGGAAGAGTACACCGAAGTAAAAATGAACTATGATACTCTCCTTATAGCTAATGAATGTTTTGAAGATGCTTTGCCTATTGATGCTAACCCCATTGTCATGATTGACATTGGCACATCTTGTGATGATTTGATTGTTGAGCCAATTGAGCAAGAGCCTAAGTGCAAAGGCAAGTAAGTGGTTGTGGTAGATCACTATGATGACTATGTCAAGATCAAGAATGAGAATGAAAAGCTCAAGCAAGATCTTATCAAGCTCAATACAACCAAGTCAATTGTGATTGAGTCACAAGATGAAGACTATGATGTGGCACTTGAAGTTGATATGCTTAGAGAAGAGAACAAGAGGCTAAAGAATGAGAAGAACCATCTAGCCATTGGAATGGAGAAGTTCACAAAGGGCCACAATCTTCAAAGTGAGCTCCTCATGAACACCGTCATGAAGAATGACAAAGCCGGTCTTGGTTACAAGTCCGCTCAAGTGAAGAAGGCCAAAGCTAAAGCCAAAGCTCAATATCAACAACAAGCCAAGTACTTCTATCAAGCAAAGCCAAAGATGAAGACATGCTTTGAGTGTGGAAAGCAAGGGCACTTTGCTCATGATTGTGTGACTCCACATCCACAACCCTTGCCCAAGCACACTAGGCCTTTTGCATACAATGCTCACTATGTCATTAACAAGGATGTCAAGGGAAGGCCACTTGTTGTGTTCTTAGGACCACCCAACAAGAATATACCAAAGACACTTTGGGTGGCTAAGACACTAGTAGAGAAAGCAATGGGCCCCCATACTCAATGGATGCCTAAACAACAAGCTTGATCTCTTGTGTGTGTAGGTGAACTACAAGACCGGTGGAAGTCATTGGGTGATTGATAGTGGATGCACTCAACACATGACCGGTGACCCCCGGATGTTCACCTCAATAGAAAAAGATGTCAACAATCAAGACAAGATTACATTTGGGGACAACTCAAAGGAAAAGGTCAAAGGACTTGGAAAAGTGGCAATCTCAAATGACAACTCAATATCAAATGTCTTGTTAGTTGCATCACTAAACTTCAACTTACTCTCGGTTGGCTAATTGTGTGATCTTGATTTCCAATGCTTATTCACTCCTAATGAAGTCATTGTGTCAAAGATTGATGATAGTCAAGTCATATTCAAAGGCTTTCGGCACAATAACCTCTAACTTGTGGATTTCTCATCAAATGATGCCAACCTCCAAACATGCCTATTCACTAAGTCATCTCTTGGTTGGTTGTGGCATAGAAGGCTAGCTCATGTTGGAATGTCTACTCTCAAGAAGCTATTGAAGAAGGAAATGGTTAGAGGCATCAAGGATGTTGTGTTTGAAAAGGACAAGCTTTGTAGTGCATGTCAAGCCGGCAAGCAAGTTGCCAACACTCACCCCCACAAAGCATTCATGTCAACATCAAGAGTTTTTGAGCTTCTACACATGGATTTATTTGGACCTACAACATATGCTAGTTTGGGAGGCAACCTCTTTTGTCTTGTGATTGTAGATGACTATTCAAGATACACATGAGCTTCTACACATGGATTTATTTGGACCTACAAGCTCATTCAAGAAGTTTGCCAAGAGAGCCCAAAATGAATTTGATGTAGAGATCAAGAAAATAAGAAGTGACAATGGCACCGAGTTCATCAACACAAAAATCGAAGACTATTGTGATGAAGCTGGGATCAAGCATAAAGTGTCCGCAACATATACACCTCAACAAAATGGAGTGGTTGAGAGGAAGAACCGGACATTAATTATACTTGCAAGAACCATACTAGATGAGTATGACACCCCGGAGAAGTTTTGGGCCGAAGCGATCAACACCGCATGCTATGCTTCAAATAGATTGTTCATCCAAAGATTCTTGAAGAAGACACCATATGAGTTACTCAATGGGAAGAAGCTGGATGTATCATTCTTTAGGGTGTTTGGGTGCAAGGTCTACATCTACAAGAAGCGTCATCATCTAGGGAAGTTTCAAAGAAGATGTGATATTGGTTTCCTAGTTGGTTATTCCTTGAAATCCAAAACATACCGTGTATTTAACCAAGCCACCGGCTTAGTTGAAGAAACGTATGACTTCGAATTTGATGAGACTAATGGCTCCCAAGGAGCAAATGAAAATCTTGATGATTTAGGTGATGAACCATTGAGGAAGGCTATGAAGAACATGCCTACCGGTGCAATCAACCCCAAAGAAGAAGATCAAGTGGTGGTTGAAGTTGATGCAAGTGATCAACCTTCTACATCACAAGGGCCTCAAGATGATGATGATAAAGTGAGGGAAACAAATGAAGATACATTCATCCCTCAAGCTCAAGTAGAGGCCCAAGCTCAAGATGTTGATGAACCTACACCTCCTCCTCAAGTGGTTGATAAAAGATCTGCACCCATACTCCAATCCCATCCACAAGAACTCATCATTGGGAGTCCTTCAAGGGGAGTAATGACTCGGTCCCAAAAGA
The DNA here is from genome assembly GCA_022036555.1 of Microstegium vimineum. Lineage (NCBI taxonomy): Eukaryota > Viridiplantae > Streptophyta > Magnoliopsida > Poales > Poaceae > Microstegium > Microstegium vimineum. Next base: position 34,462,032 of record CM039129.1, on the reverse strand, counting down.
TTGCTTCATTTATTGAACATCACTCCTTTGTTTCTTGTGTTGAGCCTACTTGTGTAGAGGAAGCGCTTGAGAATCCGGATTGGGTGAATGCTATGCATGAAGAATTGAACAACTTCACCCGGAATCAAGTGTGGACTCTAGAAGAAAAGCCACAAGATGCAAGAGTGATAGAACTAAGTGGGTGTTCCGTAACAAGCAAGATGATCAAGGTCAAGTGGTTAGAAACAAGGCAAGGCTAGTTGCAAAGGGGTTCTCCCAAGTTGAAGGCTTGGATTTTGGGGAGACCTTTGCACCGGTTCCAAGACTTGAAGCCATACGTATCCTCCTTTCATATGCATCACACCATGATATGAAGTTATATCAAATGGATGTGAAAAGTGCATTATTAAATGGTTTCATAAATGAACTAGTCTATGTCAATCAACCTCCCGGTTTTGAGGACCCTAGATATCCTAACCATGTTTATAGGTTGTCCAAGGCGCTATATGGGCTAAAGCAAGCCCCTAGAGCTTGGTATGAGCGTCTTTGGGACTTCCTATTCAAGAAGGGATTCACTATTGGGAAGGTTGACACAACACTATTCACCAAGAAGCAAGATGGAGATATCTTCATTTGTCAAGTGTATGTTGATGATATTATCTTTAGCTCGACGAATGAAGACCATTGCAAGGAGTTTGGTGACTTGATGTCGAAGGAATTTGAGATGTCCATGATTGGAGAGCTTACCTTCTTCCTTGGGTTTCAAGTGAAGCAATTGAGAGAAGGCACATTTGTATCTCAAGAGAAGTATACTAATGATGTGCTAAAGAAGTTCAAGATGGAAGATTGTAAGCCTATCAAGACCCCAATGCCTACAAATGGACACCTCGACCTTGATGAGCACGGTAAACCTATTGATCAAACTCTCTACCATTCTACGATTGGTAGTTTGTTATATCTTACCGCATCTAGGTCCGATATCATGTTTAGTGTGTGCATGTGTGCTAGATTTCAAGCAAAACCTAAGGAATCCCACCTAAGTGCCGTAAAAAGAATCCTTAGATATGTAAAGCACACCCCAAGCATTGGCCTTTGGTATCCCAAAGGAGCTACTTTTCAACTAATAGGCTATTCCGATTCGGAATATGCCGGTTGCAAAGTTGATAGGAAGAGTACCTCCGGAGGTTGCCATTTGCTTGGAAGATCAATCGTATCATGGTCATCAAAGAAACAAAATAGTGTGGCTTTGTCTACCGTCGGAGCTTGTTGTGCACAAATCTTATACATGAAACAAACTCTTCTAGACTATGGTGTTGAGCTTAAAAGTGTACCACTCCTTTGTGATAATGAAAGTGCGGTAAAACTTGTTAATAATCCGGTTCAACACTCCCACACTAAGCACATCGATATCCGTCATCACTTTCTAAGGGATCATGTTTCAAAGAAAGATATCTCCCTTGTTCGTGTAAGAAGTGAAGATCAATTGGCGGATATCTTCATAAAACCACTTGATGAAGTAACCTTTTGTAGGTTGAGAAGTGAACTAAATGTGCTTGATCTACGTAACTTCACTAAAAGATGATCTTGTGTTGGTACCTTGCATTCATGTTTAATTTATGAACGTGCACATAGGCTTGTCTAACTCGGTTAAGATAACCGCCCTCAAGCGTGTGAAGAAGCTTAATCGAGGTTTAAACTTGACAAGCAACTAGATTCAAATTCAAGTATTGCATATGCATGTTTGTTGCTTGTTCGTTCTTTTTCGGTTAAGTTTGAGAATCTTCTGAGTTCGTCCATTTTAGGGGAAGCATTCCACGCTCAAGTTGTTACTGTACCCCTATTAATGGCCTTACGGTGTTCCTCGCCCTCGTTCATTGCCTATTTTCACTAAAAAGAGCTAAGCCAAAGGCTAACTATTTGAAAAACCAATGAGGGTTTGAGTGATGGTTCCCATTCCATGTTCGACATGTTTTCTTTCTGATCTCTTTGGTGTTGGAGATGGTGTGTGAGAGAGAAAGGGTTTTCAATGCATTTTTAGCTTCAGATCAGCCTCCGGACGCTACTTGTTCCCCTGCGTCCGGGCTCGCTTCTGTGTCCGGACTCCCTCTCTGCTCCCTGTTCTGCTCCTGTCACAAGGTCCGGACGCAAGATTTCTGTGGTCCGGACCATTGCTCCTGCGTCCGGTCAGACCCCCCCCCCACTGTGCATCTTTCCCGCACATTATCTTCGGACGCAACTGTTCTCTGCGTCCGGACCCAATTCCGCGTCCGGATAAATAGAGTACAGAGAGCATGTCGCTCGAATTGGGACCCTCCTGCGTCCGGTGTCACAGTTCTGGACCCACTCTTGCATCCGGAGTCCGGGATTTTTTAGTAATACCCTCGTGTTTGCCCTCTTCTATCGTCTTTACTGTTTCCCCCCGCCCGTACAACCACCGCCGCACCGCCATCGGCGCCGCCCGCTCACCTCGCCGTCGTTAAACCTCGCCGTCGGCTCAGTCCTGTGGGCCCGCGCGCCTCTCCCCCGCCCTTGCCCCCCTGCCTGCGCGCTCTCCATTCCCCTCGCCGTTTCGCCATTCGCGCCGCCTCCTGCTCCTTGCCGCCGTCGAGCTCCTGCTCCAGCCGCGCACCGCCACCACCACCCCACTCTGCTCCATGCAGAGCCCCCCCTCCCCCCTCGGGTTTCTTTGAACCCTAGGTCCCCCTGCCAGCAGTCTCCACCAGCAACCCTTCCCCACCCCCTGCCCCCCCTCCTGTCTTCACCACCCCCACAGCAGCCCCCCTAGGGTTTCCCCTGTTTTTCAAATCCTCCCTAGGGTTTCTTCGTCGATTCGTAGTCGCGCGTTTTAGCCGTCGTCGATTCGCTCTTCGTGGTGTCCCGATCCGAGCCCGACGTGCATTGGATTGACACGCTTCTTACCTTAGGTAGCCGACACCGTTCTTCTATTCTCTTATCTACATTGCTTGCTTCCTTAGGCTTTTCGCACCTCTAGATTATATATGTTTGCTTATATATGCTCTATCTATCTATTTCTATGGAAGTCGTGTCAGTGGCAGTGACAGAGAACTCGGGGCAAAGCCCGCGAGTATGCATGGAGGCAAAGCCTCATGAGTTGTCAGTGGCTTATGGGCCTTTTCAGTTTGACGGTTGATTTCTTGTGTCAGAGGCAGTGATCAGTTGTCAGTGGGCTTTCACAGTTGTTTTTCTCAGTGGCAGTGGCACTTGGGCCTCTTTCAGAGTTGTGTGCTAGTTGATTGCTTGCTATGGCACGGGTGAAGAATGTTGGTGGTGGTCCCGGTGATGACGAGCCGCCTCGCCGTCCCCCTCCCACCGTTTCACAGAAGGGGAAGGCCAAGGCGAAGGTTCCCGCAAAGAAGCGGAAGTTGCTTGACAGAGATGCCCTCGCGGCGATAGCAGTGGCTGAGGCAGCTGACAGGGCAGAGCGTGGTGCTCCGCTTCGCATTGGCACTCACGCTCGTACCACTACTTCCAGACAGTCCTCACAGCCACCGGCAGCGATCGATGAGGCAGCAGCTACAGAGCCAGCCGAGGTAGCTACAGAGGCAGCAGAGGCAGCTACAGAGGCAGCTCAGCCGACTCCTCCTAGACGGTCTACACGCGTTCGTGTCGAGGTTGCTCCTCGTCCTGAGGGTCCTCGTCGCGGCGACAGAGTTCCAAGGGCAGTTCCACCACCACCGTCCATGGCTGGGCCCCCAGTGATGCCTGTGCATGTGGATCTCAGTTTGGCTTCCACCAGGTAGGTCTGTGAGCTTCGGATGGTAGAGCTTGAGGAGTGGTGTCCAGTTCAGAGGCATCCGGACGCTCCTCCAGGTTGGTGGCACCCTCGCCACAAGGACTTCTACGACGCAGCCCGCACCTTGAGGATCCAGCTGCGACCCCACCGAGTGTGCCCGCTTGAGAAGATCATAGAGACTGGTGGAGAGGTGCTTAGACCTCTACTCACGTACCTTCCCGGGCTAGCGGACCTCCTAGGCCACTCGGGGACCTACGTCGAGCACTGGGTCAGGGAGTTCTACGCTTCAGTTTGGATAGACCCTGACCACGAGTTCTTCCAGTAGACCTTCAGAGGGGAGCGCTACCGGATGTACTTGACAGCCCTCAGAGAGCGACTTCACCTCACCCAGTACAAGTTCCGACTTCACAGACAGTGCTTCGGGGAGTGTGACCCCCACGCAGAGCTATTGGAGGAACTCCACCCTCAGTTGACCACGTCTCCCCGTGCTTCCAGCAGCCGTTCGGTCCCGGTGCCCGTCGTCACCCCGGTGAGTTGCTCTCTCACGTTCGTCTCCTGAACGACGTGTTCCGACGCACTCTACTTCCTCACACCGGCTACCATGACGCGCTCACGAACCTGCAGCAGTACCTCATAGCTGTTGTTGTGACTCAGACACCGTTCGACATTGCGGATTTCATAGTGTGTGAGATGGAGGACACCATAGTAGATGGGATTGTGTCACGCCGGCAGTTGCCCTATGCTCACTGGATCAGCTCCCTTCTTGTTTTGGCACTCCGCAGTCACCCACAGCTCAGCCGCGAGCTCTCAGACTCGCCTTCTGTTTTTCCGATCTACATGATGAGTGTTGTGATCGATGGTCATCGAGGCAACAGAGCCCTCCGGAGGATTCGCCGTGCAGTACCGGCTCGAGAGATGGATGAGATTGACGCTCAGGACGTGGCGATGCACGTCGTGGCTCAAGGAGAGCTAGCTGACCTTGAGAGGTAGGATGACTTGGATCAGGGCGCAGACCCGATTCCGTGAGACAGTGACAACGACGATGATTACCGTCCACCGCCCTGCTCCACCTCGTCTAGCAACAGCTCACGACGCAGAGGCCGGTCCCTCCAGCGCGGCACCTCCTCCAGCTCCACCCACCGACCCTGTTCTTCTGCGGGTCCTGGATCGGCTTGACACTTCTCAGCAGCAGATGGTGGCCATGATGGGCTAGGTTCAGGCCAGGCAGGATCAGTTCCAGGAGCAGTTGCTTGCTAGTCAGGCGATGACCTTCCAGTTCATGGGATATATCTTGCAGCAGACTGGAGCTCCTCCTCCCCCGTTCCTTTAGAGGCCACCGCAGTTTCAGCTGGGTCCGCCTCAGTTTGGGCAGTTTCCTGGATCGTCCTCTCAGCCACCTCTTGGACAGCCTTCAGGGTTCTCACCTCAGCCACCGCCTTCGGGCATGCCCTTCTACGTCCAGCACCTGGCACCCTCGTCTTCGCACTTCAAAGCTCCAGTGGTCACCACTGCTCAGTACGCGGGTCGCCCGGTCACTCCTCCAGGACAGTCTCGACCAGCGACTCCCACTTCAGCTATACCGTCCTCTGGTGGACTACAGAGTGTGAGTCCCTCAGCGCAGTTTCAGTCTCCGGCTAGCCAGGTGGCACAGTGGTTCGACACAGTGGGGCAGACGACGCAGTTTTCACCGATCACCACTGGGTTTACCCCGTCCTCAGCGTCTGCAGGCTTGGATAGTTCCGCTCCAGCATTCTCTGCTACCTACAGTGTCCTCACCGGCCTTGCTAGTCCTACTGACTACCAGTCGTCTCTGCCGGAGCCCGTTCCACAGACTGTAGGTACCTTTCCCTCCTCAGTGGTTTCGTCCGAGCTAGCTCCTCAGGACCCACCTGCTCCAGCTACTACTTCTCTAGAGGTCCAGCCCGACGTGACTCCAGTGGCTGCTGAGCCCCAGGGACAGGTCATTCAGACCTCAGTATCAGAGGCACCAGCTACAGCTCCTGCTCCCGAGTCAGAGGTTGCTCCTTCCGTGCCCGCTCCAGCTTCGGACTTGCTTGCTTCCGAGGCCCAGGCACAGACAGAGTCAGTGGTCCCGGAGACAGAGCCGTCTGCTGCACTAGTAGAGTCAGTGGTCGACGCTAGGGTTTCTACTTTTGTGGCCACTACTCCAGAGACTGCTCCAGAGACAGCTCCAGACACCGCCGGTTCGGGTGACAGCGACTCCAGTCCTGACTACGAGCAGTTCACCCTGCACGCTCATGACCCGGCTGCTCCTCCTGCTCCTGACGCTTAGTTTTTGGTGCTTTGTCGCCAAAGGGGGAGAGAGTGAGAGTATGCTAGTGATAGGGGGAGTTGAGAGTGAGACTTGGTTCTTTTGATGTGCTTACTACTCTCGTACTCATGCATCATGTTTACCCTATCGTATACAGTTGCTTTTGTGTGATGATACACTTGCTTGTGACTTTGTGGTTCACTCTTATATATTATTCACATGCTTTTGGCCCTTGATATGCTTTTGTGCTTTACTTTGATATTTATCTGTGGTTAAGCATATCTCTTGTACTTTCTCTTAATTCATATCCTCAGTACATGTTGTGGCTTGGATTATTTAAGCATGTATTATTCATTCATATTCACTAACCCATGCCTAGATAAGCCAAGTCACATGAAAACCCAAAATAAAACTCTCTTTTCATACTCTATGGCGTATTGTCGTCAATCACCAAAAAGGGGGAGATTGAAAGCATCTAGGCCCCTAGAGTTTCGATGATTAACGACAATGCAAGATTACTATGACTAACGTGTGTTTTGCAGAGGCAATAAGAAAGTTAGGTCATGGTAATGGGTGGTTGATTGGACTATCATGGTATACGTGCTTTTATTGGAATTGTTTCGGTTTTCAAAGGATTGGCGACAAGGTTGAAGATTAGACTAGGTCTAAGTGTCATTGGAGTTGGGAGACACTTAGAGTAGTTTAGCACCTTTATTTTTCCTTTGGCCGTACTATTAAGAGGGGTTCTATCTAGTAGCTTGACCTAGGAAAGGCTTAGTGTTTAGGTGTGGTGCACTCTTGTCAAACTAGCACTAGGAAGCTTTAGAAATAGTCCTTGAACCCAGATGAGCAACTTCCGTGTTGGAAGGAAGGTGAAAAGGCCCTGTTAAGAGCTCCGGACGCAAGTGTAACTCTGGGTCCGGACCATTGGATGTGCGTCCGGACCCTAGGGTTTGGCTTGCTGGATGCAGGCGCCCCGGACGCTGTGAACAGTGCTAGGTCCGAACTCGCTATAGCGTCCGGACCCAATCCAGAGAGTTCCCGAGAGCAGTTTGGCCACCGGACGCTGTCCGGGTGTTGCGTCTGGACTGCATTGTGCGTCCGGACAGCAATACAGAGAGCTCCAGAGAGCAGAAATCGGTCCGGACACTGTCCGGTTGCTTGCGTCCGGACCTGATAGTGCGTCCGGACTGCCTGGTTTTCATCACAGAGTACAGAGGGTTTGGGGGTCCGGACGCATGCTTGATGGTCCGGACCCTACCCTAAAAGTGCGTCCGGAGTGACGCAGAAAGTTGGTTTTTGCCTCTAACAGCTAGGGGTTGAGTTGGGGAGTATTTATACTTCCCCATCAGCCCCATGGAGCCTCTCTTGCCCATTCCAATTGCCGAGTTTGCCTTGTGAGAGTGTAAGAAGTGCAAGAGCCCTAGTGAGAGTGTGAATTACCATTCCATGTGTTGATTCTCACTAGTTGCTTAGAGTTAGCAAGTGTGCATCCATTCAATCACTAGACTAGCCTTGGTCAAGTGAGAGTTAGTGTTTGTTACTCTTGGTGATCGACATCACCTAGACGGTTTCGCGGAGGTTTGCTTGGTGATCATCCGATGGTGTTCCTTGTGGATGACCCAAGTTCAATTGTGATCGGTTGTGGGCGATTCACCGAGCCGGAGTGGCGAAGAATCAGCCCATAGAGAGCACTTAGTCCTTGTGCGGACTAAGGGGGAGCGATACCCTTGCGCGGGTGCTCCAACGAGGACTAGGGGGGAGTGTCGACTCCTCGATACCTCGGCAAAACGTCGTCGTGTCAATTTCCTTTGCCCCTACTCCTTACTTATTGCATTTTCTCTTAAGCACTACTTTCCGCATTATATTCTTGTTGCTTGAGTAGAATTGCATAGGGCTTTACCGTTTTCATTGCCTTGTCTTGCTTGTTTAGCTAGGACACACTTGGGAAGGCACTAGGGGGTTAATTGGCTCTTGATAGGTTTTAATTATTACTTAGAAATTTAAAAGAGCCCAATTCACCCCCCCTCTTGGGCATCTTGATCCTTTCAGCAGGACCGTCAGACTACTTTTCATAGTCCGACGCCTCCTAGGCAAACTGGTCCGGAGCTCATTTCTCCCCCCCCCCCTCCCCTTTTCACCTCTTTTCACTAAGTCTTTTGAAGGGGTTTTGCTCCTGCCATCTCTAGGGCTGTTTGTAGGGTCTCTAGGATAGGTTGTGACAAATGTGCATACACCGACATTCCCAAACTCTCCTAGGTGAAGCTACTAACAGCATACCCCCTTTATAGTATGGTCAAAGGAAAACAAAGTCGTAGTCTATACTTAGTGCCCTTCTCAACCTCATGGCACTAAGAACTAGCCTAGTCTTCAACTTGTATCACCATCCTTTCAAACCGAAACGATTTCCATCTTGGGGGCATGAATATCCATTAAGCCCATTCATCTAGCATCACTAATGACTTAACTCAAATGACTTTGCCTTTGCAAAACACACGTTAGTCATAGTGACCTAGCATTGTCGTTAATCGCCTAAACACAAGGGGCCATGATTCTTCACTACCGGATTCAAAACCACGAGTAAATCAGATTAGAGAAGCCAACTAGGGTGTTCGCTGTCTGGTACCTGGCGATTAAGAGCACGAGCACGGACGCGGACCACAACGACAGGACAAAACTCGAGCACGATGACGACACGAAGCTTAGGTGTCGGTCGCGAGCCACGATGACGACGTGGAGCGTGGTCCCACTGGCGGCGACAAGACGAAGCTCGGTTGTGGACCACATGCCGCTATGGCGAGACGAAGCTGAGCTGCAAGACACATGCACGAGGAAGAGTTGGATCTCGAGCACGATGGCGTTGCGGAGCTCAGGCGCCGGACACGGGCTGCGACGGTGATGCGAAACGTGGGCCCAAGGTAGGGGGATGCCACCTCGGGTGGATGCGACGGTGGCAGAAAACACGAGTAGCACGTATTCAACTACGGTACATAACAAAATTATATAACTAATTGAAATATATGATGTTATTGTAAAATCTCTCGGCTATAAATTGTCTTTTATTTGACCATGCAAGCAAGTACGTCTCGTTACAATGCATGGGCATATTTGCTAGTAAAAGCCTAAACGTAGTTGTCTATATATAGCAAATCATAAGTAAAAATTGCCCTACATAGTGATACTGTCCTTTGTTATAGTAGTACTTGATCAATCAGCTAGCTAGGTATGGACTTAATTTCCTTTTTCTAGAGAAGATAGGAGGTGTGGCGGACTCGTTGGTGAAGATGGAAGGGCGTCGCTCCAGAGTAGTATCCTTGAAAACAAACACGTTGAGGGGGGTGATGCGGTTGTCCGACGTAGCTTGCAGCTGTGTTTGCTTCAACACCCTCTTCTCTGCCACATCGTATAATGCCACCCATGAAGTTTCCCAGGAGAATCACACTCCGTCCGGTGCCGGTGTTCATCGCCCAGCATGTGCCCCCCAACTGCTCCGGCAGCTGAACCCGGACGCGGAGCGTCCAGCTCTCGTCGTCGTTGTAGTCCTGCAGCACCCAGATGTCTACGAAATGACGCAGGATGTGAAAATCCCCTATGGCCAGCATCCCGTCCATCTCTAGCAGGAAGCTGCTGTCCCCCTTACAGGGCGGGTGGCGTATCCGCCGGAACGTCTCCATCACGGTATCGAACGCCAGGATCGTGAGGCGTAATCGATCAGGGCCGGGTGGCCATGGATCAGTTGAGAAACGAATCATGGGATGCTGTGACCAGTGAAGCTTGCCGCCATGGTTGACGTAGCGAACGGGTAGGTCCGCGCAGAGATTGCCGCCGTTGGGCCATGGCCAGGCTTGTCCCAGCCGACGACAAGCAGCTTGGGCAGGTTCACAGACGTAATGTGATCCTCCTTGGTCGTCGGCGGCAAGATATAGGAGCCGGTGCTCACCTGATGGCCCGTGCACGTAGAATCCGGTCGGCACCGTGTAGACGGCGGCTCCGGGGACACGAGGCACTGTGCTCCACTGCTGCGTCACCGGGTTGACGACGGCGAAGTCCTTACGGTCACTGTCTCTCTGAAACAGCAGCAGCCCGTCGCAGGAATCGATCAACAAGTATCCACTCCAATCTCTGCCGCCGCCGGTGGGTGTGTACCTTAGTCACCAGGATCGCGGGACGACGCGGCGTTCCTCGTTCCCGGGAACGTCGTCCCGGATCGCGGGACGGGAACGTGCCGGGTCGTCTGCTGGAACGGAGGCGGAACTCGACCCCGCCGCCGGCCTGGAACGCCGGGTGGAGCGCGTGCCTCGGCTGCTGGAACACGGCACAAACAAAGGCTAGCTAGCTAGCTATAGCCCTATAGGTAGGTAGACGATGAACTGCAGTGATTATGCAGCAGGCAGGCAGGAATTGATAACGAAGAAGGCAGGTGATGATGGAGCGATCGATCGAGATCGAGCGAGGCACAGCAGCTAGCAGTACTGATCGAGCCGCTAGGCGTCGATGACGCGGAAGGCGTCGCGGTTCTTGATGACGATGTCGTACATGTGGACGGAGCCGAAGTGGTCGAAGTCCTTGGGCAGCGAGATGAGGTCCACGGAGGTGCGCTTGTGGTACTGCAGTAGGCCGTTGTCGCTGCCGCTGCCGCCGGGGTGTCCCTCGTTCCTTCTCGTAGTTCCGGGAACTTCGTTCCGGATCATTTTGGATCATGGTCCATGTTAGTTTGGAAACTTCGTTCCGGATTATTTTGGATCACGGTCCATGTTAGTTTGAGACGTGCTGAAACTGTATACTCGTCGTTCCAAACAGTATTGAAAATTGACGTACCATGTTCCTCGTCCCCGTTCCTCGACCCGATCGACCCGGGAACGCGGTGACTAAGGTGTGTACGCAGGTACTGCAAGTGACGGAGACACCGGCGCTCCTCCTCGGCAAGGGTGCCCAGCGGGATGGTTTCTAACGCGCCGTTGATCGCGCCGCCGCACTGGAAGATGAGCTCCAGGAGGCGGCGCCGCGCGTAGGCGGCGATGAACTCGGCGCTGCTGCTCATGCGCTGCCATGCTTTGCAGACGGCACGTGAGCGGAGAACGGCGGCGGTTGGGAGGCGCTGGAGGATCTCGACGACCACGTCGTCGTTCAGGAGCTGATCTTCCGCCACCGGTCCACTGGCCGGCGCTGTCGTCATCACATAAAGTCCTCGACCGTACCGACTGTTTCTTTTTTGGATTGATTGATGAATCGTGTCGTGCTTGCCTTGCCAGTGTACATATAATGTTTGCCATCGACACGCGGTTTGGTTCGCCATATCAGGAAAGCGGATTCCGTACCGATTGCCGAATCTAATGCGAAAACGTAGGGAGTTTGGATATTTTCTAGGATATAAGCAAAAAAAAACCGAGTTGGAGACTCTGGAGTACCGAGAGGCGAGATCAGAGTATACGTGCCGGAATTGGTTCACAGCTGTCACGACATCTATGCTCATGAGTGTTCGTTGTCACGAAATTTATTTCGTACAAATCAATTTTGCCATTTCTGTAATATACGTGCAAAATTCAGTACAAACTACATCTTCGGTGCAATCCTAAAAGTTTAAAACCATACTATAAAGAGTTTTTTTAAAAAATAAAATAAAACTATACACATCAATAATGCATCTATAGATGTCTATTGTCACAAAATTTAAGATTCAAACTTGTTTTGTAAAAAATCATATAAAAATAAAAAAATTATTTACATATGCATAAAAAACATAATTTCTAGAATTTTGTCCTCTTGCACATATGCAAGTGAAATTTTTTATTTTCATATATTTTTTAGAAAACGATTTAAATCTCAAATTTTATGATAATGCACATCTATGGATGCACTATTATTATTTTTTTAAGAATTTTGAACCGGTCGATCTTGAAAATCATAAGCAAACATGAATGCATTAAATGAATTTTAAATCGGTCGATCTTGGATTTATTTTGAACCAGTCTCCATCTTCAAATTCTAGCTTGTAAGGTTACACAAACATGAGCAACTAGTACTTTAAGCATCGGGGGAGCACCTCCACAATTCTAGTAAGCAAAAAGAACAAAGCCACCTAAGAATATCTCCAAGAGTCTTTCTAAATTCCACTCTCTAAATTATCATTTAGAGAGTCATTTGCATAAAAGTCGCTTTGTATATCTTTTCACTTTCGAACAACTTTTCTATATCCCACGCATACTCTAGAGAGTCAATCTCATCTTCTATATTTGGCTAGCGAAAAATCTGGAATAGAGGATGGTTATATTTAGATGACCATTTAGATAAGCTGTTGGAGGATAGTTTTTCATTAAAATCTCTATTCCTAGCATTTCGGAAGGATTTAGAGAGCCTCTTGGAGATGCTCTAAGCTCACTAGATGATCAAGGACAAGGTTACACTAGACAAATCCAAAAGCTCAACTTAGCACCGAGATCCTGTGCCGCTGGACTTAAACATCAAGAACAGATAAGCTTAGGAAGGTCAGTGTCGATGGGGCCATGGGGGATCCATGGGATCCCTTACGGATAGGATAGCAGAAGAGTAGGCCTGATCAACGGGCCCATGGCCCAACTAAACAAAGAGCACGGAGCAAGGCTATGTGCGCAACCAGAACTACAACTTAGATTATACAAGGAAAAGACGTCTAAAGTATAAATGTACAATTGTTGCAATTGTTGCCCATATTGAATGCCAATTGCTGCAATTTTTATAGAATACCACTTTGCACTTTGTCCCTTCTACCCCTGTCCTTCCTCCTCCTGTCCTGTGGGGAAACCCTCGCCTCCTCTCCTACTGGATACCCAACGAAGGTAGAGGAGCAGGAGTGACCCCCACAATTGGAAAATGTACTTTGAGTGACACCCACAATTGGAAATACACAATGTATTGGAGATACACGAAGGTAGAGAAGAATTTCCTAAGGTCTTGAAATACACAATGTATTGAGAGATGCAAATGTTGCAGTGCAGTAGACGTACTACAAAGCTAGGATCAGACGAGCAAAAGTAGCACCAGGATTTGAACTGTGCTTATCTCGTGTCGTAATCCAGAGAAACACACGTGTAGTCGTTTACTCTACCTTGCTAACTGACCGACGGACCCAATTGTACATGACGGTGTGTATATATCTATCTATCTTGGAGGCGGTAGCATTATTTATGCACGTGAGGTGAGAGAAAGTAAAATTATTATATACCCTTAAAGGCACGTACCCTGATCGTGTAGATTCGCACATGCCCGCTTTGGACCTTGTTTGGATGCGCATATATCTCCCTCAAACTACATGTGTTGGAGTGTATTTGAACTAATATACATTTTAATACACTTCAATCCATATGGTTTGAGACTAATACATGAGCATCCAAACAAGGTCTTAAGGGCAAAATTTAAAACCACGGTGAACATAATCGCGGGCCTAGGGCCAAATAATGCATGCCGTAGCCCATATGTAGTAGCCCGGACCTTCTAGAACATTCTCAGGTTCTCGGCCCAAGTATGGTGCGTATTGCCGCCGCAGGCGTACGTGTACGAGCGTAGACGTACTGGCCCAAGAGATCATGTACGTGTACGTACGCAAGCTTGCTAGCTAGCTAGTTGAGGAGAAGAGAGAAGCTAGTAGTGTACTTGCCCACGTACGTGCTTGCATGGGCCAGGCACAAATTGCTCATTGGAGGCCTATAATCGAGATTAGTGGGCACTAATGGCCGGGACTAATCATGCTCTTTTTTTTTAGAATAACTAATCATGCTCTTAGCCATTCAGGAGTCGATGAGCTCATAATATTTTTTTAGGGCTCGGTGGGGGTAACGCCCGGAAAGCATCCCGTCTGACCGGTCGGACGGGAGTCACGCGCCGACCCCCGTGGATTTTCGTCTGTCAACCACAAAGCAAGCGGCCCACACAACGAGCAGACCAAGCGGCCCAGTTATCTTTCTTCCTTTCTTCTATTTATAATTTTATGCTTCACTTTGTTATATATAAGTACATGTACGTAGTATATATGCAATGTTCTATGATGTATTGTTTGATCTTCACGAGTAAAAATGTGATGTTCTATAAGTATACCTTGATATTATAAGATATATTTTGTGTTGTTTTGTAGCATTTTTTATTTGACTCTAATTAATTACTTCACTAGTTTTGTTATCTTATTTTATATTTCATCCTATATGTGATGTTTTCGTAAAATACATATGTTCTATGATATATTTTTTACTTTAATCAAGTAGTTTATTTTTTTATTTCCATTTTTTATTTTTAAATTTCCTACATCCCATATATATTATTAAGGTAGAAATGTAATGTTGATAATGTATTTTATGCTTTTTCACGTAATATAAATGAAATGTTTTATGATGTATTTGTGATGGTCTTGTACTATAAATAAAATGTTCTATAATACATTTTATGGTGTTCGCGTAGTATACAAATAATGTTATATGTTGTAGTTTATGTTGTTCATGTATTGTAAAGCAAATGTTCTACTACTATGAATGTTAAAGTAGTATAAGATGTTTTTAGGTTCTTCATGTAATATTTTTTATTTATTCTTACTTTTATATTTACATTTCATTTTCAAGGTTACATGTACTTTGTCTTATTCTTATTCTTATTCTTATTCTTATTCTACTTTTAATTTTATATTTTATAAGATAAATGTTATATTCGTATAGTATAGATATGATGTTCATCGTCATGTTTACTGATGTTTACATAATATAAGTTTAATGTTTCATATAGTACCTGTGAGACGGTATGTGATATAATTTAGGTTGTTCAAGTAGTATAGATATGATTTTTTTTTGTTTTCTATTAATGTAAATGGTTTGATATAGTTTAGTAATATAATTTTTTAACTTCAAAATGTTTTCCTAACATGGTGATTGAAAATGATTTTATTAGGTCAAAGCACTCTGCTGACGACATGTAGACTTTTATTTCCAGATATCGACATCAAGGCGAAGATGATGTCGTCGTTATGGAATAATTTTCGCCGGTCTCTTCTCCATTTTATTGTGGTTAGATCTGGCCATGATGAAGGATTAGGGAGAATGAGTTTTAGATTCGTCTTCCTCATTCTTCGGTAGCAGAAAGAAGAAAAAGAAAGATAAAAGAAAGAAGAAGTTTCTCAGCTCCGCCCGCAGGAATGTTGACCGTCGTTCGTTGGCCATATGTTCTCAAGCCTGTTACTGTTGCCGAGTGTTTGCCTTTGCGGCCATCCATACGAAGCGTCAAATAGGTTTGGTTTTGAGATTTGGAGCTTTTTATAGCCTGAGTATAATTTAGATGAAAATCAGTTTCTGAATATATTTAGTATAATCGCTTGTAACATATTGATGTACCCAGCTATTATATAATATAATTTTTCTTTCGACGCAAAAAAAAAAGTTCAAAGCACCCTGCAGACTATTTTGTTTCTCTTTTCTTTTATTACATATTTACTATTTACTCTTTTCTTCTTCCTAATATTAATTTTGTTTCTATTTCTTTTTATTTGCATTTACTATCTTTATATTTTTCTTTCTTTATCTAGAAAGGCAACGAACTCCTGTACTATGTACGTATAAACGTACGTACGAAACATGGAGTACAGTACTTGCATGTCACTTGTCAGATTAGTTACGTATTCGTCGATACATGTTGAGGGAAGCCAGAAGCAGGAATGCGTCCAGACTCCAGAGCGCGGAAACGAAACACGTCAGTAGGAGTTGGGGCGGTCTGGCACGGTGCGAAAATTCGGAGCTGGGTCGGGCCCTGAAAGAATCACAGATTGGCACTAAGCGGAGGGAAAAATAATCCCTGGTCGGCGGGCTGCATCCGGCCACCTGGTCGGATGCTAATCGCTCCCGTAACCCCCCCCCCCCCCCCCCCCCCTCTATTTTTTTTATTACTGATATAAATTAATGATAAAGGAATTACAGGTGCACAATCAAGCGGTGCAAAAAAAGCTTGCAAAGCTTAAAAGAAAAGGCTAAGAAACTCTAGGGTATATTCTCTAACACTGTTTAAGTAGGCCACCACTGTTGGGTTTGGCTCTGATGCAGGTCCTCTTTAAAGCAAACTTTCCATGAGGCTAAAGAGCAGGGATTGTTGTCGAAAATCAAACCATTTTTGGACGTCCAAATACACTAGCAGGCTGTGATGACTATTTCTGTGTAGATGGCGTTGCCAAAAAATTGTCTTGATCTAACCACCATGCATGTCAAGGGAGGTAGGGATAAATCCCATGAAACTCCAATCAAATTTGTGTTTAGACACAGAGAACCAGAGGAATTTCTCTGTAGTACCACAACGGGACATAGAGATATGGAGTGGGCATGAACTCTAGGAAAAAGAACTAGCGTGTGCTTGGTTTGTGTAATTGTGTATGCTGCAGTGCGTGTTCCCTGATTTATGCTCGTCAAATGGTAGCAGCCTCGACCTGACTTGTCATAGAAGCTTGACACGATGGGCCCCAAGCTTGACCCGACTTGTCATAGAAGCAGCTACCAGTAGTGCACCGGCAGAGCCCATTCTCGCGGTTGCACGGCCAGCCGTCCTTGTCCCTATCCACTCGCCTTCCTTCTTCCCGAAGCACCGAGGAGAGCAGAGCCGACCCCCTCCCTCCTGCCTCCGGCGACCTCGCCAGAGCGGGTTGGGTGAGGGGCCCCTCCAAGTAGACAGTAGTATTTAGTATCTAGTACAGTCCCTGATATGGAAGTCCCCGATGTGAAAGTCCTACCTTGAAGTTGTTGCCGTTGTCGTGGGTGCCACTACCAAAACAGTGAAGTTCTCCTAGTGTTTTAAGTAATAATAAAACACTACACTAATTATAGCACATGAGAATTTCACTAGGAGACATTTAGTAGGGAAAGTTTGTACTAAATTTTTAACTACCAAAACACTAGGAGAAGTCCACCTCACTAGGATAAGTTTAATAATTTGGTAGTGTGCCATGGCCACCATGGTCTTCTTCGTCACCGTTGCCGCTTCGAAGGTCAGTCGAAATAAAATAATATTGATTTCCTTCCCTACAGATCTCCTTTCTCCTACCTCCATCTCCACCCCATCTCCCACCATCGAGATCTGCTTCACTCCGGTCCATATCCTTCGCCACTCGCTTTCTCCCCTTCACGACAGCCTGCAGTCCTGATGTTTTCCTCAACTACTAGATGGCTCCTTTCCTGGTGTTGGTCCGGCTGCTCCGCCATCCCCTGGGATCCAGGTTCGAGCATCTTCATCAACCTCCGGCGACGGCTTTCACTTCATCTTTCGGTTGCCGGTGTGATTTCTCCATGCTGGCTCGACTGGCCCTCCTACAACCGATGCTTGGCTCAGTCAATCCATCCGAGTGTATGCGTGTTCGGCGCCCCTATGACCCACCGTCGGTGGCATCGTCGTCACCAATGTGCCATACAGTGGCGTCTTCACCTTTAATTCCAGGACTTTGTTGTTATTTGGTCTTCTACGGAGAACTTCTTTGTAAACTGGTTGTTATGGTAATATAAATATATGTGTTCGTTGTAAAAAAAACGGCGGCAAATGTCTTGCGTCGTGACAGCTCCCACATCTGACGTCGTTTCTCCTCTCAATCCTCTGCGACGGCTCCATCGCCAGCTGCGACTATGATCACGGCCAATGCCTCGTCGAAGTCGAGGCTACCAAGAGCTCTAGACAGTGTGCTCGTCACCTATGGCACGCCGGAGCAGCAGTTCCCGGTGTTCCTTGATACCTGCAGCATCCGAGCGTCCTTGCTCCGGTGCAAGCCCTGCGCCCCAGAATCCAATTCCAACAACTGTGATCTGCTGACGTTTGACACGTCGCAGTCCTCCACATTCGTCGACGTCCTCTGCGGCTCACCAGACTGTCCTACAAACTGCTCCGGCCGCTCCGGCTTCGCCTGCCCACTCAGCGGCCTGTACTCGGTCATCAACGCCACATATGTGAAGGACATGCTCATGCTGGCGTCGTCCATGGCCGTCCACGACTTTAGATTCCTCTGCCTATTCGTGGATGAACCTTTAGACCAGCCGGTGACCAGGACCCTGGACCTTGGCCGCGACCGCAACTCACTGCTGTCGCTACTCTCGTCGTCGTCATCGTCCGCCGCCGCCTCCTTCTCCGAATGTCTGCCGCAATCCCTGAGCTCTCGGGGCTTCCTCTCCCTCGGCGTCGACGTCCGTGTTGGGGCAGAGGCTGCAAAGGAAACCAATTGAACCCGAAAGTACCATGTTTTCTATAAGCAAGTCGAAGCCTCCAACGAGGGTTGGCGACGCCTTCGAGCACAAGCGCACCGAAGGCCACGCGCCGAGGGAGCCTTTGCCTGAGGACACGTCAAGGCAATGGCGATCGAGCGAAGGCGAATTGAAGGCGATGGCGTGATAGGAACCTTCGGCGACACGAGGACACGTCAAGGCGGCCTTTGCCAAGCATAAGGGAGCTTTCGGCGAGGAGTGGGCCGAAAAGAGTGGATGGGCCTCCACTGAGGTAGAGTAGACCCAACGCTTGGCCCAGTGTGAAAGGACTGATGAAGCCCCTGGCGCGCTCTGACAAGAGTTCGGAATATCCGGAGGATATTCCCCCGTAGAGGAGGGGCACCGATGTAAAAACACTCGGCTCTTGTATAGTGTCCTATAAAAAGGGGGCTACACCCACCGTAATAAAGAGAGAGAACGACCCCGATTCAAGGGTTTCATTGATTGTGGTCCCGTCAACATGTCAACATGTGGTCAGAGACTTTGTATGAAAAAATGACACCGCCAATCTGCCTACCACAAGCCTAGCTTTTCACAAAAAGATTAGGAAACAATGGCACATGTCACATAGACACATGAGTTGGGTTCAGTTCCTATTGATTTTCTCTTCTTGGGGATTCTTGGTCACCATTTTTCAACTTTACTAGTTGTTCAGTTATCACCAGAATCCAGATTGTTCTAGGAGTTGTCGCTATCGTAGTCCTAAGATATCCTGTTGCCTCCCCATGCCTAGTAGCAAACTAAGACTTTGCATCATGTTGCATGTCATGCGTGCAACCATGCATTTTTTGTACTTATATAGTGGCTAGGCGACTCGATTGTGTTTTGTTTAGATAAATAGAAGCAATAAATGTTTGGACATAGAGAAACAAGAAAGAAATGTGTGGTACATAATGTACAACCTGTGTGCTAAAGTAAATTGGGTGTTGAGGATGCAGAGCATGTCCCATTTATATGTCTCAATGGCTACTCTTGTCGAATGGCTGGCGACAGACCCCATGTGTCATTGTCATGCATACTAATACATGACACAACCTGCTCTTGTCCCCCACGTATCCCATGTGTCATTGTCATGCATACTAATACATGACATAACCTGCTCTTGTCCCCACGTATCATATATTCATACAAAACAGCAAGCATGCAGGGCCAAGGCCTTATTATATATATGACCAAAGATATTGATAGTAAGCATTCATTTAATTATTATTTCATGTTGCTTTGATGTTTCACAGAAATAGTAGGTAGACTGGTTGTGTGTAATATCCTTGAAAGCTTAATTATTTGGGAAGTGTGGAATAGGTTTGGACATTTATTAAGAAACTAGGTGAGTGCCCGTGCGTTGCAACGGGATAAAATTTGTATATGTATGGCAAAAGTGATGAATCAATGCAACCAACAAGTTATGGGAGCCGCCAAAGTAAGATGACGATGACTGCCCAAATAGGTATAAGGCAGCCAGACCCAAAAGAAAAAGAAGAGCAACATTATAGAAAATTGTCTCTTCAAAAAGTTAGAGGTGTCTTTGTAACTTGCTTGGTTTTGATGCACACCAGACCAAGCTCTTCTCTGAAATTTCTCTTCTATAGATTCAGGTTGCAGGAGCCATTGTCAAACACAATGCTATTTCTCATTGTCCAAATGGTTCAGCGGGCTGTGATCACGAGTTCCCTGAAAATGTTGGGCCTAAACGAGGATCGAGACACAATGTTATTTCTCATTGTCCAAATGGTCCAGCGGGCTGTGATCACGAGTTCCCTAAAAATATTGGGCCCAAATGAGGATCGAGCTTCAACCACCATATCTAGTGGTTCTGAACTGAACTGTCTGGAGGAGAATTGATGTAAACCTGTTTCTTCACAACAGCACAAAGCTATAAAAATAGATCTACATTATTGAAAGGAATTTGGGGAAACATCACCAAGTAATAACTTATTAGTTCCACAAGGCCACAATCAATTAGCCTATCTGCAAAATCATATTGAGGAAAGGAATATACATTGCTATTTTGTGATTGTCCTACATGCCTGCTCCTAGAATTCTGGTTAACATTTATAAATGTAGTTTAAGAATGGCCGATGTAGACTCAAAAAAATACCCTAAAGAATGTGGACGCGAAGACTGGGTGGCGTAGTGAGTACTGACTCTAGCGAACCAATTGTTAAGAAGCGTCTCCTATAAAAAAATCAGACAAGTCCCTTACTGCTATTTTCTGCCTTGGCGGTCTTGGCCTTCTGCACTCACAATCTATGGTAGTATGGTACAAGGCAACCTCCGGCTAACTTCTGCAAAATTGCTCCTAATATTTCATTTGTGGTTGTCTGGTGCCTTGCAGCTCAATAACACTGAAACATAGAACTGAAAATACAAATGTTATTGTTGAAATATAGGCTACAACAGTATATCAATCATCTTCCTATCAACAGTAGTACATGTATTGATCTCAATGGCCATCAGCAACGGCAAGCACACGGTAGCAGGGGGCAGGATGTTGCATATGACCCTCTCCTTGGATTTTAGAGCTCTTAAAGCGTGGGATGTGGGCTGAGCCTGGCACAACTCGTGCACGAAGTACTGCAGGAGAGGACTCCTCGTCTTGACCCCGCTTGAGATGCTGATTTATGAAGGACGTTGTAGATCTGGGAGAGGGAGGAAACAATGATGGAGAGGTCCAGACTACACGGAGAGGAGAGATTACCTTGGCAGGGGTTGAGCATAGTGACCCAGTGCCGCTGGCCAGGCCCGCCTTCGTGCGCCCGTGCACTACCGCTGCCACCATCCTGGCCGGAGGACGGGCCTTTCCTCATCTGCGTGAGCGCGAGCACGAAGCGCTACTGCGATGGCGCTACGGCCGGCTGGAGCTCTGGCCCTGGCCACACCTTCCGCGCTACCTCACACCCCGCTCCAGTGTCGTGGCCTCCGATGGGTGCTCGGGCACGAAGCCGCGACGTCATGAAGGCGGCAACGCGTCCGGCGGCATCCATGAGCCAGCAGCGTGGGCGTTTGCACGGGCGGGATTTTTTTTCGGGGATGAATGCTATAGGCGGGAGGTTTCTTTTCGCGGAGAGGTGGTGTGCGGCTGAGTAACTTTTCGTCAGGAGTGAGGTGGGTCTGATGAGTGAACGATTGCTTTTCCTATTTTTTTTAGTTGTAGAGATAATGCAGGCAGGGGCGCAGGAAATCACCTGGGAATGGCTTAGATTTTCGTCTTTCATTCATTAGTCATCTCATTCATTTAAGTTAATTTATTATTTGGTTTGTAATTTTTGTTGGCCAAAATATGACCCACAAATTGACACTTGATTTTTGACGGAGCCAAAATATGGCTACTGCCAAAATCTAGATCAGTGAAAAATGTTGGGGTAATAACCAAGCTAAATTTTAACGATATTTTGTAAGTATGACAAGTCAGTATCATGTCATTTTTTTCTTAAAAATGTCCTTGTTTTTTCTTTATGTAAATATGATCATGTGGGATTTTATTCTGTAGATAAAATCATAAGAGATATTAAGGAAAAACTAAATTAAAAATAGGAAATATGGTTAAATAGATATTAGCAATTGAAGCTTTATTATCCACAAATTTCAAACTCATGCCGAGCCAAATGGAAAATATTGCCAACACAAGTGTGAATGCTACATTGTTGAGTGAGAATGCTACAATGCGTTATGGACATTTTAGGTGACCTCTACTAAATTATTACTCCCCCTGACTCGCTGAAATTAAAATGGATAGGTACATGACCACGAGATAATAACCACAGCATGCATGCAATATTCTGCCGCACCTACCAGCATTCAATGCGATTAGTTAATGGCAGTAATAAAATCCAGGTGACCTCTACTGAATTATTACTCCTCAATGCTTCGCTGGAATTAAAATGAACGAGTGTCTCCGGCCGCCGACGTGCTGAATTATATTTAGCACCCAGGCTGCTTATATATATATAAGGGTAATTGATCAGTCATCATGATAATAAAGATAAAGTTCTTGAAGCACTCTAGTCATTACACAAAGGTAGTCCAATGCAAGTAATAAAAAATAACTCTAAAGTATTCTAGCTACTATCAAAGCTACGTCATTTAGTGCAAGTACATCTAGCAATCATCGTTAAGTAATACTATCAATGTTTCCAATCACAATTGGGTCATGAACAAGGTGAGTTGAGTTCAGAAACCTCAAATATCCGAAGATATCCTCAACCTAACAATCTCTTCTTACCAAACCACTACATGAGGGAGTCCTACAAAGGACTCAATGGACCTGTCACATCCACGATCTATCCCACTACCCGGCACAGATGGGGGCATCCCCAGATAAGCAATGTGTCTAGCCACCACACCTACATACTTCCTACCACTCACCACCCGATCGAGTAGACGAGCGCTATACGAACATGTGCATAAACTGAATAACAAAATAACTATACTAGGCATATTAATGTAAACAATGAACAAAGTAAACAAGAACATAATAATGAAGAATAGTGTTGCCCGTAAATATCACACAACTGCATATAATCACAATAAGAGAGAAGAGAATAAGAATTGTACCATACTTCAATCTCTTGACAACGTCGAGAGTCCAAGATCGATTGACGTAACTTGACTTCCTCTACTTTTGATCTAACTAAGCTATGCTATGAACTAGAGAGGCTCTAGATAAACTAGGGTTTGTGGCTCTGGATGACTAGATCTCAAATGACTTAGACTGAATGGAACTCCAGTGCCCTAGGGGTGGGATTTACCCTCTATTTATAGCCCGGTGGGGTGCACGACGACCGTTGGATCAAACCAACTTAATGTAGGGTCGAGATGACTCCTCAAAGACGGTAAGGAACACTCTAGAAGGCCGTAGAAGGGGGGTCCACTAGGTGACCGGTCGGCCAGGGGTGGGGCGGGTCGGCCCCAGCTGGCGGCGCCTTGTGGTCCGCTTTGCTTCGGTGTCTTCTGGATCCTTCTTGAGTATTTTGGAAAATATCTCGTCGCAGATTTATTCTGATTTGATTCCCTTTATTACTCTTTTCTGGAATAGTCCCTGAAAAATAGTAGAATACCAAACCTCATGGAATTTGTTAGATAAAACCCTATATATATTTTCCATAAGGTTGATCCATTTATTATATTAAATATATATATGTATATATATATACTATGTGAACATAACAATATATCATGAAATGCAAAAAAAATAGTGAAATAATTAATTATAGACAAATAAAAAGAAGACAAAAACTATTGAACATCAAAAATATATCATAGAACATCGTATATTATTAAACATTATAAATACACCACAAAACATCACTTTAACACTACGAATGTCACTTAGTATACTTCGAACGTCACAAGATATATCCTAAAATATCAATATATACTTACTAAACATCACAAAATAATAAAAAACATTACATCTCTACTCACGGATATAAAAAATAATCAGTAATACATAAAGATCACATATATCATGAAATGTAAAAAATAAAATTATTTAATTAATTAATTAAAGTCAAATAACAAAGAATAAAAGAAGCGGGATAAAAATATGAATTACAAAACAAAAATGAAAAATCAACGCGAAACATAGATGAGACAAGAGAAGTAAATAGAAAAAAGAAAAAAAGAAATATAAAATAAAATTTAAATAAATAATTCGGTAAAAATTAAAAATAATAATAAAATAGAGTAAAATGAAAAAGATAAATATAAAAATAATAAAAAAGAATAACCTACACAAAAGAGAAATGAAAAAAAATAGATGAAAAGAAATAAAAACGAAAATAATAAGACACAAAGCTAAAATGAAGCATAGAAAAAACTAATTATATTAAAACCAAATACATAAAAGAAATAAAAAAAAGAATAAAGATAACAAGAAAAAATATTAGAAAAGGATGATTCCCTATGGCAGCCATTGCACCTGCTCCTCCTCCCGTGGGCCGTGGCTTCACTGCTTCCCTCGATTTGGGATGGCTCGGGGAAGAATGGACGTGGGGCCGGGCCACGTTTGGGCTGCTGCCAAGGTCTTTGTGTCCCATTTTTGTGCTTGGGCGATAGGGCAAGGGATTTCAAAGGTTTTGAATTGAAAATTACGAAAATGCGGGGGTTGGTACAAGGTGATGAACGGGAGAAGTGATTAGGAGTACAGTTAAGATTAGATATCTAGCAGAAGATGTACCCTTAATTTCAATTTAATTATATATATGTTATATTATTTTTTCCAAATTAAGGTAATTACCCAAGCACCGCCTACTTTGAACAATTATATGAGTTTGCGCTCCTTTTTCAAAATTCAAACGGTTGCTTGTATTAAGACAGAGAAAGGAGGCAAAAGTAGATACGACTGTTCGTTGACTTGGCCAAAGCAATCTTGAGCACTTGAAATTTAAGAAGGAAATATATTATATCAAAATTTATGGGCTGATATAAAAAACTATGGAAGTTATTTATGAAAGAAAATACAATGCAGTTGGTATTTCACCGTACCAACCTACTGATTTTTATGCTTTTAATTCAAATCTAACTACGAATAGTTAAACTCATTTTCAGAGTACCATAGATTATATATTCATCTAATTTACATCAAATATATAATCCGTAAGCAATTTGTTTAAGGCCATGTTCGGTTATGTTCGAATAAAGAAGAAAAACTAATATGACGAGAAATGTATTAGTAACTTGTATGACGATCAGAATAATTTTAGACGAAAATGATTCATTCCGGAGAAACCGAACTAGGCCTAAAACTTTTTTCCGTTGCAACATAAGGTTATATTTGCTAGTGTTATGTTATACCCTGATGTATCTCTTTCGTTTCTATGTCCATCGTATCCCAGATCTTGTGTTTGTGGTTGGTTGTATCCCCGTGTCGGACACTCCCTGCGACCTCGTTTCTCGAGATAAATCTGAAATGGAAACGCAAGAGGCAACTTGTTTCATTCCCTATCCAAAGTCCCAACCCGGTCTACCTCTAGAGTCTGTCTCCTTTGGTGTCTACACAAACACAATGGACCGCCAAGATCTATGCGGCGGTGCCCGCACGAAGGCCTGGTGTGCGACACCGACCAGAACACACACATCCATCCACGTGCTGGTAAATTAACCCATAGTATGCTGGTAAGTGGGCCCACAGGTTGAAGATCCTTTGCACTGCCAAAACGTCATGCCACACGGCAGCATTCTGTGCTGCCGTGCCGCATAGATTTTTTTCTTCCCAATATCTATGGCCCTATGAGAATCGGAGCCTTCTGGCAACTAGTACGATGTAAAATATTAGAGGATACATCAGGCGTACCCAAATTATGCCGACTAGAGGTGGGTGACTAGTCGTTTTATAAAAACTTAAGCTCAAAAAGGTAGTCAGTTTAAATGCGACTTTGATATTGTCGGCGACATATGCATAGTCATGATAAGATTCACACGTAAAAAGTATCTTACTTGTTTGACTAGTCATGGCTACCAACATGGTGTTCTTTTCATTTTTATTTGGGGCTCTTTTGTTTTCTTTTAGTATCGATGACGCGGGATTGCTTAATTTCTATTCTTATTATTCTATTTCTATCTAAATTAGAATTATTTTTTATGTTACTTGAAAGTTCGTAATAGGTTATAGGATTTAGAGCTCTATTTAAATTATAATTAAAACTTCTAGCTTTTAAGATTATATTAAGAAAGAGAAAATTGGATTCATACCATTAAAAGATCCTGACTTTAGAAAAATAGCATCAAAAGATTCAGCTTTAGAGAAGTAGCATTGAAAGGTTGCTCCGTTGTTGATTTGTACTATTCTGTTAACTTGTCGTTAATTCGCTGAACTTGCTCGTAAGACAAAATAAAGCAGGACTCGCGGTGCTGAAGTAGTCGTGCAGCAGCACGACATGGTGCCTGTTCTAGCTGCGGCCACAGTACTCCTGGACATCAGCTCCTCGAGCGCCTCGCCCTCGTCCTTGCCACTGCCGGCCCCAGCAGAGCACGCACCCGAGCCGGTCCTCTGGCGGCAGGAACCAGTTGGTTCTCCATGGCGGCGAGGTGCCTGAACCACGTCATCTTCGCGAACCTGCTGGCTTACAAGCAGAGCAGGGCCGGTGACCGGTGGGAGCAGCAGCGGCTGGCGAGCTACATGCTGCTGATGGCGTCCGTGGTGGACGCGCGGCGCAACGTAGAGTTCATGCAGCGATCCGGCGTGTTCGTGAAGGGGATGAAGGGACGAGGAGGCGGCGGCATTCTACGCGCACCTGAGCGAGCTGTGCCCGCCGCCCGAGTTCGTCAACTAGGCTGGCCTGTTCCACCGTGCTGCCTTCTTTTTTCTTACGAACAAGTTGTGCAAATTAACGGCAAGTCAACGGAATGGTAGAAATCAACAACGAAGTAACCTTTCAATACTATTTCTCTAAAACTGAATTTTTTGATGGTATTTTCCCAAAGTCAGGATCTTTTAATGGTATAAATCCAATTATCCCATTAAGAAATCATATTTATTTAGTAGTTATAAAGAGACGTAAAGAGACGAGTCTAAAAAGAATGGATGGACGAAAAAGCTAAAAAAATTTATCTCTTCATTCATTAAAATAAGATATAGATAATGATAATAATATAATATAGATGTTTTTTTGCAAATATATACAATTATAATAAGCCGAATAAATGCAGAAAACGGTACCGGGGATGGGAATTATCAACTACCCGTCCGTTTTCATCCTAGTAGTACTTGACATTAGCATTCGTCTACCAAACCAACCACTGTCCAACGTCCTCTCCTCTGCGTAATTGCTCCGCAACTACCCCGATCCCGTTCCGAAACCCTCCGTCGACCTCTCCTCCTATCTCTACACCGGCGATCGGCGGCTAGCGATGGGGTGGGCGACGCGGTTCCTGGCGGCGGTGTGCTTCTTTGCCGCGGGCGTCCTCTTTGTCCCCGAGGCTCTCCTCGGTTCCCCCTCCGGCGCCGGGGCCGTCACCGCCGCCAAGCTGGCCCATGTCCTCTCCTTTGCCACCTCCTGGGGCGCTGCCCTCTGGGCCACCTTCATCGGCGGCATCATCATGTTCAAGTAAGCTCCCGGGCTCCCGGCTCTAAAAATCCCATCTTTCTCCCCCTCCTCTTGCCCCAATCTATAAGTACCAAAAATCGGTCCCGAGGAGGGGGAAATCTGATCCAAAAATTCCATCGATTCGTTGAGCTGAAGCGGTACTTCGTTCTGCGGTGATGTTGAATCTTGTTCTTTGTAGGAACCTGCCGAGGCACATGTTCGGCAACTTGCAGAGCAAGATGTTCCCGGCCTACTTCACGCTTATCTCTGCCTGCGCAGCCATCTCCGTCGCCGCCTTCGCGTACCTCCACCCGTGGAAGACGGCGTCCACTGTGGAGCGCTACCAGCTTGGATTCCTCCTCTCGGCGTTCGGTTGCAATCTATCCAACCTTCTAGTCTTCACTCCCATGACCATCGAGGTGAGCGTAATTCCTCTTCTTACGCTTTGGTCTCTTTCCATTGAGGAATGAATTTTGTGAAAACCTAGGATTTGTCATGGCAGTATTGAATTCATGGTTTGTAGACTTGATATGACCATATAAGTGTGGATTGGTTAGTAAATACTCATCACTAGTTATTAGATGCAATTGTACGAAATCGAGTAATGCTTTAGAGATTAAAACTGATTAGTGCTGTGCTATAATTGTCAGGTGAATGCAATAACTTGAAGTTAATTTAACTAATAATTATGCTTTTTAGTTCTTGATTTTGTGTTCCGTGATACTAAACATCCAAGTCATTGAAGCACGTTGGCTGATTTTGTGATGTCCTATTGGAAAGCTAATTTTGGATATTCTTGGTTCTAACAGGGCAGCAATTATGTTATTTCTTTTACTTGTGTGTAACCTCTTCAACATAGGATTTCATTGAATGTGCTGTTGGTTGATATTGTGATGTCCTATTGGAAAGCTAATTTTGGATATTCTTGGTTCTAACAACATCAACAAAGCCTGTAGTCCCAAGTAAGTTGGGGTAGGCTAGAGTTGAAACCCAACAAGATACCCAAGTCATGGTTCCGGCACTTCAATAGCTGCTTTCCAGGCAATCCTATCCAAACATAGATCTCTAGATATATCCCAAGCTTTTAAATCCCTATTCACCGCCTCCGCCCATGTCAATTTCGGCCTTCCTCTGTCTGTCCTTATATTATTAGCTTGGCTTGGGACTCCACACCCACAACGCACTGGTGCATCTGGCGGTCTCCTCTGGACATGGCCAAACCATCTCAACCGATGTTGGACAAGCTTTTCTTCAATTGGTGCCACCCCTAGGCGATCACGTATATCATCATTCCGCACTCGGTCCATTCTTGTGTGACCACAAATCCAACGCAACATGCGCATTTCTGCAACACTCATTTGTTGAACATGCCGAGCCTTTGTGGGCCAACATTCGGCTCCATACACCATTGCAGGTCTAATTGCTGTCCTATAGAACTTGCCTTTTAGCTTTTGGGGTACCCTCTTGTCACATAGAATGCCAGAAGCTTGACGCCACTTGATCCACCCTGCTTTGATTCTATGGCTAACGTCTGCATCAATATCTCCATCCCTTTGTAGCATCGATCCCAGATATCGGAAGGTGTCCTTTGTAGGCACGACTTGACCTTCCAAACTCACATCTCCCTCATCCTGAGCCGTTGTGCCAAAGTCGCATTTCATATATACTCGGTTTTAGTCCGACTTAGTCTAAAACCTTTAGACTCAAGGGTCTGCCGCTACAGCTCAAGTTTCCTATTTACCCCCGCCAAGCTTTCATCAACTAACACTACATCATCGGCGAAGAGCATGCACCAAGGGATGTCCCCTTGAATGTCCCTTGTAATCTCGTCCATTACCAAGGCAAAGAGATACGGGCTCAAGGCTGACCCTTGATGAAGCCCAATTCTAATCGGGAAGTAATCAGTATTACCATCATTGGTTCGAACGCTAGTCACAACATTGTTGTACATGTCCTTGATGAGGATCACGTACTTTGTTGGGACTTTATGTCTATCCAAAGCCCACCACATAACATTTCTTGGTATCTTGTCATAAGCTTTCTCCAAGTCAATGAAAACCATATGTAGGTCCTTCTTCTGCTCTCTAAATCGCTCCATAACTTGTCTTAACAAGAAGATTGCTTCTGTGGTTGACCTTCCAAGCATGAAGCCAAATTGGTTGGTAGATACTCGTGTCCTTCTTCGCAGGCGGTGCTCGATGACTCTCTCCCATAGCTTCATAGTGTGGCTCATCAACTTAATCCCACGATAGTTATTACAACTCTGGATGTCACCCTTGTTCTTGTAGATTGGTACCAAAGTGCTTCTTCTCCACTCCTCAGGCATCTTGTTCGATCGGAAGATATTATTGAACATCTTTGTTAGCCATACTATAGCTATATCCCCAAGGCATCTCCACACCTTGATTGGGATACCATCCGGGCCCATCGCTTTGCTCCCTTTCATCCTTTTCAACGCTTCTCTAACCTCCGATTCTTGAATCCTCCGCTCAAAGCGCCTGTTGTTGTCATCAAACGAGTCGTCCAACCTAACAGGGGAGTTCTCGTTCTCCCCATTGAACAATTTGTCAAAATACTCTTGCCATCTTTGTCTGATCTCATCCTCTTTCACCAAGAGTTGCTCCCTCTCATCCTTAATGCACTTGACTTGAGTAAAGTCCCTCGTCTTCCCATCACGAGTCCTAGCCATCGTATAGATGTCCTTTTCTCCTTCCTTCGTATAGGATGAGAGGTTCTAACAGGGCAGCAATTATGTTATTTCTTTTACTTGTGTGTAACCTCTTCAAAATAGGATTTCATTGAATGTGCTGTTGGCTGATTTTGTGATGTCCTATTGGAAAGCTAATTTTGGATATTCTTGGTTCTAACAGGGCAGCAATTATGTTATTGCTTTTAATTGTGTGTAACCTCTTCAACATAGGATTTGCAGTAGAAAGCTATTTTTTTCACTCAAATGACAAATGTACCTTGTGAAATCATTTGATGTTATTATCTACAGCTTAAAACATATACTTTCAACATAAATATGCCTTGTATAATATGGTTGCTATTGCTATGATTCACAATTGCTTACGAAAATGGTTTCTCAAGCATTGTGGTTTAATAGCATTCATCATTAAAAGGCAAGGGTATTTCAATCCAGATGTACTTTATAATATTCTGGTGAAAAATGCCATTATAATTGTTCCTCTAATATAATCAATAAATATACTTCATGATTTATACTACAGTCCAAGTTGGCAAGTTTAAGTGTTAAATGATAGATATTGGCACGACATTATCACCATGTCTCACACAACAAGTGAATGTTATTAATTTGGTATAAGATAGCTTTGCCAGAAATAGAACAAATGCTACAAGAATTCAGAATTTGTGATGACTATGATATGACTGCAGGAATGTATACAAGTTTCTGAACAAGTCACTGATGACTCCTTATCTTAACTTGTAGGAAATTGAGTGATGCTTATCTGCTGTGCAATTTATTAGAGAACAGAAAATTAGAAATAACAGTCACTGTTTCATCATTGACAGTTGAATGCAAAATCTGTATGTAGTCAATGGAGTAATAATAGGTTAGTTTAGTTTAACTGCTCATGCAAATTTGGTAGCTTTCTTATAAGTTCATACTAGTGACCTAGTTTCTGGAAGGTAATAAAACAGGCCATAGGGTTCCTTTTGCTGGTCTTGGTTTAGTTTGCACCTGTACGTATTACTCAATACTCAGTGAGCAAATCAGCTATCAATTTTTTTTTGCTTTGTTCCTGTAGCTTCTAAAAAAATTGGAGTTATTGTGAAACCATTTTCTGAATATAATTATATGGTTTTGATTGGTGCACAGCAGTCCATTTCCTTTCATGCAAATATGATTTTATGATATGATGCTTGTTGTTATGATACCTTACTGTTGTCTATAATGATTTCTCTGGTATTGTTGAATACTTTGATGATGCTTCTATACCATTGACTTGTAGTTGCACAGATGGCTCTGCAATCTGCATTAGTTTTTCACCACTCATAAAAGAATATATGTTAAGGTTAAATTGGTGATAACAAGTTTTTTATTTAGTAATTCATGATTGAAGTTAGAATTCAAGCTAAGCTCTATATGACCGAGTTTGACAGCACAATGTCTCACATGACCCAAGTGAGTGTTAGTTAGCATTAGCATGCACAGCAGACTTACTGCACCTATCATTGTTTTGGATAAAATGTTGTATTTTAAGTATTTTGCAAGTGCTTGTGGTGTTTTGTGAACCGTGTGTGCCTGTGTGGTCCATGTCTAGTTGGCAGGCACAGGTTGATGTAATGATGTGTACTAGGCGAGACATCAAAATCTCTCGCACTAGGCAAGCTTGTTTCATATTATGTTTTTTTTGCTACCGAGGCTTGGCTAAACTTGTTCATGTGATGTTCCTCATTGGTGGTATGGCAATATGCCTTGGAAAAGGCTTCGCAGTGGCCAATACAACATTGGTAGTGACGGAGCATATGTTTTATCCTATTTCTCCACAAACAATTAGCTTTTTCTGATGCAATATATGTATATATGATCAACTTGTGGTAGCACAAGTGTTTTGGCATTGGGTTTGTCAACTATTTAAATTTGAAAAGAAGAATTATGGTGCCAATATATCAAAAGGAGCATATACTTTGGTTGAAACTCTGTAGTACTGCAATGAAGGAACTGTTTTTTTTCTGGATCATCTTGCTATTCGAACTAGAATTAAGCTTAAGTGATAGATTGACACTATGGTGTCTTACTCAACCCATTGGGAATGCTAGTTGGTATAGTATGCTCTATTGGATCAAATTATGTTATTTTATTGGTGTTTTACTCTATCCAGTGTGAATGCTAGTTGGTATAGTATGCTATTGGATCAAATTATGTTATTTTATGGAGCTTGCAAGTGATTGGGATGTTCTGTGAACCCAGCATAGCCATGTACAATTTGGCAAGCACAGGGTGCCTTCTACCAGGCAAAATTCCTTTTATTATATTTCTGTGAACTATCAATATCTGGCCAAACATGTTCACTTTCATCATGGTAATATGTCTTTAGGGGAAAAGTTTACCCAAATATTCTTTATATCTGTGGAAAGGCTTCCCCAAATATTCAGCATATTTTGTAGATAAAAAATATTCAGCACATAATCAGGATGTTGCTGGCAATGTCCAGTCGAACATTTTGTACGATGGGATCATGCAACAGTTGGCTTTAATTTTTTTCCCAATACAATATTTGTATACAATATGACAATTGCATAACACTTATGTTTTATTTCTATTATCAACCAAAGTTCAAATGGAAAGTTAGAAAATAATTTTAGACTAACTGGAACATGCCGTCTTCTCCTACATCTTTCATGCAATTTCCTTTGACATTCTCATACATCTTGTTTCATGCAATTTCCTTTGACATGCTTGCAGATGATGAAGAAGAGGCACAAGATTGAGCGGGACTTGAGCATCGGCGAGGAAGTCGGATGGTCAACGAATCAGCAGGTGGCTAAATCCAACCCCACCCTTGCTGCAATGAACAAGAAGTTTGGGATGATCCACGGGCTGTCATCACTGGCCAACATCATGTCGTTTGGCAGCTTGGCCATGCACTCCTGGTACCTGGCCAGCAAGCTAGAGCTGTGAAGGGGAGCCAAGACGAAACCTTTCTCCGCCTTCTTGTAGTGAACCTTATCGGTATAAGTGGAGGCCATGTTATGAGATCGCTAGACTAAATTGTATGATTGCGCTATTGGCTTCAAAGGAGAATAAATTGTAGTTCAAAAAAAAAAAATCCTATGTGTTGCATGCTGCTCTCGATTCTGAGGCTCTGTTTAGTTTCCTACCAAAATCCAAAATTCTAACTATTTTGAATTACAAAATTCAGAATGCAAAATATTTTGGTGGGATGTTTAGTTCTAACCAAATTTTGGATTTCAAGATGGGGATTGTGAGGATGACATACAAACCAATGCAAAGATTCTCTTATTTTAGCCTCTTGAGTCCAAAATACAAAATGAGGAATGGACCACTTTTTGCCAAATATTTTGGGTGGTGTTTAGTTCATTTTGTAAAATGAAAAGCCAAAATCTAAAATATTTTAGATTCCATGAGCAACTAAACACCCCCTAAATCATTTATTCAAAATCGGAATAATTCAACCGCGGTGGTGGTATCTGTTGATCTTTCTTATGTGGACCAGCGAGATTGATACCTTTAACAATAGAGTCAACTTGCTATCTTATATGTTTTTGTTAAAAAATGAAAATAGAGTAACCTAACATGTAGTATAGAAAAATATGTAAGCATGTATATACACATGAATCTTAGAAAAATACGTGAGCTTAGCTCTTCATGAAGAGATAGCTTATCATTCTCTGAATAAATCATTCTTGCTCTAAGAATGAAATGCTCTACAACTTTAAATCCTATAGGATTTCAGAACAAAGGAAAGTTTAGGTAGAAGTAGAAGCAATGTAGAAAAAACATGGGAAACAAAATATAGGATATCTTTGAAAGAAATGAAAGGAAATCATGGAAAACAAAATAACAAAGATGTTGGTTATGTTGAGTCCTCTCCAAGACTCCTGGCTCAGCCTATAAGAATTTCAAAGGAGTTATTGAGAAGAATTTCTTTTGTTTCAAAGAGCATCATATGAATTTCAAAATTCTTATGTTTTTCCCTCTATTTCGAAGGAGTGCTACACTGGCATGGATTACACGGGGAGTATATTATATCAACATAAGATGTGAATAAAAGATCGCTTTACTGGAAATGGTATGACATGATGACAATTTTAAGTAGGCAAGCAGCTTCTCTTAAGACGGTCATCATTGCCTATTTGGCTAAGGTAACTTGGTTTGCTCCTATGTGTCTCTAGGTAATTTAGTTTGAGAAAACTCCTTGTTTAGATCTAAAAGAATTTGGAATTTTGATACCGTAACACTTTCATTTGTATGTGGTAATTATTGTCCAATCATGGAGTAACTAGATTTAAAAGATTCGTCTCCCAAATTACAGATGAAGTGTGTTATTAGTTATATTTTTTATCTATATTTAATATTATATGCATGCGTTCAAAGATTCGATGTGACGGAGATGTGTTCCGTGAGAAATTTATTTGCCGTGTCACATCGAATCTTTCTACACTAGTTTAGTGTATTAAAAATAGACTACTTATAAAACTAATTACATGCCCCTACGGGACTTAACAAGACGATTCTATTAAGCTAAGTTAATCTATAATTAACAAATGTTTACTATAGCAAAACATTGTCAAAACATGAACTAAATAGGCTTAAAAGATTTGTCTCGCAAATTTGCCTTCGGCTGACAAATTACTTTTTTACTTAGTACATTTTAAATAGACGAAACTAGGGACGAGAGATTTGATGTGACGGGGGCAAAAGTTTTGCCCCCCAATCCAAACACGCCAGTATCACTCTGTATTTTTTTTCTTGAGAAAGGGACTGGATTTCATTAAATTAAAACCCCTTTTATAAATGAGACCTTAACATAAAATAAAATTACATTGAAGCACACCACTAGGTCCCTATCCTTCATCTTCCTCGCATCTGGCGGTGTACATCTCTTCAGAAAGCTCCATTGAAGCCATGAAAGTACACCAGATTTGGACCCGAGAACTGCAGTCCCAACAATCAGAAGACTCCATTAACATGGAGGCCGCAAAAGAGACGCAATATGCTCAACCACTGTAGGGAGTAAAGGGCGCCGAAAGCACATCGACCATATCTTCCAAAGGTTGAACCGAGCATAAGATCCGACGTCGCTAGCAACACGACCAGCGACCGGAAAAGACAGATCCGATGCCGCTAGCAACACGGCTAGCGACCGGAAGGGCAGATCCGCTACCGCTAATAGCATCACCAGCGCCCGGAAAAACAATCTCGTAGAAGGGGAAAAATAGATCCAATCCCTTCTCGAGAAGGATTATGGCAACATACCTCGATCTCTCCGGAAAGAACATGTCACCATCACGACGCAATCACCAGTGATCTGGTATGAAATAGAAAGCCAGATCGAAAACATCGAAACAGTCAACCAAACCCTAATCCAAATTATTTTGGAGAAGAAAACAACGAAGAAACTAAAGAAAAAAAAGTAGATCTGTTAAAAGGACGGACCCCGCTCCTCTCACCACCAGCCACGAGACCGGAGGCGAGCGGAACGGGGGCCGGAGGCGGTGGCGGCGGCGAGTCGCCCTAGGGCTCTCGCAGGTCTGAAGCGGTACGGGAGTCTTTTTTTTTTGCGACGAAAGAAGAATTATATTATATAATAGCTGGGTACATCAACGTATTACAAGCACTCTGGATTACACTAGATATATCCAGAAACTGATTTTCATCTAAAATATACCCAAGCCGTGAAAAGCTCCAAATCTCAAAACCAGACATTTTTGACGCTTCGTATAGATGACCGCACAGGCAAATACTCGGCACCAGCAATAACGGCAAGCCTGAGAACAGATGCCCAACGGACGGCCAACGTTCCTGTAGGTGGAATTGATGATCTTTTTCTTCTTGTTGGTGTCTTCCTTCTTCTTCTTTCTGCCACCGAAGAATGAGGAAAACTGATCTGAAGGATATTCTCCCTAGTTTTTCATTGTGGCCAGATCTAACCACAACAAAACGAAGAAAAGACTGGAGAAAATTATTCTATGGCGGCGACATCATCTCCGCCTTGATGCCGCCGTCCGGAAACAAAGATCTTCATGTCGTCATGTCAATGAAGATGGTGACGTCGAAATTGTCGCACTCGTCTTCAACGAAGCCGCCATGGAGAAGACGATTCCACCCTTCTCCTTCACCATTGCCGGAGAAGAGGAGAAGGAGGAGATAAAACTCCAATACCAAGAACTTTGACGTGAAGAAACTATAACCCTAAAGACTTGATCTACGGAGAAACTTATTAAAAACAATGGATCCTCGGCTCTCGCAAGACGAGTCGCGGGCGGTACGGAAGTCGCGAGCCTGTGTACGAGTTTAGTATCACTCTGCATTGGGCTCCAAGGAAGATAGTGATTTCTTCCTTGGCAAGGTAACTAGAGTATGTATTCTCTTAAAAAAAAAAAGATAGTGACTTTCTTCACCGAGTGATAAGTGTGGGAACTGGCAAGTAGCCTGAGTGTTCGCGGCTTCGTACAATCGTACTCCAGCGAGCTGCGAGCCCCAAACCCCTAAATCCCAAATTGCCGTCTCGGGCGTTTCGGCTCCTCTCCCAGAGTCGGCCGACCCCGCGATGGCGTCGGCGCCACGCCGGAGCCCCAGAGGCCGCCGTCCTCTCCCACAGGCGGCCAACCGCGCGATGGCATCGACGTCGGCGCCACGGCGGTCCGCCAGAGCCCGCCGTCCTCCTCAACGTCTGGCCGACAGCGCGATGGCATCGACGTTGGCGCGACGCCGGACCGCCAGAGCCCGCCGGCCTCTCCCACAGGCGGCCGACCGCGCGATGGTACCTTCTTGCAACTTGTTGTGGCGAATGAAACCCATAGAAACAACACAGCAGTCGTCGGTGGTTATGTCCAAATTTATGGGCCATGCCTTGCTAGTTGCTACCATCAAGTTGACAGAGCTGGATGGTCCCATTTTCGTTTGCTATGGTTTAGAACTATATTAGTTTACACACATCGATTTGATCAGTGTAGGGCTAGTGACCTTTTCTCTCTGTTGTCATCCTTTGTGGTTTAGTTTCCTTATTCTGTACTTTAAAATAATCCATGCTAGTCATCAAATTATGTGTGCAGCATGCACCATGCCTATCTTGGGTTACAGAGTACCAAACTGCAGCCTAGGTTACACAAATGGTAGCATCTCTAGTGTCTCCGGAGGTGTGAGATTAGTGACTGTATTTGAACCATGGGGCGTGTTTGAACGGAATCCCTAGATTCAGATTCTGCTGTATCTACGTAGATGCACAAAACTTATGACAAATTGTATGCCATTAAGCCCCTTTCTTCATGGCTGCAGCTGAAGCAACAGATTCAGCCAAGGAGCCTGAGCACAGCTTGTTCTTCCAATCGCCCCACTCAGCTGAGGAAGAACCGC
Organism: Microstegium vimineum; assembly: GCA_022036555.1. Taxonomy (NCBI): domain Eukaryota; kingdom Viridiplantae; phylum Streptophyta; class Magnoliopsida; order Poales; family Poaceae; genus Microstegium; species Microstegium vimineum. The sequence continues at coordinate 34,424,696 of CM039129.1, read as the reverse complement.
AAGGTTTGTTCCTTTTTTCAACTTATGTAACATTTTGGCCGTTGACCGTAGGAGGAACGCATGTTTGGATCCCTAGACGCACAAAATTTTATGCCCCTTTCTTCATGGAAGTTTTCATCACTGCCTTATCACAAGCTTATCACGTTTGGATCATCTGGAAGCAGAGAAATGCCTACATCTTCAGGCAGATCAGACCTTTTCAATGTTGGAAAAAATAGTTTTCCAAGAAGTTACTGTTTTTTTTCTGCTAAAAGAAAACAAATTATATGCATTGCCTCTAATAATAACCAGACAATAATAGCCAGACCATTACACTTCTCAACACTTAGTTATGTTTCATCTTCCAACTCTGGTATAGAATCATTCATATTGACTCGCCAACTTCTTTACTATTTTTTCTGCTAAAAGAAAACAAACTGTATGTATTGCCTCTAATATTGACTCTGGTTTTGATATAATATATAGGGTCCTCTAGCAAATATGCCAAATTGCCAACTTCTTTACTGTTTTTTTCTGCTAAAAGAAAACAAACTGTATGCATTGCCTCTAATATTAACTCTGGTTTGGATATATAGAGTTGTCTAGCAAATATGGCAGGAAGCAAACATATATGGTCCCTAGAGGAAAAAGAGTTTCTGTTGAAAACAGCTGACGACCTTTGTAAGATTCAACAGTATAAGACCAACAAAACCCACTTTTATCGTCGTCTTGCAGAGAAAATGAATTTACATTGGCAATTGGAAAATTCCCAATATGTTCCTTTGACTCCTGATAAGGTTAAGACAAAATTTAAACAATGTGATAATAAATCATGGAAAGCACAGGGCTCTTCAGCTACAGAGATGATATTTGCCCCACTCCTGCTCGTTCTTTGCCCCACTCCTGCTCGTTCACTGTTTGTTTTGTTTGTTACTTGAACTGAAACTTTGCATCCCAGGGTCTCCTTGGTAGTGAAGCCAAAAGTTCATTATTCAGTGATAGTGAAGCCACAAGTTCAGGTTCAGTGGGTGTGTTGAAGCAGAAAAGGAGAAAGAAAGTCAAGGAACCCACAGACTTAAATACTGCACTGCAGTATATGAAGGAACATGGTTGCAATGGCGTTGAGTTTTTGAAATATAAAACTGCACTGGAGGGTCTGGAGGACGAATTTTGTCTGGGTGGGTTTTTAGCTCTGAAGACCTATGAAGATAGGAAGGAACACTTCGATGACTTGTTGGTAAGCAGTAAAGGGCTGTTTGGAAAATACAGTATGTATGAAGCCTATAATTTCCCTTGATATGAACATTTTCTCATCTTTGTAGGCAAACGGATTGTTTCAGACACCTTCATGCAAGTTGGCGAACACACCTCCAGGGGAGCAGTGATGTCTTCCTGCTCTTCCTGCTGATGTGTATCAGGGTAGCTTGTTGTCTCGAGGGGAGCAGTGATGTCTTCCTGCTGACTAGGGAGCTTGTTGTGGCACGATGTACCCGCCGAAGGCTAGCTTGTGTTGGCGAACATCTCAGTGAAGTCTATGTTGTGAACTTAATATGTTGCTCTTAGATTGTGTTGTGAGCTTAAGACCGTACTGATGTTTAGTGCTCCCTGTGACTTTTCTTTATGCTGTTTTGGTCGTATATACCTGTGTGACTTTCCTTATCCTGTTTTCGTCAGACATCACTTTGTGACTTTGGTTATCCTGTTACAGAGGTATTGTGTGTGGTGGGGTCCCGTTCTTTGCTTATTTATGGTTATTTGTGTAGTCGAGTACTAGTACGTAAATCCCATTTCTCAATCTGCCTGGCTCTCAACTGATGCTCATTATCTTCGACAGTCATGACGAGCTATTATCTTCCACTAAGAAAATAATCACATCACAAGCAAGCAGCCAGCCACAGAACTTTGAAAGAAGGTTTCATCCTCATTATCTTTCATGTTAGTATCCCAAGAGCACCACTTTGAGTTGACAGGCGGCCGCTTGCTCTTAGACGATGTCCATGGCGCTGGAACTAGTTCGCCACCCACGCGTTGGGGGCGGACAGAGGTGTTTGAGAGCTCGCGGATGACGTTAGCTGAACAGAGGTGGAAAAAGGAGGATTTGGTCTGAGCCGTCCCTTGCAGCACGGCCGCAGGCAACTTAGGGCTTCCCAATGCAACATGGTGACGTACTATATATACCGACATCCATGTAGGCATCTAGACTCCATGTCAGCTAGAGTAGTGGTCTCGTACAGTCGTACATGTTTATAGCCTCTTGCAAAAGAACTAGTAGTCTCAGTTGATATAAAGCGCAAGCCAACAACGAAGAAAGCGTTGTGGAGTGAAAATAGATTCCTATAGGGAGTAGAGAAAGCGAGAAAGGCTACTCCATCCACCGCCAAAAGCTTCCGACAAAAAACATGGTACCACATAACCCACATCTTGGAATACAAAGCCATGTGGTTTCCTTGCATGCGTGTACTAATGAATTTAGCTGGGGCATACGTTGGTGTTAGCCCCGTGTTGGACGTGCCCTTATCCACGGCAAGCCGGACAAAATAATGCATGCACCAACAACTTCTTTTGCTAGGCGTGCGTCTTTTTCTCTTACTACAACTTGCGAGGGTTTCCTTTTAGTGGCGGTGCTCCTTCGATTCGATCGAGATTTCCTTTCGAAAACTCCCAAAAATCTTCGTGTTTCGCCCCAGTCCGAGGACCCTTTCCCTTTGGTGATCGCCGCGTCCCACCACCGTATTAGTCTATTTCCTACCATTCAAATATGATTTAATGATATGGCGCTGCTTGTTATGAGACACTCATGTTATCTAAAATGATTGTTCCGGTATTGTTGAATAGTTTTAATGATAGTTCTATACCATTGACTTGTGATTATCACTAAGTAGATAATGGACTTTTTGTTTAGCACATTAGTGTGACAGAACCTTTTAAGAAAGGCTCATTTGTCAGGATTAATAGTCCATCCGACTTAATCCCAAACAAATAATCCAATACTTAATTAGTCCGTCAGGTGTCACTACTTTACAACGGGTCATTCACCTCTTTCCGAACAGGATCTCCTCATTACAAACATTGCAGAAGTAATACGATAATTTATATTACATCAAATGAGCGGAAATTTGGAGTCATATTACAAACTATAAGTTTTGAAATATAACTTAAGTGTCATACGATAATAATACATCAAACTGTTGATAGAGTATAAACAAACAACCGAGGTACTCTTGCCTAAGAGTCAAGAAAAGACAGACTACTCCTCATCATCATCCACTGAAACAACGGTCATGCAGCACGAAGCTACACAGACCGGATTGGGACCCTCATCTGCAACAGGGGTTAACAAACCCTGAATACGGGGTACTCAACAAGACTTATCCGACAAAGAAAAATATTTGGTGGACAAAATATATGCAAGTCATAGGATTCAAGGTGTGGTTTGCAAGAATCAAGCATTTTACATAAAAGAGCATTTATAAAAAGAATTAAAATTCATTTAATTCGTTCAAAATATTACTCAAGTACCAATCTAAATTTATGATTGATAACAAGGTAATGACCATCCATGAAAGGAAACCATCAAGTATCCAATTTAACTTTCATTAACTACGATGTAAAAGAGAGGGTTATGTTTCCATTTTCGAGGAACACGACGATTCGAACCGGTTTATCCCAGCTGAGGATTCCCAATCACACGACATATACAGCACTAAAGCACGCATATGACTACCTTTCCCTGGATCCTCTCGCCAAAACCGGGGTTCCACCACCCGAGAGCACAGTACACCTCCATCCAGTTCCGCAAACTTGGAGGGTACACACTACTCTCGCCATCTCTCCACTCCCAGTGCGGTTTGACCGTTCTTAAGACGAGAATAGCCAGAGTCCAGCTTCCCCAAGGTATGTGATCAGTACTCCAAAGTCACAACCCTTGGACTTGTTACAACGGACGGTCCCTAATGACACAGGCGGAAAGAAACCCGCTCACCAGACACCGCTGATGGCTCCCAAACACCGTGTCCGTCCGGTCCCGATTTATTACTTCTAACACATCCTTTCTCAAAAGGCCATAACTATTTGCCGAAGCAATACGCTATGCGTAAGTGACCGGAAATCACATACTAGAAAACTCTAAGCATACTAAGCATTTTAGCAAAAGTTTTCATCTTTGAACAATTGACAAGGTAAAGGTACAATAGTACAAGGATAAGGCCATGCATCAAATAGGAATTTAATAAAGTACCATAATGCAATGATTATAACCATAAGTGTATTTAAAGAAAAGCTTTTTAAATACAAGGTAAGGTTTGAATGCACCGGAGCTTGCCTTGGTTGGAGGGATAAACAAACTCGGGCTCAGATTCAACAAGAGAGAAATCCCCTTCAAGAGAGGGATTATCCAACCCAACCAACGAACAATCTACACGATATAATGATATGCTTAGATGATGCTTGAAATGATAGACATGATGCTTTGCAACACACAAACATGGACTTAAGAGAAGAAGAAAACAGATTAAGCATCTTGAGTACAACTTTCCTTCATGAAAGAAAAGTTAAACTAAAGCATGAAACAAATTAATCCATTTCTTATTACTTGATTACCTAAGTTAATAATTATGTCCAAAAGCACTGAGCAAAAACACATGAAAATACATGTCCAAACTGTGGTTGTCACTGAACAAATGACCATTTGCATCAATCAATACAAAACCACCCAAAACCTAAAGTCATTAGGGTTTCTAATCATTTTATAATTAATTATACAAATAGTCATGTATAACAGTTCATCCAAAAATTTCCAAACTTTTTATATAGCAAGATACAAGTATATAAAGGTTACACAAAAATTCCCAGAATTTTGGAGCATTACACAGAGCATAGAAAAAAATCAGGGAAAAGTCATTTCTTAATTACTTTGAGCATTTTTACATGGTTAAAAATGTACTAAACATGGAAATGTTATATTTTTATTAAATACTTCACATCACAGAGAGCATACCCAAATTTTTACAGAATTTATTTATGCACAGAAATAAATATACAAAAATAACAAAAAAACATTATTGTGCAAAACTGGAAATTAGGAAAACCCTTCACTGCTCTCACTGACAACCTGGGTCCCGCGCATCAGTGACCCAAAAACAGAGCAGCGGCGCCGGTGACCATAAAACACGGTGGCGCGTCGTCGGCGACTACTTAGCGGCTCAAACAACTCATGCGCTGGACTCTACTCGTCATCCCAAACCCATCGAGGTACGATAGAGCCCCTTCTATCCCTTAGAACACCCTCACCGGCGACATCCGCAGCGGCCCGAGCTCGGTTGCTCGAACGCCGGCGAGCACAAGCCGTAAACGGCTCAACCAACAACCCCAACATGCTTAGCGGCCCCCATACAACGCGGACCGCAACAAGAACGAAGCAAAACCCTAGTGAAACGACCTCGCTGACGGCCATGGCGGACGACAGAGATCTGCACGTCGCACGCCGGCGAAAACAAGCATGCGCTTGAACAACCAATAACGCGAACGGACTCAAGACGACTAGACGAAGCTAGCGTAGAACTCAGACTTGAAAAAGATGGACTAACACGTCCCGACGACGAGCGCACCGCCGCGACAACCAAGAAGTGCGGCGAAGCTCGCGGACAAGCACTACGACTCGATTCAAGGACATCCGAGTGTGCGGATAGTTCGAGGTGCTTACCCTGGTCATGGAACGCTTGCTAGCGCGGTCGAAGATGATGCAGAGACAGATGACGACGAAGACCGTGCCGGCGGAAATGGCGAACAGGACGACAACGATGGCGTTCCAGGAGCTGTAGGCCACCAAAGAAGAAATAGAGAAGCCGACGAGGATCAGCGATGAACGGAGAAGATGAAACGAGAAAGAGAAAATCAATGCGGCTCCTGGTTAGCCCGGACGACGGCGGACCAGAGAGGCGGCGCTTCCGCCGGAGCCGAGGTGTCGGCGCCGAGTTCACTGTGTCAAACATGCAGGTGTTTGGTGAAATGCATGAACTGCCCCTGAGATAGATTTGCAATTTGCCTCTTCCAAGGGTTTTCATGAAAAAGTTTGAATACGAAAGTTTCTCCAAATTTCATGATCTACACTTTTGACAATATGCACTTTTTCAAATTCAGCCTAGAAATGAAAATGCATTTATGGAAATTTGAAATCCTTTTTAAAAAGATTTGCCCCCTTTTTAAAAACTCTAAAAACTTGAATAACACTTGAAAAACTGTAAACACAACAAATGTAATTCAAACAGAGCTCTACCATATTGCTTAAACAACCATATGCAAATTCCTTCTGGATTTTGAAAATCATGTTTAAGGTTTAATCCACCCCCTTTGGTAATTAGGGTTTGGAGTTGAATTTGAAAGTTTGAATTTGAAAAGATGACCAGCATTCACACATATGATTCAAACACAACCAAGTAAACTCATTTTAGTTCAATGCATAACAAGGTTCTCAATCAAGTGAATGATGCTTAATGCATATGATGGCATGATCAGTTTTTAATTAAGTGATTAAACACAAGGGGTGTTACAACCCTTCCCCTTAAAGAAATCTCGTCCTGAGATTAAGGAGTGAAACAAAGTAATGGAAAAGGAAACGTATCAAGAACTTTTCTTTTTGACATCATCCTTGTTACAACTATGACCAGGTCTTACAAAAGCTCAAACTATAGAAGCATAAAACTCTGGGAAATTTTCTAAAAGATAATCTTCAGATTCCCAAGTAGCTTCTTCTTCGGAGTGCTGGTTCCACTGAACCTTATGGTCTTGCGATGAGTAATCGATCCTTTCGATCAAGAACCTTTACAGGATACTCAGAGTACGTCACATCAGGTTCAAGTTGCACTCCTTCAACTTCAACGATTGTATCCTTAACTTGAAGACACTTCTTCAATTGGGATACATGAAACACATTATGTACTGCCGAAAAATTTTTAGGCAACTTCAGACGATAAGCCACATTGCCAATGCGTTCCAAAACTGGAAATGGACCGACATAGCGAGGGGCTAACTTGCCCTTAACTCGAAACCATGAGACTCCCTTCATAGGTGTGACCTTTAAGTATTAACGTGGCCTTCTTCTCTTGTCAGCATAGCTCTTTTGCCTTGACTGAGCTATTTCGAGGTTGATGCGAATCTGCTTGACTTTATCTTCGTCCTCCTTAACTAAGTCAACACCAAAGAACTCATGTTCCCTGGGTTCTGACTAATTAAGAGGAGTTCTACAACTGCGACCATACAAAGCTTCAAATGGTGACATCTTTATGCTCTGCTGGTAACTATTGTTATAAGAGAACTCTGTCAAAGGTAAGCATTCATCCCACTTCTCGCGAAGTTAAGAACACAACACCGCAAAAGATCTTCAAGAACTTGGTTCACCCGTTCCGTTTTGACCATCAGTTTGTGGATCGTAAGCTATGCTATACAAGAGCTTAGTACCCAGGGACTCATGGAGATGCCTCCAGAAAGCTGAGACAAACTGAGTTCCACGATCAGATACGATGGTCTTGGGAATACCATGAAGACTTATTATCCTTGATAAGAACAACTTAGCATAGGCTGCGGTTGGTTGAGTGGTTTTAACTAGAAGAAAATGCGCAGATTTGGTAAGTCTATCCACAATAACCCAGATAGAATCATAACCACTCGAGGTTTTTGGCAAAACCTACTATGAAATCCATACTGATGTCTTCCCATTTCCAAACTGGAACTGGTAAAGGTTGAAGTTGACCTCCAGGTTTCAAACGCACTGCTTTCACTTTCTGACAAGTGTCGCACTTGGCCACATAGCCTGCTATCTCAATCTTCATCTTTGTCCACCAGAACTTCTTCTTCAAATCCTGGTACATCTTATTGCTTTCAGGATGAATGGACAAACGAGACGTATGAGCTTCATCAAGAATAAGTTGCCGCAACTCTAGAACTTTGGGGACCACAAGACGATCCTTAAACCAGAGCACATCGGCTTCATCTAACTTGAAACAAGTAGGTATTCCAGATTTAACCTTTGCTTTAAGATGAGCGATGCCGACATTGTTTTCTGAGCTTCGATAATTTTATCCCAAATGCTGAGTTCCACTGCGATATTAGCTAGACGCCATGCTGCACCATAGATATGCCTAGCTTTTCTAACTCATAACAGAGCGTGGAATTTACCGTCTTTAGACTTAGACAGTTGCAACTACCCTTACGACTTAAGGCATCAGCTACAACATTTGCCTTACCTGGATGGTAATGCACTTCAAGATCATAATCTTTAATAAAACTCCAACCATCGCCTTTGTCTCATATTCAACTCTGACTAGGTGAATATATACTTCAAACTCTTATGATCTGTATAGATATGACAAAGGTTGCCTAGAAGATAATGTCGCCAAATCTTCAAAGAGTGGACAACTGCCGCTAATTCAAGATCATGAGTTGGATAGTTCTCTTCGTGCTTCTTCAACTGCCTAGAAGCATAAGCAATGACTATTCCTTCTTGCATCAAGACACACCCGATACCGATACCGGACGCATCGCAATATATATCGAAGGGCTTCTCAATATTAGGCTGAGCTAACACTGGAGCTGTGGTCATTAACTTCTTAGAAGTATGAAAGGATTCTTCACATTCATCAGACCATATGAACTTGGTCTGGTTCTTCAGTAGACTGGTAATGGGCTTCGAGACTCGAGAAAAGTCTGGAATAAACCGACGGTAATAACCAGCCATATCGAGGAAACTTCGGACTTGATGGACTGTCGTTGGTGGCTTCCAATCCAAAATGTCCTTCACCTTACTAGGATCAACTGCCACTCCTCCATTGGACAAAACATGTTCTAAGAATTGCACTTCCTTCAACCAAAACTCGCATTTGCTGAACTTAGCATAAAGTTGATGCTCTTGCAAGCGAGTTAAGACAACCATGAGATGACGAGCATGCTCTTCTTCATTCTTGGAATAAATGAGAATATCATCAATAAAGACCACAACGAACTTGTCCAGCTCCGGCATGAACACTGAGTTCATAAGATACATGAAGTATGCCGATGCATTGGTCAAACCAAACGACATTACCAGATATTCATAAAGCCCATATCTAGTGGTAAACGCCGTCTTGGGGATATCTTGGGGTCGAATCTTGATCTGATGGTACCCCGACCTTAAGTCAATCTTGGAGAACATTGTAGCACCAGCGAGTTGATCAAAAAGAAGATCAATCCGCGGCAAAGGATACTTGTTCTTGATGGTCACCTCATTCAAGGGACGATAGTCAACGCACATACGGAGAGTATGATCCTTCTTCTTCACGAAAATAGCAAGACAACCCCATGGCGATGAAACTAGGTCGAATGAAACCTTTATCGAGCAACTCATTAATTTGAGTTTCAACTTTGCTAGTCTTTTGGAGGCATTCGATAGGCCCTTCTAGAGATAGGGGTTGTGTCAGGCTTTAACTCTATAGAAAACTCAACATCTCTATCGGGAGGTAAGCCAGGTAAGTCATCAGGAAAGACGTCTCTGAACTCATGCACTACTGGAATATCTTAAATCCCCACTGCAGTTATAGAACAGACTTTTTCCACTTCCCTTTTTGGCACAGAAAGCTGAATCAAGAGTTGAGATTTACTGTCTGACACATCTACCTTGATAGTTCTGTTTAACAGATCGATCACAGCTTTGTGCTGCTACAACCAATTCATCCCCAGGATCACATCTAAACCTTGGTTAGGAAGTACTACCATGGTCGTGGGAAAGATATGCCACACCAGACTCAAAGATACTTTATAGACCAACTCTTAGTCGAGATACGACCACCCGGTGTTTGCACATGAAAGTCCAGTTTTAACTCAGACAAAGGAATGCTATGCTTGAGCACAAATGACTTATCAATGAAGGAATGTGATGCACCAGAATCAAAGAGAATAACTACAGGTTGATTGTTGATAGGAAAACATACCCTGCAATACAGGTTCTCCCTCTGGCATTCCTTCACCTCGGCATGAAACACTCGCCTAGTCTTCTGCTCAGTCTTGTTCTTCTGATTCCCAGCATTACCACCCTGCTTCTGCTGCTGTTGATTCCCAGCAAACTTCTGATTATACTACTTCAGAAGAGGACACACATTGGAATAATGCCCCACATTTCCACAGTTGAAACATACATTACTGATTTGCTTGGCAACCACTTGATTATTTGGGCAAGCATTTGCTAGGGTACTGAGAACCCGAGAGAACTGATGCCCAGACTGCTGCTGAGGAGAACGATACTGAAAGAGATTACGGTTCTAAGGGTGGTAAATAATCTTTGCCTCTTCTGATTACCACTAGAAGACCCAACAACAGCTTTCTTCTTCTTTGCCTCCCTATGGATGCGCAGAGAACTCTCAGCAGAGATAGCCATGCTCACCACCTCATGATAGGTAGCATTAGGATTGTGATTGAGCATGGGGTGCAGCTTAGTTGAAAGGCCCCTGAGAAAACCACCTCTTCTTCTTGGCATCAGTACTGACATGTTCCACAACATACTGTGAAAGATGGTTGAACTTGCCCACGTACTGCATAAGTGTGGACTCTCCTTGCTTGAGAGTCAGGAACTCTTGTTAACTTAGACTCCATCACACCAGCAGGAATATAATGAGCACGAAAAGCCTCACAAAATTCTGACCAAGTGGCACGATGACCCACAGGCTACATAGCTGTAAAGGTCGACCACCAAGATCCAGCTGCTCCACAAAGCTGCAGAGCTGCAAAGACTGGCTTCTGCACCTCTGTGCAATTAATCAGCTCGAACTTCTGCTCCATGGTGTAGAGCCAATCATCCGCTTCTAAACGGCTCATCTGCCTTAGTGAAGACCAGGGGATGCGTGTCTGTGAAATTGACATAAGTCGTCTCTGATTATTATTATTACAACCTCGGTTCCCATGACCACCTTGGTTGTGATGTTGAGCAAGCTCATGCAAGAGGCGGGCATTATCCGCCGAAAACATTGATCACGCAACCAAAGTTTGTGCCAAGGTGAGAGGGTACTGGTGGTGGATCAGGTTGTGCCCATCATGAGCCCAGCATTGTTAGGATCAGCATCTGTTTGCACAAACATACTTTTATTGAAACACAAGCATAAAAGTATCAAGGTGCTCACACTTATATTACATGACCATCATAACATAAAAGTGCTGGAAACTAAAGAGTTCTGAAAGCGACAAAGGTAGACTATATTACAAGATCCACTACTCGCATCAGAACTAGACAACTAGAGAAATCATGATCTACTCGTCGTCACTAAGGACCATAACCTCCACCTCTGGCTCGTCCTCAACGATCACCTCTGGCTCTGGCTCAACTCCACCCTGAGCCTCAGGAGTAGGTGCAAGAACTGGTCTGCAAAGGCCAAGTCTATCTGAACAAGCTCTCCAAGGTCCTCTACCATGGCCCGCTGTGATACTCGGGGTTCAGCATGTTGGTGAGGTGATTTCACTTCCTCATGAAGCACATTGTTGTACACCTCAAGGTTTCCTGCATAGTGCCCCCAAATTGAGGTACATCTCAGAAAAAAATGTACTCTCGGTCTCAGGCTTCATTCCTCTCTCCCATCGCCTCGTACATGAAACCCTCAGCAAGAGTCACCTCAGTCTCCTTAGCTGCCAGCTGGGTCTCCCTTTCCCCGCCAGCTACTCCTGACACTCTTGCAACTCAGCCTCCAGCTCCTCACCTTTGTCCTCAAGAGTGTCAGTCCTGCCAGCAAACTCGTCCCTTTTTGCCTTCATCCGGCCCAGCTCCGTCCTCAGGTACTCGATCTTCGCCTTGCGACGAGAACTGCGACTAGCACCCTGCTGGTTGCTTCGCCACTGTCTCCACGTGGGCGCCAGCCTGTAGCGAGGGATGCCCCGCGGTCCGGAGAACTTGCGAGCCATGCACTTAGTCCTGGCCATCCTATAGACAAGATTTAAAAGAGGCAAGTAAGTAACATGATAGATTTTAATTGATTAAGAACAAAATTTTAAAACCATCCCAAGTTGTATGATATGATGCATGATATGTTCCTGACGAATATGATAATATTTACATAACATATTTATATGGCATATATATAACCATATTCATACCATCAACTTGATATTCCTAAGAACTACTCTCCTATTATTTAAACAAGAGAAGAGATAAGTTAAGGAAGTTTTTGGACTCAAACCAAATTTTAATTTAAGATCAAATCATTTTTGAAAACTTTTACAACTGCAAGATCTGTAATTAAGGAGAGCTTTGATACCAATTGTGACAGAACCTTTTAAGAAAGGCCCCACTTGCCAGGATTTATAGTCCATCCGATTTAATCTCAAAACAAATGATCCAATACTTAATTAGTCCGTCAGGTGTCACCACTTTACAGCGGGCCATTCACCTCTTTACGAACAGGATCTTCTCATTACAAACATTGCAGAAGTAATACGATAATTTATATTACATCAAAGTAGCGGAAATTTGTAGTCATATTACAAACCATAAGTTTTGAAATATAACTTAAGTGTCATACGATAATAATACATCAAACTGTTGATAGAGTATAATCAAAAAACCGAGGTACTCTTGCCCAAGAGTCAAGCAAAGACGGACTAGTCTTCATCATCATCCACTGAAACAACGGTCATGCAACACGAAGCTACACAGACCGGATTGGGGCCCTCATCTGCAACAGGGGTTAACAAACCCTGAGTACGGGGAACTCAACAAGACTTACCCGACAAAGAAAAATATTTGGTGGACAAAAGATATGCAAGTCATAGGATTCAAGGTGTGGTTTGCAAGAATCAAGCATTTTGCATAAAAGAGCATTTATAAAAAGATTACTCAAGTACCAATCTAAATTTATGATTGATAACAAGGTAATGACCATCCATGAAAGGAAACCATCAAGTATCCAATTTAAGTTTCATTAACTACGATGTAAAAGACAGGGTTATGTTTCCATTTCCCGAGGAACACGACAATTCGAGGGATTCCAAATCACACGACATATACAACACTAAAACACGCATATGACTACCTTTCCCTGGATCCTCTCGCCAAAGTCACAACCCTTGGACTTTTTTACAACGGACGGTCCCTAATGACACAGGCGGAAAGAAACCCGCTCACCAGACACCGCTGATGGCTCCCAAACACCGTGTCCGCCCGGTCCCGATTTATTACTTCCAACACATCCCTTTCTCAAAAGGCCATAACCATTTGCCGATACAATACGCTATGCGTAAGTGACCGGAAATCACCTACTAGAAAACTCTAAGCATTGAAAGTGCATCTAGCCTTTTAGTGGGTTTTGGTGAATTGAGTGACAACACAATTAAAGGTCTAATAAGTTTGCTAAGTGTATCAAAGGTTCAACAAGAAAGCAAACTTGATGGTATTCCACACAATGTTGAAATGGAGGTCAAATTGTGTATTGTTGTATTGGAAGATCATGGAAACAATCTAGTTCATGCAAAAGACAACAATGCAAATGGAATCAATGAAATGACCTCTATGTTGTGGGATATCATAGTTTTCATGTGAAAGCAAGCATGTTTGGAAAATGGCAAATGAGACATGAGTTGATAGTTATGGATTGGTCTCTATATTGGCTTGCTTTGCATGAACATGAAGAGTTGGATAGTGGACTAGTGTTGATCAAGGATTGAATAATGAATCAATAGTGCATTAGTGAGAAAACACCAAGCAAAGGTCAAATGACATAGGATCCAATGTATATTGGATATAAGATGGTCTCTACTTTAGTTTTCTTGTATGGACAAAGATTTGGGAAATCACATTGCATTTATATGATCAAGCTAGATGTGTGAAGATAGAGATTGAAGTGAGTGATAGGAGTGTCAAGCCAAAATCAGGAAGATCTAAGGATTTGTGAATTGGCTTGACCATATCGATATGGAGTCTCATATATCAAAGCTTGATTGATCTCAACATTCATATCTACAAGATATCAAACAAGGATCACAATATTGAAGAAAAGGTTTTCAATCGATGTTTAATATGAGGTGACTTGAGTATGGCTTGATAGGGTGAAGATAGCAAGGAAAGGACTTCAAGGTACTAAGCAAAGGTGAAGGTCAAGGAGACCGAGGTACTATGGCTAAGGTGAATAAGAGACTACTTGCATTGAGTCGAAGTACTAATCGAGCTATGAGGAGTCACATTATGTTGAGGATCAATTTATTAGTGGAAGTGACTTGAAGCATGAGCTGAATTCATATATGATGGAAATATTCAAGTCACAATCTCTAAGGTGTGTTTGCTCAAAGAGATGAGATAATAATGATTGTAAACACATGCTCAAGGTATTACAAGAATGAGGACAATACATTCAATGATGCAGCCCCAATTTGCAAAGGATACGGTGTCCCGGATCAAAGGCGTTTAATTTATTTGATGTTTTGAATTTGAGTTTAGGAAAGGCATACTACAAAGGGGGATGCAATGTGCATGCTTAAATGTGCAACCAAGTGCTCAATTCCACCAAACATCCTCTCATACCTTGCCCAGACTCCCTGCAAAACAGTTTTCATTCGGAGTATTTTTGGGCAGTTTTTCATTCGGAGCATTTTTGGGCAGCGCAGCGGTGTTGTTCTCCTGAGCAGCAGTGCTGCAGTCCAGCAGTGCCAGGACTTAAAGTGTCCGTTGGACAGCAAAGGGTATTTATTTCCCCTTCCTGCTGCCCCAACAGTCATCTCGACCATTCCTTCTCATTGCTCAAACAGAAAGCTCTCTCCTTATCTCTAACTCCATTGGAGCCCTCAAGCTTCTCTCTTTGTTTCCTCTCCAATCTTTTGAGAGATTGAGCCTCCAAACTCCATTAGAGAGCAGCCCAAACTGTTCTTCAACGCCTAGAGCACTTGGTTCGCGTTCAAGCCGGTGGATTGCATTCGTTATACTTGGAGCTTGCTCCTAGCCGGCTAGAGCGTCGCCCGTGGAGCTTGCCAACTTGTGTGGCAGCCCCAGGAGGTTTGTAACCATCTCATTGTAGCTTAGAAATCACCCCTCACTTCAAGAGTTCATTCTCTTGATTTGACAATGAGGGAACGACTAGCCTTGTGTGGCGAGCCTAAGCCTTGTGTGGTGAACCTCAACAACGTGGACTTAGGCCAGCCTTGGTGGCGACGCTGAACCACGGGATAAATCTTGTGTCACTTGTGTTTGTGTTATTTGTGTTGCTTGCATTTGTCCTCAAGGTGATTTCTAGGGTTTTTGTCCCGATCTACTTGGTGATGCAGCTCCTACCACTTTCAAGTGGTGCTAGAGGTTCCCTACACCTCTAGGAAGGTTTTCATTCAAGCACAATTTCTATTCTAGTTATACATTTTGAATTATGCTTAGTTCTATCCTGGAGGCCAGCACTGTTGGGCTTTAGAGCAGCAGTGCCGGGCACCCCGGCAGTGCCAGACCCAAGGCCGGCAGTGCCGGACCTGTCTGACAGAAAGTTTGCAAGTTTATTTTAAACATGCCTATTCACCCTCCCTCTAGTCCTGTTGGGCGACATCAAGGTCCTTTCAATTGGTATCAGAGCTAGGCTCTCTATTTCGGGCTTAACCGCCTTGAGAGAACGATGTCGACAAGTGGGGAGGTATCTCTAGAACTTCTACTTTTAGATGGCTCAAATTATGCATCTTGGTCTGCTCATGTACTTGATGTTTTTAGGAACATGGGTCCTCATATAGGGCAAATTGTAGAGGTGAGCATTTCACCTCCTAGTGATGATTTGGACTATCTATCTAGAGAAGAAGTGAAATGCTTACAATACAATGCTCAAGCTACTAATGTCTTATTTATTGCTTTGAGTGAAGATGTTCTTGATGCTATCATATTTGGAGATGATGAACCACTTGGTGATGCTCATATCATTTGGACCATGCTCAAAGAAAGATATGGTAAATCCAAATATGATGAGAAGTTACGCACATTGGAGAATTCACTTGAGGAGTGCTCAACTTCACCAACAAATGATGAGCCTCCAGTGGTTATTCCAAAAGTCCTAGGTGATCATGCCACATCCATCTCCTCACCAACATATGACTTAATGATTGGTAATGAAATTATTGGTGAGAACAATATTTGTATATGTGGCACTTCTACTTCCTCTAGTTCTTGTGAAACTAAACTTTTGAAGGAAGGAGAAGCTTGTGATCGGTGGAGGCCAAATGATGAATCCACCTCACCAAGAATCCCAACTCTCTATGCCACTTCTTATATGGGTCTCATGGCAAAGAATGAGAAGAATGTGGCAAGTGAGAGTGATAGTGAGAGTGAAGATGAAAGTGATGATGATGAGATCACTCAACCCCATTGCTCGACTAAGCAAGAAAGATAAGTTGTTGATGCTCAAGCTCATGGAGAAAATAAATGAGCAAGAAGGAACACTTCATAGGCAAGAAGACTTTCTTGTTGAAAAGATCAAATGCTTGGAGAAGTGTGACCAATTAAGCATGAAAAATTTAAATGCTCTCATGCTAGTTTGGTGGAAAGGTATGAAAACTTGTCAATTGAGCAAACTTGTACAATTAACTCTCTATCTTGGTGTTGCTCAATTAGAAAATGAGAATTATATGCTTAAGGAGAAAGTGGAAAGGTTCATAGCAAAAATGAGGCTTTGCAAGAAAGTCATGATGAGCTATTGTGCTCTCATGAGAAGATTATGGATCTCATATCATGCTAGATATTGCTCATGAGGTTATGATAACAGCGGTAAAATCATATCAACCTCACACCCACAAATGCACATGTACACAAGTTCAATCTATTTTATCTTGTGCTAACAATTGTTGCTCTCAAGTAAGCCAACCTTCCATTGAGCATGTATATGTAAAAATTTGTGATGACTCCGTCACAAAAGAAAATAAATAGCTCAATGAAGAGATTGAGAGGCTAAGAAGAGAATTGATTCATTGCAAGGGTAAACTTGTACAGATCAGCCTGCACAGATGGTGGCACAACACGAGCCCCGAGCAGCACAACTACCTAAGGGCGGCAGTGCCGCTCACCACAGAAAAGGGAAGGCTACCACTTCTACCACTCCTCAAGTCAATCTCAAGAAGAAGGTCTCCAAGCCAAAGCAAGAACCTCAGAAGCCAAAGAAGGTTTTCATCACTTACTTCAAGTGCAAGAAAGAGGGTCACCATGTGAGAGATTGCACTATGAAGAAAGAAGAGAAGACATGAGCAAGATTGAAGAGAAGAAAAGATGCTCATGTTAAGTGCTCCAACTTGGGACACAATGCCTCTATGTGTTCCAACAAGGTTGAGACCAAGCAACACTTTCAAAGAAGAAGACAAGAATAAGTAATAGGAAGTGTTATGGATGCAATGAGAAGGGACATGAAGTTGCATCATGCCCCACAATGGATGATGAAGGCTTGGCATCATCAAGAAAGAGGCTCACTAGCAAGGTAGCAACCAAAGGCAAGAAAATAAGGACAACAAGAACAAGAGCCGCCTATGCTACACTTGTAGAACAAAGGACATTTTGGTAAGGATTGTCCCATGGGTAACACTCCTAAGCCAAACTCTTCAATTGATGAAAATTTGCTTAGGAGACCCAAAAATGAACACTTGTCCTCGAAAGGTGATTGGTTCACCACATGCTAGCACAAAGGCCATTTGGGTGCCCAAGTCTCCTGTGACTAACCTTGATGGACCCATCTTGGTATGGGTACCAAATTGTGCTTGAAGTGTTATAGGTACTTGAAGGTGATATGATGCTTCGGGTGCTTGAGCAAGTTGATTGAAAATATCCACTCAAGCTATCAACCAATTCATATTATCCTTCTTATATGGTTGACCCGAAGATGGATTTATGGAAATATTCTCAAACTTAATATTCACCTTGGTAACTAGTATCTAACCCTTACTAGCTAGCCACTTGACTTGTGTAGTCTCTAGCAAATTCACAAATGTGTGTATGTTTGTGAATGAGTAGAGTGGCTAGAATATTCTAGTAAATAATTCACTTTCCATATGATGCTTTTAATGGCTCTCTAGTAGAGCAAGTTCTTATTGTGTTGTAGGTTATGAAGTATAGAGACAAGAGATCACTAATTTGCTGCTGCACCAAATTTCCGCTGACATACTCTATGAAGAAGTGTAGCACACACACATGCTAGAAATCAGCAGGGCGGCAGTGCCGCCCTCCTACCTCAGTATCATCTGAGATCAGTCCAAACCATGGATGAAGCCTACATCATGATCATCAAAAATGTGAAGATGAAAAGACCACCTCATCCATTACATTCATAAGGGTGGTAACAACTAAATCTCAAGTGCATGATATTTCACATCTTACTCCTTTGTGTCTTGTGTAGCCACTTAGGGAAATAAAACACTTGAGGTTATATATATATTGGTTGCTGGTCATGGAAGAAAATTATGATTGGAATTGAATTGATCATCCACACCAAGTAACATAGATGACTTGAGCCCTCCTTTGTGGACTTCAAACCAAGAATTTCAAGATGATGAAGCATACTTTGAGTTGGATAGAGGATTCAAATACTTGGCTCATATGAAGAATACAAGTAAATTTCAAGAAGGCCAAGAATGAAGAATCAAGCTCAAGTCAAGTAGAGACACTTATCACTCACAATTCAAGAACTCTCTACTTGTTGGATTCTTGTCATATGGTAGATTGGCAAATCTCATTCTCATATTATGGCCATCTACATGCTTTAATGGTTGTAAGTATTTCTTGGTATATTTTAATTTGATTATCCTTTTGTTGTCATGACCTAACATAGAGTGAAATCCTAAGTTCTTAATTGAATAAAGTGCTATATGAGAAATTCAAATACTTAGAGCACTTATAAAAATGGACTTCACTCTATGACTAGTGTTGTGAGACTAACCTTTCTCTCTAAGTGATATTTGTGTAGTCTCACTAGCTAATTGAGAATGTATTTCTCAAATGGAGTGTTCTATCATAGGAAGGTCATCATCCAAAATATGTGATGTACTCTCTCTCTCTCTAGTTAATTTGGAGTTGATTTGTCTATGTTAGACACTCACCATAATATGGATTAAACCTACCTTTGAACTTAATTGACCAACCATGCACATTCACATTTCCATTCCACTAAAAGGTGTGCATGAGGCATTAAGGAGATTTAATCCATGTTATGAGGTTTCTCTATTTTGGTAGCCTACTTGTCATCCACATATAAAGGGTTACTAAATGAGAAACTACTGCTTGTGTTACTATGTAACACCCACAAATTTGAATGTATTTAAAAATAAATGAAAATGATTTATTTAAGAAATTGTGAGCATTGAATTTAGTTTAAGAATAATTTTTATGAAATAAAATTAATCTTAGTTAGTAACATGTTTATGCACTCATGCTGCTGCACAATTTCTTGGTTGATGGAGTTTTGCAAAATCAAATTCAAATGAATTCAAATTGTTTGGAAAAGGTTTTGAAAAATAAAAAGAAAAAGATTTGAATCTCTTTCTCCCCCCTCCCCTTTGGCCCAGCCCAAACCCTCACCCCCTCTCTTTCACTCGGCCGGCCCAGCAGAAAGGCCGAAGCCCAACAGCAGCCGACCCAGCCGGCCACTTTTCCCTCTCTCTCCTCTTTCCTCCCACTGACAACCGGGCCCTACTTGTCGGCGCCGTCCCCCAACCGTTCTCTCCTCTCTCTTTCGATGTCAGCCGGGCCCATCTGCGGCGCCAACTCAACCGCTCCCTCACTCTCTTGTCCCGCTGGCCAGACGGTCCCACCCGTCAGCTCTCTCCCTCCTCCCGCCGATTTTGGATGCGCGCGGACGTGCCGCGATCGGGAACCGCCCCTCTCCGCCCCGTTCCCACCCCCGCACCTCGCCCACGATGCCGCAACGGCACCACGCACCCCCGCACGCTCTGCTCCGCGCTATAAACAGGAACACCGCCCTCTGCTCTCCCCTTTCCCATCTGCTCTCCGCCGAACGCCGCCGCCGCTGTGTCGCATAGAAACCACACCGGGGCCCTCGTTTCGCTTCGTAAGCTCCGTTTCGCATCTGCTGCGTGTTTCCGGGGACACAGCGCCTGACCTTCCCCTCTGTGATCTGGTTCTAGGCTGCGGAACGCACGCCGGCGCGTGCACTTGCCGTCACCAACCGCTGCCACACGTCGACTGCCTCCCTCGGCCTCTTTCCGGGCCCCCCAAACCGCCTCAGTGAGCTTCGTCGTCACCCTCTCTTCCTCCCCGTCCTCTTAATTTGGCCAATTAGGCACCGAACAACGCCGTTCCGAGGCACTCCGAGACCATCGTCAATGGCGCCGCCGTGGTCAGCCCACTCCGGTGGCACACTTCCACAACTGAGCACCCCGCGTTTATCTCACGCACACACCGCATCTCTCGGACCCCTCAATTCGGAGGATCGTTAGCCCCTAGGCCTTACCCGCAAGTAACCCGCGCCGCCGTTAATGGTGCCACCGCGGACCACACCGTTCCGGCAATCCGCCGTCTCAAACCGAGCCCTCTGTCGCACTCCCCACGAGCACGCAGGTCCTTTCCGTGCTTTTGTTTGAAGCCGAGACGGTCGGGAGGGGGTTCCCCGCGTTCCCCGGGTGAGATGGTGCCCCCGGGATCCATGGCGTCGCCTCTGTCTTCCTCCTCGCGTAAAACCGAGTACGCCACGGCACTCGCCTCGCTCTCCTCTCTCCCCGTGGTTCTCCGGTGGCCAACAGAGGTCTCTAGCCCCTTTTCCCCTTCTCTCTGGCGAGGTACTCGCCGTTGGCAATGGGAGCCGCCGCGGTCACTGCCCCCCCCGGGCTAAACTCTCCCTCTCCCTCTCTATGATTGCTCTGAGCCACCCGATCTCAGATCTGTGGCCGAGATTAAATCCCCAAAGGGGGTACGCTCCCCGGTCCACCATGGACCCGTGGACTCTCGAGCCCGCGTTGAGTCAGCGGGTGCACACACTGTTGCAGTGCACCGCACCCAATCCTGAGCCGCCACGTGGTAGCTCTGCTGACCCCGCACCACAAGCGCTGGCGCACTTCACTGAATACGCTTTCTCTGTTCAAAAGCGTATTTCCAATCGTTCTGTTTTAAATTCTAGAAATTTAAAGGAAATTCTCTATTTACAGAATTGCCACTGCCTTGTATGCTTATAAAAACTTTTTTTTTAACTCCGATTTGGACGATTCGAGTTGCGTTAGATTCGTAACTTAATTCTCTACATGTTAAACCATCTATTGTTCATGTTTGAATTATTTAAATTCAAGGATAATTCAAATACTAAAGATGCTCTTAGAGAACTAGTTAAATTTCATATCTTTTGCGTTTTAAATCCGATTTTCGTGAAATTCGCGTTGAAATGATCGTAGCAATGCGTATTTAAATCTTTTTATAAACCTTTTAACTCTGTTTACTGTTCTTGGTGTACTGTTCTAATAGTAGTTTTGTTTGCTTTGTATGTATGCAAATGTGAATGTGTGTTGTTGCAATGTTGTGATCGAGTTCAGGCAGTGAGGAGTTTGTTGTGACCAAGAGTTCTTTGATCAGGGGTGTTTTGACCAGCAAGACTTTGAGAACCAAGGGCAAGTATAGCATGGGATCTACCTTGTTATCCTATTCACCGTAATCATAATTTCATGTGCATGTGTTTTTTAAATTGATACCCGTAGTATGTTTCCATAGAATTGACAATCGACCTTGCTCCTATGGGTTATGCATATGGGTAGATGGCTAGTGCTTTATGAAATGATACTTGATCCCTGCCAAATGTTATAATGCTTTGAATGAAATGGTGATCCTGTTATGGCAATTGGAACATAACCTGTTATTTAAAAACTCACTGTTGGCAAAAAACTGGACAGTGCAACCGTGAGAGCTACAGGCTCTGGCTTTAACTCAGTAGTAGGCTCTTTTTCTAGCTCGTTAGCGGTTACTCGAAAGGGCGCATTAGGCTCTTGTCGAGCTGGTTATAGTGTGGCCTCCTGTCCGAGTTTTTAGCGTAGGCTGCGGTCTTTATGCTACTCGGAAGGAGAGCCCCTATCACCCCTTGCCCAATCCTAGCGGCCCTAATCTTGTTAGACGAGATACTATGAAAGGTTTCATAGTGAACCCCGCACTCACCTTGGCAGTATTATGGGAGTAATTAACTCAGGCATTCGGCATCACGACTCACGGGTAAAGATGCACAACCTCTGCAGAGTGTTAAAACTTTATATACCAGCCGTGCTCACGGTTACCGAGCGACCCGGAAAATAACGGTTTTAATTAATTAACTTGAACAACATTTATGTTCCTGTTGTCGCCACTTTAATGATGATGTCCATGTTCCTTTAAACTTTGGCAAGGATTTTTAAATGGGATCACTTGGGCTTAAGCATAACTGATTATATTTAATAATAAAACTTTGACCAACTAAAGTGCTGAATGCAGTAAGCCGTGTCAACCTTTTGAGCTTTATAACCCATGTTATACTGCTGAGTAAAGAGTGTACTCACGCTTGTTTTCTTTTTTAATTTTGGGTAAAAATCCCGGATGGGTAACAGAAGCAGGAGGCTATGAGGAGTTTCCCGAAGATTTCTAGGCTTGGTCAACCAGTTGAAACCTTTTCCCCGTGAGATGGAGCCCAAGAGCTAGTTGCATCTTCCGTTTGTTTTATTTATTCTTGTAATGGATATATGTACGTTTTTGTATTAAACTCTGTGATGGTACTTTGTAATTTGTGAAACTTATGTATGGATTATTCCTGGGCACACATAATGTTTATGCATCCTATTTCGTCCCTTTAAATTGGGTGTGACATACTAATTAACCTTTTGTGATTGAACTTGTTTATAGAAAATCTAGAAGAAAGGTGTGCTTAAATTGGATGAATCACAAGCCTAAAGGGTTGCTCTTTACCTAAAGTAAGATGAGGTTGAGTTAGATAAAGCATATAGGAATAATTCACAAGATTACAATCATTGATAAAGGGTGAATAGAAATAACATCTTGTGAGTATTCTCAACCAAATTCACCTTAAGATTGGACAAGAAGTAGAGAAAAATAGAAAATCATTAAATCTGTCCAGAAAAGTTAAATTTGAGTTGACTGCCTTCAAGAATGGATTTGGAGATTCCAATATTGATGAATTGACCTGAAACTTTGTGAGCATGATATATAATATATATATAATATATATATATATATAATATATATATATTACTTGTTGTTTGTACAATTGACATGAAGATTGGTTTAGAAGAAAATCAGTTTTGAGTTGATTTCTGTCAGTCTCAGCAGTGTAGTTTCAGACTTGAGCAGTTTAGATAGAAAATATATTTGACTGCTCAAATGATGTAAGATCGGGCTTAAATTTCTACAACAGTTAAAGGACATGCATATCCATATCTCTACCAAATTTCATAAATAGTGATCAATATTCTGAGAGATATGAAGTCTTCTCTGAGGTGGACATAATCTGAAAACTATGTGAGTTTCAGACTTTAGCAGTTGGTAGAAAATAGATTTGGCTAATCAAATGGAGTCCAAATGAGCTGAAATTTTCACAGCAGACAGATGACTCATACATACACATCTCTACCAAATTTCATGCTCATTGGATAAGTGGTCTGAGATATATGGATTTTTCTCCAATGAAGGCAGAATCTGAAAACTCAGTGTTTGGAATTGAATTGCAAGCTGCTTGAAGGAGATTGAATTCAGTTGGAATGAAGTATAAACTTCTCCCTTGACCCCAGGATCATTGGTATGCATGAGTGTACTTTGTGTACCCTTGTATTCATAAATTGAGGGAGTTTAGCTAATATCTTGTGGGACTAAGGGTTTCATCCAAGTTATCATGAGTAGTCTCACACATTGGAAATAGAAGAACACCAAAGGAGGATGGATGACTCACTGGAACCTTTGTGTGCTCCAAAGATTATTCTAGGTGGTCTTGGTCTTTATAAACCAAGAGCTTCTGGTTTAGTGTTGAATGCCCCAATCCTTGGTGGAACTAGTTGTAAATGGTTGGAGAGAAATAATGATTTGTGGACTTTCATTGTTAGTTCTCCACTCTATAGCTCTTCAATGCTCATGATCCATCCCATTGATTACCCAGGATCTTATCAACAAAAGTGGTAACTCCTAGTTCACAATTTGCAAGTTTTATGAATTTTACTTTTTGCTCTCTATGTGAGTTGCTTTAGGTAAAGAAAGAACTAGGAACCTAATATGGATCTTGGATGATCATGAAAGCTCTATGTGACCATATTTCTTCAAGTGATACCTGTGACCACCCAAATCACCAATTCTTACTTATGATGGTCATACTAATATGGTGATGTATCTACCTTGGTGGTGGTATGTTCTCTTTGGCATAATTTCAATTGTTGCAACTTTATCATGCCTTGACCAAGATATAGGATGAACTCCACTAGACTCTTAAACCGATTCAAGTGCATTTCACAAGTAATTTGAGTACTTGATGCACATATTAAGGGGAGCCCATTCTATGCTTGTGTCTTTGAGACTAATCTTTTCTTCTAGTGAATTTGTAGTCTCTCGGCTAAAAAGTGAGTTTCTCAGGGTATGCTACACTAACTCAATCCAAATTGGTAAAGTTATCTCTCATTCATTTGGATTGCAATTTATCTCTTTAGTAGCTACTCTCCATAATATAGCTTAAATTCCCTTGTTTGGACTTAAATGACCAAAAGTGCATATGTTCTTGTCTTCCACATATATATGTATGCACTATCAAAAAGGGGGAACTTAGTCTATGTTATGAGGTTTTGCAATTAGTGATCTACATGCCTTCCACATCCAAAATGGTCACTAGTTGTGAAACTCTAGCTTGTGCAATTTAATGTATCTCTTGTTTTTGTAAGCATTTACTAGGATGATATCTATGTGACATATGAGATACAACATCTATTCCAATTGGACATCAACTTGGGAAGATTCCTTCAATTGGTGTCATACTATGAAGATCATATTTCAATTGATATTGATGGACAATCTTTCAATTTGGTATATCAAGAAATATTGTCTTCAATTGGTATCTCAAAATGTACAACAAGAGCTAGCAATGGACTTTCAATTGATATCAAGCACAAGTTTGTGATATCTCCTTGAAGATGATGATGATGAGAGATGGGCACAAATTGAGATCTTTTTGCTTGAACAAGTTCCAAGCCCATCAAAGCACTAAATTCAAAATAATCATCATGATGGAGATTATGAGGCTTAGAACAAAGGTATATCACTCCATGAACTCTTGTACTACCTTTGTGCATCTAGGCCCTTACATGCTAGTGTGTGCATGTGTATGCAATACTTTGAGCCACACCATATGTTTGTTCTTGTGGTGACGATTAGAGAATGAGTTAGATATTTGGTTGATACCTCTTGTGGTGATAGCATGAGTTTGTCTTATGTTTAAACTTCATCTAAGTGAGGTATGAGCCAAAATATGTTATCTTCTCAAGAATCTTGACTTAATTTGTTGCATACTTTGTTTGGTAGAAAATATAAAGAAAATCCTATCTGCCAAACTTTACCTACCTCTTGCCCTCACTTGTCTACTATGATTTCTTCCTTTTGGCAGAAGATCCTTTTTGGAGATTAATGCCAAAGGGGGAGAAATATTAAAAGTGTAAGGGGGTATAAAAAAGATTGATATGTAAAGGGGAGAAATATGTTGTGTGTGCAAGGATAGTTGTGCTGACTGTCACAGGCGGTAGTGCCGTCTCAAGCGCAGTGCCGCCCAATGTAATTTCAGTATTTATTATCTCTTATGTGTATAACTGTCATGAGCATCACGTTTATCTTATGACACCTTGCACCCCACAGATGCTATGATACAGGAGAGTTCTCACACTTTTCCTTAAATATGTGCATTTTGCATTTGAGGCCAAATTTAATTCCCTTCAATGCACACATTTAGGGGAGGTCACTATATCATATGATCCAAAATCTTAATGTTTATCAATCTCTTGTAAGCTTTAATTGTTTGTCATCAATCATCAAAAAGGGGGAGATTGAAAGTGCATCTAGCCCTTTAGTAGGTTTTGGTGAATTGAGTGACAACACAATTAAAGGTCTAACAAGTTTTGCTAAGTGTATCAAAGGTTCAACAAGAAAATCAAACTTGATGGTATTACACACAATGTTGAAATGAAGGTCAAATTGTGTATTGTTGTATTAGAAGATCATGGGAATACAATCTAGTTCAAGCAAAAGACACAATGCAAATGGAATCAATGAAATGACCTCTATTTTGTGGGATATCATAGTATCATGTGAAAGAAAGCATGTTGAAAATGGCAAATTGAGACATGAGTTGATAGTTATGGATTGTCTCTATATTGTCCTTGCTTTGTATGAAAAATGAAGAGTTGGATAGTGGACTAGTGTTGATCAAGGATTGAATAATGAATCAATAGTGCATTAGTGAGAAAACACCCAAGCAAAGGTCAAATGACATAGGATCCAATGTATATTGGATATAAGATGGTATCACTTTAGTTTGCTTGTATGGAACAAAGATTTGGAAATACATTTAGCATTATATGATCAAGCTAGAATTTGTGAAGATAGAGATTGAAGTGAGTGATAGGAGTGTCAAGCCAAAATCAGGAAGATCTAAGGAATTGTGAATTGGCTTGACCATATTGATATGGAGTCTCATATATCAAAGCTTGATTGATCTCAACATTCATATCTACAAGATATTCAAACAAGGATCACAATATTGAAGAAAAGGTTTTTCAATCGTGCTTAATATGATGGTGACTTGAGTATGGCTTGATAGGGTGAAGATAGCAAGGAAAGGACTTCGAGGTACTAAGCAAAGGTGAAGGTCAAGGAGACCGAGGTACTATGGCTAAGGTGAATAAGAGACTACTTGCATTGAGTCGAAGTACTAATCGAGCTATGAGGAGTCCATTATGTTAAGGATCAATTTTATTAGTGGAAGTGACTTGAAGCCATGGGCTGAATTCATATATGTTGGAAATATTCAAGTCACAAGCTCTAAGGTGTGTTTGCTCAAAGAGATGAGATAATGATGATTGCAAAAACATGCTCAAGGTATTACAAGAATGAGGACAATACATTCAATGAGGCAGCCCCAATTTGCAAAGGATACGATGTCCGTCTCAAAGGCGTTTAATTTATTTAATGTTTTGAATTTGAGTTTAGGAAAGGTCGTACTACAAAGGGGGATGCAATGTGCATGCTTAAATGTGCAACCAAGTTCTCAAATTCTACCAAACATCCTCTATACCTTGCCTAGACTCCCTGCAAAATAGTTTTTTCATTCGGAGCATTTTTGGGCAGCGCAATGGTGTTTCTCCTGAGCAGCAGTGCTGCATCCAGCAGTGCCGGGCTTAATCCAGCAGTGCCGGACCTGTCCGGTAGTGCTCGGGCCTGGTCCAGCAGTGCGGGACTTAAAGTGTTCGTTGGACAGCAGGGGTATTTATTTCCCCTTCCTGCTGCCCCTAAGGTCATCTCGACATTCCCTTCTCAGTGCTCAAACAGAAAGCTCTCTCTTTCTCTCTAACTCCATTGGAGCCCCTCAAGCTTCTCTCTTTGTTCCTCTCCAATCTTTTGAGAGATTGAGCCTCCAAACTCCATTAGAGAGCAGCCCAAACTGTTCTTCAACGCCTAGAGCACTTGGTTCGCGTTCAAGCCGTGGATTGCATTCGTTACTCTTGGAGCTTGCTCCTAGCCGGCTAGAGCGTCGCCCGTGGAGCTTGCCAACTTGTGTGGCAGCCCCAGGAGGTTTGTATCCATCTCATTGCAGCTAAGAAATCACCCCTCACTTTAAGAGTTCACTCTCTTAATTTGAGAACGAGGGAAAGGCTAGCCTTGTGTGGCGAACCTCAACAACACGGACTTAGGCCAGCCGTGTTGGTGACGCTGAACCACGGGATAAATCTTGTATCACTTGTGTTTGTTTTATTTGTGTTGCTTGCATTTGTCCTCAAGGTGATTTCTAGGGTTTGGTCCTATCTACTTGGGGGTGCACTCCTACCACTTTTAAGGGGTGCTAGAGGTTCCCTACCCCTCTAAAGGTTTTCTTTCAAGCACAATTTCCATTCTAGTTTTTCATTTTAAATTGTGCTCAGTTCTGTCCTGGAGGTCACCCACTGCGGGGTTTTTGAGGAGCAGTGTCGGGCCCCCCCCGGGCAGTGCCGGACCTGTGCTGACAAAAAGTTTGAAATTTTATTTTAAACACCCCCTTTTCCCCCCCCCCCCTCTAGTCCTGCTGGGGCGACATCAAGGTCCTTTCAAGCATACTAAGCATTTTAACAAAAGTTTTCATCTTTGAACAATTGACAAGGTAAAGGTACAATAGTACAAGGATAAGGCCATGCGTCAAATAGGAATTTAATAAAGTACCAAAAATGAAATAAATAAACCATAATTTTTTTAAAAAAAAAAGTTTTTTAAAATAAAAATTTAATTTTGGGAATGCACCGGGGCTTAAACCTTGGTTGGAGGAATAAACAAACCTTTGGGCTCAGATTCAACAAGAGGAAATCCCCTTCAAGAAAGGGATTATCCAACCCAAAACCAACGAAAAAATCTACACGATTAAAAAATGATATGCTTAGATGATGCTTGAAATGATAGACAGATGCTTTTTTTTTTTTTTTCCCAAAACACAAACATGGACTTAAGAAAGAACAAAACGATTAAGCATCTTGGTACAACTTTCCTTTATGAAAGAAAAGTTAAACCCAAAGCATAAACAAATTTGTCCTTTCTTATTACTTGATTACTTAAGTTAATAATTATATCCAAAAGCACTGAGGGAACAACACATGAAAATACATGTCCAAACTGTGGTTGTCACTGGGCCCAAAAGACCATTTGCCCTCAATCAAAAAACAAAACCAAACCCCAAAAACCCAAAGTCCCTTAGGGTTTCTAATCATTTTTTTAATTAATTATAAAAAATAGCCATTATAACAGTTCATCCCCAAAAAATTTCCCCAAAATTTTTTTACACAAGATACAAGTATATAAAGGTTACACAAAAATTCCTAAAATTTTTGGAGCATTACACAGAACAT